>WAAD01034101.1:19504-101869 GCA_013389945.1 Fregata magnificens | reverse complement strand
CTTTTTTTTTTTTTTTTTGTTTGATAGTGTGTCTAGGAAATTCTGGGTCTAGAGAAAAAAAATTTCAGCTCCTTAACCAAGACTTTTACTTGAGAAAGATCTAGTTATGATAAAAAGGCATTTTAGACTAGAGTCTGTTGTGTATATTTCTAAACAAAACAGAAAACAATGAGTTAAAGCATAAATGCAAAGGATAGCTCTGTTCATTCTTAAAAAAAATAATATGTAAATATGCTATAAGCAAAATGAGTTATGTAAAATATACTTAGTTTTCAGATCTTCTAGCAAGAAGAAAGCTTTTAAGGCAAGGTTTCACTACAATGAAATATTCTCTCGTCATCTTACCTTTGGGCTGTCTCTAGCTCTGACTGTTGACTTATTCTCCTTCTCAGCTTGTAGAATTCTTGAGTCTCGTGTTTTCTTTCAAGGCGGTGGAGTGAGCTGCATGCCAAGTAGCTGCTGGTCAGGACGTCAGAAAGTATGAAGTGCTGCTGCTTTTTGTTTCATCACAAATTTCCATTACAACATCAGTTTCTCTGTGCTATGTCTGCATACATGCACTATGTACTATGGCACACAGACCTCATTTAAGGACGTAAATAGATGGCTTTGTGGGGCTAGCATCTCTGAGTCACCCATTCAAAAGTCTCCCGTAACAGAGAAGGAAGTTCTGGCCCTGCAGACCTTTCTCTGATTTTTTTTCTACAAGACATGATTTTATTGATTGTATGTAACATCTGTGGGTAGTGTTAGCTGTCAAAATGTGCTTTAAACTAAATCCTGAGCTATCACTATCATTGTTTCCCTTATTTTTCATGACACCAAAAAGGAAAAAAGAGATCATTGATTTTCAGTGGTGATCTGATATGTTCACTTCAAGTTGGTATTTTAAAAAAAGACAAGAGTTACTCTTAAATCTGTTTATACTCCTAGGGAGCAGGGAATGTACCCATGGAGAGTGTCACGTGCTGATTTTATTCAGGGGGGAAGGAGGAAGAAAAGGGGGTTTTGCCCATTGTATACATGTTTGTAATCTTCTTACCAAAGGCAGAAAGAAAGACGAGAGGGGTAATTTTGCTTGGTCTTCTGCATACCCCTTAAGTATCAAAACTGAGGATTGTATTGGCTGAATTCAAACTGTGCATCTGTGAAAGAGATGGGGGATAGGAGATGAGAGCAAAAATAGTATTTGGGGTTTCCCCATGGTATTTTAGTTGAAATAAGTCTAGTTAAGACAAAAAAAAAAAAAAAAAAAAAAAAAAAAAAAAAAGAAATACCACCAAGGGGAAAAAACATAGTAGAAGGTCTGAGCGAACAATACTTCATTGCATTCATCAGCTAGGTTTCACTTCTGTGTATCCAGTGGTGGTCTTGTGACCATGACTGCATTTTGGATATTAAAAAAAAATAAAACCCAAAAAACCCTACGCAACACAGGCAGGCACCACTACCATGAAGAGGTATGTGGGGCCCAAGCCAGCCTGGGTGGTGGGAACTGAGGCTGCTGTGAGCATGGGACATAAGCCTAGCTGCCAGAGTGCTCTCTGTGCTCCTGCCCTGGTCCTGGGTTTGTGCATGGCAGTCCTGATACAGCCACCAATGCTCGGAGTGGATGCTTTCTCTTCCCCATTCAAGGTTTTCCCCTCACGCACTTGGAGCTTTCTCTTCTCTTTCATTTTCTATTTGATACTGATATTCTCATTGCACCTAAGTGCTGCCCACCTTGCCAGAGGCTGCCCAGAATCATGCCCCCCCGGGCATGCTTGCTGCAGAAAGCCCTATGTGGCTACATGTCTGGAGAAAGATGCTTTGGAAAGGGGAAGATGAGGAAGCAGCAATGCCAGGGCTGGCACGTCATAGTCTAGCCACCACCAGCGGTTGGTCTGCTTTTTTTCTAGCAAACATCCTCGTGAGTTTTTTAGGGAGGGATCTGACGAGAAACGGCCACAAGGCATGGAGGGGGTACAAATGCACTTGGGACAAGGTGTGAAGGCTCCTCCCCCTTCAAAATTGAAAGGGTGAAAAAGGATGATGCTGAGGGCTGATGGTGAGGGGAAAATGAAACTGAGTGAGCAGCATAATGGAAGTGCTGGGATAGTCCATGAAGGACTCTCAGACTGTTGATTGTAGCTTAGCTTGTGATGCAGGGGTGATGAAGCTGTGGGCAGCCAAGGTACCTTTCTTTTCTTGCTGCAGGCCCTACTTTCTGCTAATGGGACATGACTCTTCACTAAATCCTCAAGACCAAGTGTACTGTCCCTTTTCTTACAGACTGGGGAGAAGAAGGATGCACCCTGCAAGCTCTGTTCTGTCCTTGGCACCTCTGTGCGTGCCACTGATGCCACCAGCGTGCGAAGCACCTGCTGCTTCATGTGATTTCAGATGCTGAATGCATCATCTTGTTCCTTTTTCCTGATGAAGGAGCTGTTTCACATGCGTTTTTTGCTACTATTGAGGACTTTGCCATATCGCCGCTGCCACACAGACCTCCCCTTCCAGCCATGTGCGCATCCCTGGGTGGCAACCAGTGAAGCTCTGCTGATTCCTTGTGCTTGCCCTTGGGGCTGAACTTCTACTTGCAGTGCTGGGCTGTGCCAGCCATCCCAAGGCACTGCCGGTCTGTTGCTGTGCCCTGACACCAGACTGCACTGCAGACAGCAGTGCCGTGGTCCTGGCTCTTCAGCTGTCAGTCCTGGCTCTCAGGAAGAGTGTCAGTATGGGGCTGGTGCCACTGACATCCTTCCAGCTTAGGAGCTAAATCAGTAACCATTGCACCACAGAGGTTGTGCAGTGGAGACATGGTGGTTCTTTTCTTGACATAAATCAGAGTCTAACCTGTGAGGGCTGAGAGCATGTCTGAGCTCCTTGGTCCTGCTATGAGGCCTCACTGGCTGCCACCCAGGAACACCAAGCTCTCCCTGCGTGCCACCTGGGACATAGGCCAGGAGGCTACTGGAGCTTGCTCTTGCCCGCCATGGGCCACGTACTCGCCTTGGGCCATTGCAGCATCCCACCAGGCCTGCCTGCAGCCTCTGGATGAGCCAGAACTGGGATGAAATGTCCCATCACCTAAATCCGGTGGCTCTGCAGAGCCGTTTGTTATTGAGTTGCTCCATCTCGTGGCTACAGGGGAAATGAGAAACACGGCTTCAGCCCTCTGATGTCTGTGTCTATCTGTGGTTGATCACCAGGAGGAACAGCCTATCCTGTAGCTCAGACAGCTTATCCCACAACTTGCCTCCACTGGCCGAGCACTAGACTCCTTGTCTTCACTGGCCTCTGTGTTTGCTCCATCATCGACACCTGAAGCCAGGAGTGATGAGAAAACTGAGAGCCAAAAGCTCTGATGGTGATGGGCGGAGAGGGCCAAAGCACGGAAACAGCTGAAATGGAGCTTTTCTGTAGAGGAAGTGACCATAAGTACTGCCTGTGGGTTGCTGGTGAGGCCGAGAGGCCAGGGCCCAGAAGCTGCTGTGCCGGTACAGAGGTCTGATTCCAGGCAATGGCCTCCTCATGGGCATTTAGTGTCCTCTGGAAGGACCCTACAGCCTGAGGGAGGCACCAGCAAACCTTTGGCTCTGCACCAGGGCCAAGAGTGTCCCAGCGGAGAAGGGTCCTTTCAACGCTGAGGAGCTAAATCTGCTGCTTGGGAGAGCAGGTGAGCTGATTTCTCTCTTTGAGCCCTGACATGCTTAGTTTTGAAGTGACCTAGTATTTGTTGAGGGACCTGTCTCAGTTTCCACAGACAAATCAGCTGGGGGTGTTCCTGTGGGACTCCTGAGGCCCGGTCAGCAGGGTGGGTATTTTCTGTGTCCGTGCTCTGAGACTGGTGAAAATTTGAACCTGGTGAAATGTGAATAAACCCAAAGGAAAATAAACTGTTTTTTCCCAAATCTTCTACTGCATTCTGATCTAAGGCCCAGGCAATTCAGGCATTCATTCCCCTACATCCTTATTCTGCTAACTCTCAAGCTGCAGCACCAACGGCAACAACTTGGTGGAGATCTGTCTCTTGTGTTGCAGATTTTGCACTTTTAGTTATTCTCCGACTCCCCAGAGCAGGTGTTCAAGCGGGGCTTGCGCACCCCGGCTGAGGATCCTGCATACCACATCACAGCATATGCCTCTTTCCAGCCTAATGTCATTTTGACACTTCTAAGGTGTTGCTTCCCTGTCCCCCCCACTCAAACCATTAGCTACACTGGTCTTCAACTCATAATTACCTTTGAAAGACTTGAGATGGCATTTTCGTAGAACAACTATTTCCCAACAGATCATACAAACCTCCAAACCGTAAGACCCCCTCCCCTCCCCCAGCATGATGAGACAGGCGCTTCAGCTGTAATTTTGCAAGGTGGGAAAAAAATCAGTTACTGAAGATGATCAAGGAGATCTCATTTTATTTTTCACAGTGCTGAAGTGCACGTACAACTCTAGGAAAGCAACTGCATAAGTGGACCTCCTTTCCAAAAGGCACTCATACACATTTTGAGCCAACTGGGCTGCTCGTATGGCCGAGGAGCTGCATCCTTCTGGGGTGCACCCTCTGGTGACCAGGAGGATCTTGATCAGACCCCACGTGGCTCATGGCTCCATTTCTTCTTAATGGGAAAGGTCAGTTTTCCTTGCTTCATTTCTGGGGCCTGTGTAATGGCACAGTATGTGTGTGCGAGAAATTGTTAGGCATATTTACAGCAGCACTCATGGTAGGGAGGGAAGTCCGTTGAATGCCATTACGAGAAAACAATGAACTGAAGAAGAACATAAGAGTCATTTTAGGCAAGAGAAAAAATGCATTTAATATGGCATCCTGTCTTTGAAGCCAGCAGTAGATGTTTAGGGGAAGAGCATAAGAAACTGTGTTCCTGTTGCTGAGAGTGCTTCCAGCAGTAAGCAGTTTAGAAAATAAGGAAAGCTTGATCATAAAGGCTCCCTTAGTTAGGTTCCAGACTTTCCTCTTCCCATATCCGACAGTGTTTTTCTACTGAGGCCTTACAGATGTATGCTATGCATTGAACATGATATGCACATGTCTATTTAGCTTTTTCTTTATGCTGAAGATACCAAAAATGTTTTATCCATGTATCTTTAGTATTTTAGGGAACCAGTTGGATATCAATGAACTGTATTACCTAACAACTGCTGCTTCAGGAATATTTCTTTAAAAAAACCCCAAACAAATTGATGGTACTACAACTTAAAATTTCCAGTGTTTAATAGAGGTAGTTTGTTTGTTAGAATTGCTTAACAGAAAAAGCAGATAGGTTGCCAGCTGAATCATGGTTTCTGGTCTTCCTAAGGTAGCGGAAATTGAAAGACAGCAAACCTCCAAGTTTAGATAATTAGCATGAAGAGATGAATTAGTTAGAAATGTAGTGACAGCAGTCAGAATTTGGCAACACTACTTTTCCCTGAATTTATGTTGATAACATATTCCTCAAAGGAAATATGTTTACAAAATGATACAGTCCCAAAAGACTTATTTGGGGGGAAAAAATGGAAACGTTTAAAAATTTATTTTTTATTAAAATTCATTTTGCTTTCTCTGTGTTCTGCTCTATTACTTCATTATGTAAACTGTGTGTGCAATTATTGTGCCAAATGTCAACTTGTGGTCTACTATAACATTAACAGGCCAGCAGCAATGCATATGTTTATTATAACATACTAGTAAGATTTAACTTTGCTATCACCAGAGGTAGAGTGCACAGAGGATTTGGCCGTTAATGAAAATCCCTCTTTTCTTGTTGAATGCATAGTTGGACATGTCAGTTTGGTGCTTCACTAACCTTACAACCTGTTTATCAAATATTAGCTCTGCTGAGCATTGTGCTGATGAGGTGTGGTGTTTGCTGTGCCTAACCACACCACTTTTAGGGTGATTTGGGTGTCTACACAGGACATCTCGATGCACCATGTCAGGCTTGCCTGCTTGACACTGTCAAGTTTGGGGTTTTCTGTCCTCTCCTAAATGTAACTTCTGGTGTCACCCTGGTGGTGTAGGTAGGGGCTGTTATCTTTTCCATTTTACATGGGGGGAATCGAAGCAGAGATAAGCAAAAGGACTTACCAAAGGTGATACAAGACACCTGCAGTGGAGTACAGTTTCCCAAATTCAGATACTTCCCTCCCAATGCCAGCATACTATTTTTAGCCTGTTCCGTCCTGGGGCCCAGCTCCCTGTCTGCAGCCCAGGAGAGACAGCATTGCATCAGTCATGTCTGGATGTCCACATCCCTTCTAGAAGTCCTACATTCTTCAGAAATAATTTGTATGTCTGCCCTTTTATATTCAGAATTAACTATTTTTGGTTGGCAAGTGTTGAAACTGTGATGAAACTATGTAGTAACATGCAAAAAAAGTAATCAAGAATATGACAACATGTATTTCATGTCATTTTCCATATATATGTGATCATTTAATTCATTTGAATCTTTCGGTCTTTCCATTTAATTTCAATAACATTTTAGTTCGGGTGAGGCTGTGTATATGTGATAAAAGCACGGTGTCTCTGCAGTTATACTCTGTGCAGATTTCGGCAAGGATTAAGAGAAGAATATCTTTCCCTCCCTCCTTTTTTCGGTAGCTGAACCCAGGAAGTGGTGGCCTTCAAGCAGATCTTGCACTGTTGTAAGTGTGTTCGTGGTATGGTGTTTGTGCAGAAGCACTTATCGTTTATTCACCTAAATTACGGAAATTTCCTGAGCATTCATAAATCATCATTTCTTTTTCCATTATTTTTCCTTTTAAGATGATACAGCTTAGAGAAAGAATCTGTACTTCTAAATATTTGGGTTTTTGGCCAAGCGTCTCTTGTGCATTTAGTAGAAGGCTTTCTTTTACTTTTCAAGCCTTGCCTTGCCAGCACAATTTTTCTCATGACACGCATAGATGCTGAAACACTAGTTTGGTTACGCTAAAGCCTATTGCAGTGCTGCTGATGGTTTTTAGACTACTGTTAAGCAGTGGTGTTAAGCATTTGCTTTCTCCTATGTGAAACATGCGTGCGGCATCCCACATGTCTCTGAATAATAGAAAATAGTCTGCACATTTTTGTTTCCTTTTCACACATTTGTAATTTGCTTACCTTTGATACAGTATTTTTTTAAAGTGGTTTTTTTTTCTGAGGTGCCAATTTTTATAGCTTTGGTTGCTAACAGCGAGAAGTTTATGCAGAAGTAAGTCCATTCCCTCATTCCTTTCGTGTTCAGATGAAAGGCAGAGGAAGACTTCTGATAGCTTTATGTCCCTTGGCATTGTTACCATTTGGCATTAGGTACCTTTGCAAGAGCTAGCTTCTGAGCTGCTTTCTCTCCTCAGAAGAGCTACTCTGCAGTAACTACATTTGGGTACAGAAAGGCAACTCTGAATTTCCAGCCCTATTTTTAACAGCAATCCCTTTAAAATCCATTGACTGATAGAATGGAATAGACTATTTCAGTTGGAAGGGACCTACAACGATCATGTAGTCCAACTACCTGACTGATTCAGGGCTGACCAAGTTAAAACATGTTGTTAAGGGCATTGTCCAAATGCCTCTTGAACACTGACAGGCTTGGGGCATTGACCACCTCTCTAGGAAGCCTGTTCCAGTGTTTGACCACCCTTCGGTAAAGAAATGCTTCCTAATGCACAGTCTAAACCTCCCCTCTTGGCTGCTGGTGACCACGTGGACATCTTCCCATTGCCTGGCATCGAGGCTGATGGAAGGAGAGCTCCTCATGGGATGGGGCAGAGAGGGGCTCTTCTGTGGGACAGTCGGGACAGGAGCCAGGGATCCTGGCACACCTGTCAGCCACGGCTTTGCAAGGCAGTTTGAGCAGTGGTCACTGGCTTGTTCCTGGCCTGCAGCCTGGCACCAGTGCTTGTTGTAAACCAAAGCCGCGGACCAAAGTGCCTGAAGAAGCTGGTCAACCAGCAGCCCTATGGTTCAACAGCATGAATAATCCCCTCAGTGTTGGTTTACCTATGAAATGAGGAATGTGCGAGGTTTAATGTTCGTGGGGCAAGACATACAGAATAGTTTTGCTGTCATGTTGTCCTTAGAAAAGCATTTGTTGAACCACATTCAGGACATAACTGACAGACTTAAAAGTATGTTCAGAAAAGCACTCAGCAAGTGGCATGTTTAATCCTCTGAGCCCCTTATACTCCAGAGTCTGGGGAGAGAAAGGTTCAAGCATTGTCTCAAGAAATAACCTGTAAAATAACCTGATTTAAAGGAAGCAGTTCTTCCTAATACCTGTTGTTTCACATCTTTGTATTGTTCCATTGAATCCTATTAAGTTCTTGGCTTTGAGACAAGGAAAAATGTAATTTAATAGGATGTGTGTTAGTTTTTGGGGGGCTTTTTTTTTGGCTTTTTTTTTTTTTTTTACACTGTGGAAGTGGTGGTATTTGATCATGTTTGCAAGTAAAGGCTTTCCATATTATTGCTTAGGCTGATATTTCCATTATGCTTTCTTGTACCCGTAATTGTTCAGTAAGGCCAAATTTAGGGTCTTTTTTTACTATTTGTTGTCTCTAAGACAGACCCTTAGAGCTGCAGGAGGCTGATGCAGACAGGAGTGATGGAGCCTCTGCTTGCTGTCTGTCTGCACATACTCATGAGGAGAGACAGGACACAATGGGAGGGAGAGGAAAGACGGAGGAAAGGGGTTTGATGGCCTTTTCACCTTTTTACAGGGATTCAGTTGAAATTGTGAGGGATTTTTTGCCCTTATGTGCTTTCTTTACATTTTCCATCTGTCCTCGCTGCAGGTATGTGCAGGGTGTTCCTGCCCTGCAGAACTAGGGCAGGGAGAGGTTCATGCCACCTGTATTCTAAGGTAGCCTTTATATCTATATGTAACTATATGCTGTAGTACGTATGCATAATTAGATATGTAGTCCCTATAGAGAGGAGCCCAGATGGCACCACAACCTGGGTTTCTACCAGATGAATGGAGAGCCCCTGCTCCTGCCCTCTCCTTCATGCCATCTCCCCCCTCCTCTTTCCACTGGCCGTCTCTTGCTTTCCTCAGAGGGTTGGTATGCGGGGGCTGAGGCTGCACCATTCTGTGCTTTTTCTTTTTTTTTTTTTTTCCTGCGCCTTCAGTGAAAGGTTTAAAGGGCTTTTAGTGGACAGCATTTGCTGTGAGTTTAAAAATGTCTGTCTTCCTGCCTGAAAATGGAGCTTATTTAACTGCTAATTTTGTGCCGTGATATGCGTACACTTCAGACTTCTCACACTTATTAATTCTTAGTGAAATCAAATTCATATGAATAAATATAACACTGATGAAGTTGTTACAAGCATTTATCAGGCCACATCCTTTTCCTGTTGTTTTCCTGGTAAGCAGTTCTAAAGTCAAGTATTTAAACATTTTAGCATAAAATTTCTCTGGTCTTGAGCATTTCTTTGTAAATAACCACAACCACTGAAGCAAAACTAACTAAGGCTATAACTTTGATGCTGATTTAGCAGTCAGGCTTGTGATCTGAATTAAAGGGGGAGGGGGAGAAAGTGTTAGAATATCTTTTTCTTTAACTATAGGATTTTTTTTTTTTGTATTCCTACCATAGTTCAGTTTTTGCAGAGTTGACACCTGGTTCTTCTGAATAAATTGTTCCAGGATCCAGAATATTGTTTCTTCCGTTCCTTCTGTATCTCATAAACTTGTGAAAAGTTAGATCAAATTCGAGGTCCAGATGAGTCCAAGCTGCTAAAACTGCAGTTTAATAGCATATACATAGCCCACCACATTTCAGCCAAATCTCTTCCTGGAACTATAACTAGTTGTTTAAAATTTGTTCCTCTCGAGTACAAAGAACCACTAACAATCTTAAAGTAACTATTTGTTGTGCTTGCTTCTTCTTTTAATGTCACCTGTTTTATCAAACTAAGAAATATTGACCGTTTCTGTGTAGGAGAAGTCTTGCTTATGATTCTGGATTGAGGAGAAGATACATGTTTGGAGGAAAACCCACACATGCTAATTTAATTGTCATTCCCCCACAAACAAATGGACGCACTATATAATTGTGACTTACCACTGTTCTGCTCAATAGCACCTTCCGCACCAATGTCCAAGTGACCCCTGCTAGAGGGAGCTGCTACTCAGCTGGACAGAGATTTACAGCCTGATCCTAACAACACATAAGCAACAGGCTAGGAAAAAAACCCAGACGTACGTGATGCTGTTGTAAAACCATTTGTATTTGTTAACTTGATGCTGGTTACACCATGACACTTCTTTTTGTACGTACTGGAACCACAGAGCGAATGTGAGTGCTGGGTTTTGTTTTGCATTCAGCTGAGTTTTCGTAGCCAGGTCATGTATTGCCATGGCATGTGGGCACGGAGGAAGCACAGCTTGCCTTTAGCCCCGCTCCAGCTTGCAGGTCCAAGGGCCATGAAGTTGCTGCCTGACAGAAGGGCAGGAAAAGCAGGCAGGCCCCCAGCGCTGGCTCTGTGGGACCCTAAATATTGCCACCTTGCACCTTCCTGGTGGACTGGTGGGCTGTGCTCGGGGATGGACAATCTCCTCTTCAGAAATCTCTCTGCCTGTGGTAAAGGGTTGTGTTTTAAGGTGTTTTCAGTATTTAAACGTATTTCATTTCATTTCATTTCAGATAGGTCTGTGTCCTATACCAGGGTAGAGGAGACACCCGGTCTGCGTTGTGCTGCTGAAGGCAAACCTGGGCAAGTGATTGAGAAGGGTCTGGGTGCTGTGCAGCGAACCTCCCGGCAAGAAGGAAACCCAGGCAGGGTTTTCATGTTCTTTTCTTGTTGCACACCAGTCATTTCATTACGCCCAGATCTTCACTTTTTACTTAGCACCATGTTCTCCACCCCCAGACGTACACAACATCTTCAGGTCTCCCAGCTCACAGAAATGAGAAGAAAGGTGACTCAATCCCACACCTTTCAATGTACAGGAAAAAGCAGCCTTTTCTCACTGCTGAGGGAAATCTGGGGCAGATTCTCTGAAGAGTCCCAGCTGTGGCTTTCTAGCAAGTGTCAAGCCTGGGGAAAGAGGCCTGTGGACAGGTGACTCCCTGAATGGGCAACACGAGGTGGAAGAAAGCAGAGGATGCCTGTGGGGCAGGAGGAGGGGGATGGCTGCTCGGGGTGACCACTGGGGGTGCTGGAGGGATGGCTCTCCTTTCCCCTGGCCCGCGGGATAACTTCCTACATTAGGTGGAGGTTAGAGGACAAGCAAAGTAGGAATGTTTGGTAAGGAACCTTATTCAATTTAAGCAACCGAGCCACAAACCAGTTTTGAGAACTGAAATGTAAGGTTAAGGAGCCAAATTTTAGATGCAAGGCTCGGGAATGGAAGAGCGTTTGCATTTCATCTGAGGCCATGCTCAGGGACAGAAACATGTTGCCCAGAATGTTAAAATTTGGAGTAATTGGCATTACCTTAGGACCTAGAGGAAGACTGTGATGTATTTGGTACTCTAGATGGTACAGCCATGTAAAAAATGAAAGAAATTTTGGTTGAAGACTGTAGCTAGCCCAGCATTTGTCTCATACGAAACCCTGCACTTGCTGAGAGACTGAAAGTGCTCCTGGGATCACTCTGCTGGTGTGTGTTGGTAGCTCAGCTGCCTGTGGTGATGGGGAACAGACAGCGGTTTATTTATATTGTTTTATAATACATGTATTTTTTGACTTACTGGCCTTTGCAAAGGAATTGGTTTGAAGCTGTGTGCCAGGTCTTGTCAATGCAGCAAGTGTGTGTTACACACTCTGTCCTTTAGGGTCTGGGTTTCAACATGCCCCAACTTCAGTGCAGCTCTCCAGGCTATGCTTGTGTTAAATGTAAGCACATCACAGGAAAAGAGTGGAGTTTAAATCTTTAATAATTTGAAAAAATTTCAATACCTTATGATTCATGACAGCCTGGTTTCTGGCCCCAGAAGTGAGTCATGGATGACATCGCCTGTATATGATGCACTAGCAGGCATGTTTAAAAGGACCACAGCTCAGTTGTGAGCGTCACTGTCATGGCCCTGAGTGCACCAAGGGGCTCTGCAACCTCTTCCTCTTCTCCAAACCTCTTCTTCAGGTGGGGCTTGGCAGTGGGTGCCTGAGACGAGCTGTAACCCCAAATCAGGCTGCTGTGGAGGAGCAACATGAGGCAGAGTTGGGAGACACTTGCACCCAGCTTCCTGCTTTGCTGGTACTGACCTGACTGCTGGGCACAGCCCCAGCCCTGGCCTGGCTGTATCCCTGCAGACCTGCCAGGGCACTGGGGCTCAGGCTGAGCCTGGCTCCCCATGGCTGCCCACTCTGCTTACCTGGCACAGGTGCAGCAGGATGCACCCTATGGGGAGGGTATGGTCACTTGATGATCCCAGGTGCTGCCCCACTGCTCCTGACAGCCTGCCAGAAAGGAAACAATGTGCCCACTTAATGATAATGCTTAAAATTTGGCTGTGACTTCATGTCCAGCTAGGTTAAAAAGCTGAGTGACACCTTTGATCTTGGTAGGTGATATCTGTACATCTTTGGGCTAGTCTGTTGGTTCCCTGAGTTTTAGTTACAGTAAGAAAAAGCAAAAAGCCCAACCCTGTAGGCACCCACTCTTAAAAAAAAAAAAAATCACCTATTTTTAAAAGACTTTAGAAATTACAATAGTCTGAAATTATTTTGAAGCTCAGGTGCCTCCTGCTAATGTATCCCTGATCTTCAGGCATTTACAGATCTCACTGAAGCTCGTAGGTACGCTTTCCACCTTCCAGTCAAACGAATTGAGGCAACAGCTGACAGTTCCTTTTTTAGTGACGACTGAAAAAACAGGGACCTAAGACTAGACTAATGATGGTGAGTCCCTGGTGCGGACGCTAACTCTGGCATTGACGGAGATTGGTGATGGTATCAGCCACACTGAGCGCTAATTCATTTTAAAAAAACATTTGGTGTTGGCATTGAAAAGGGTTTCGATCAGTGGGTGGACTGGGTGCAAACAGGATGAAAGATTTATCTGGTCACACCTCTTGATTTGTACAGGGACCAAATTGTAGGAAGAATGCAACAGAAAGTCAAGAGACAGCAGCTTAAAAGCAGGAGACAGAAAAGCCAAACCATGGCTGCATGACCAAGGGTGTTTCAAGGGCAGAAAGCTGGAGGCAAGATGTAGCTAAAGGCTGAAAGTAAGGAAAAGTCTCCTTGTGATTTCCCACCTACTGGATGCTGGGAGACAGAGCATGATCTATGTTCTCTGTTAAAAAATTATATGTTAAATCTTGTCAGCTTTTCATAGGGGAGAATTCTCACTCGGTTTGCTGGAGTCAGGCCGAAGGCGGTGATAGTGAATTCTGTCCTAAAGATCAACCTGAACACCTTTTTTACATAGTAGACCTGGTATTTGGTGCAGTTAGGAGATACTGGAGTATTTTTATTTGATGGTAGGACTTTTTTGCTTCTCTTTTTCTCCTGTCTGCAGTATTGAGCCAACACAGCGGCAATTCCCACTGAGTTAGACTGAAATCTGCAAGTGATGACACTTGAAGCATTAGGCTGTGCTCTAAATGAATAATGGTGTAAGAGAGAGCAGGCGTTTGCTTTCCAGCATGAACATGGAAAGGGAGCATGTGCTTGTTCTCACACACTGTCAGCATCCTTGCTGGTGAGGTTCTGGCTGTAGCATCGGCTTCGGTCCCTTCTTCTGTTTGTGTGTTGCCAGAAAACAGCAGTGAAATGGACTTCTACGAAGTTTAGCCAGCATAGAATTTGTTTGACAGGGATGTATAAATAAGAAATGATCCAGCTGAATTCCCCGAGCTGAATTTCCAGCACTGGAAGTCAAACCAGGAGAAAGAACAAAAGGTTTTGCTATGTAAATCGGGCAAATGTGGTTTCATCTAGAGAAGTCTGTGACTCAAAACGAATCATGCTGTCTACTTTTAAGAAAAAGATTTAATTCTCAGGATGTCTTTGTGTTTCTACTACAAAAGCCTAAAGGGAAACAGGTTTTGAACATCATACTTTCTGTAATAATTTTACTGTCTTTATTGAGCTTAGTGCTTGGTGTTACGTAAAAAAAAAAAAAAAAAAAAAAATCACATTTGCTGCAGTTCAGATTTTGGTATTTTAACCAGTCAAGTGATCTCCTATAGTTTGAAGGCAATCATGTCACAGGGCCCTGTTTTGCAGTATGATCTCAGTAAGTTAGGAGAGAGCTGGAGATACGCAGAGTTCGCCGATTTTACTGGAACTGTAACGTGCTGGGCATGCTTAAACAGATACAGTGCAGTGGAAAAAGAGGGACAGAGATTTTCAAGAGTTCGGTGCAGTTACTTTGATGACTTTACACTGTTTCAGCATTTTTTTCAACTGCTGTAGGAACTGGGAGTGAGTCTTGCTTTCACTGGATGGGAATTACTTGCCTTTGCAAAACACTTGGTGTAGGAGCAGAGAAAAGGCAGTGTTCTGTAAAAAGTTCAAAGCTGAGTTATTAGGATGTTTTAAAAGAAATGGCATATTCCACATGCATTGATATGATTCTAGGAAATACTGAGGAAAATTCCCCAGCCAACGTAAACTTGAGCAAAGGGGAGACGAATCATAGTGATCTTTACTCAGTAAATAAACAGATCAAAGGTTTCAGAAAAACACCAGAATCTTCATTTTTTCCAGTAACACCAGGCAATTAGGAGATTTAATACAGATACTAATGACTGTTTGAACTCTTACTAACCTACAAGGGCAGTCATGCATGGTCTCCTTTCCAGGGCTCAGATAGCTTCTGGCCTAATGATTGGCTGCATCTTTTTCAGTAATGAGTTGATTGGCGTGGCAGAGATGCTTAATAAGCAGCTGTATGGTTTAATCTGCAGGATACAGATATGCAGGTATTTAACAGATGCAGAGTACACAGATAGGTGATCTGAGAGCCCAGATGTCCTAGCAGCCTTCTGTCCTTGGGGAGGATGGAATGGTTCTTGTTGAGGGCAATCCAGATTTTAAAACGTTGAATTGCTCGCTGGAAATGCCAGAAGCTCTTCACTGATTGTTGAGGGAGCCTCATTAGTTTCTTTGCTTGGCACTGCAGTAGGGTGCTTCACTTGAGGTGGGAGCAGGTGTTTTGCCAGGGGACAGCGTGGCATATTTAGAGTGTGGTAAAATGCAGCTAGGAAATACAGCTGCTGAGAGGACCTCTGGGAAACTGAAAAGTGACACTGAGCCCTGGCACTGCTGTGGGGGGCCAAAATGAAACCTTAGTTTCATTTCAGCACGTTGTACAANACTGGAATGTCTCATGCGTTTACTTAAAGCTGCATTCTTTAAAAGGAGGACAGTGGTTTTGGTCTGTGATCTTGATGTGGCGATCATATGCATCAATGCTGTTGTTTGCAGTTTCCAGAACTGCAATAGGACTTTACCCATGCACTGATCTATGTGAGTTGGTCTGAATGAAGATTAACTGTGGAACAACATCTTTCACTTACTTAGAAATGTAGTTTGCCACGTCTCAGGAAACATGAAAAAGGAAGCGGTAGACTACGGCCATAAAACTGAACAAAAAAGCAGTTTTTCCCTTTTTCTTTTAACATGGAAATCTGCCTGTCCTTGAAGCTGTCGTGCTTCAGTAAGTGGGGGGGAAACCAACTGATTTTTCAAACCTCTCACAAACGTAATGGCTCACAAGCAGCAGCCTGCCCTTGGCAGCACTTCTGGGCACGAGCTGGGTGTCATGGAGCAGGCTGCGAGGGGGCTATCATGGTGGCAGCGTCCGTCAGCTGAGATAGGATCTCTTATGCCTGTGGGATGCTCCTTGCCCCACAGGAAGCTGGCCACCGCGTGTGGGTCCAGGGCTGGGGCCCGAAACTCTGGCTAATAGAGGACTTGCAGAAGTGGGGTGAGGAGGAGATAAGTGGCAGGACGTGGTTGCTTTGAAACACCAGCATCTCAGGCAAGCTTTGAGACTTGCCACGAGGTCTGCAAGTGTGCCCTGCCTACCCACGGCGCTGCCTCTCATGGTTTAAATGAGTAAGCACTGTGACCTTCAGTACAGGCAGTGTGTATAAAAGCAACTGGGCATGGCGTGGAGGAGGTATCGGATGCTGGGTGAGGGTTTTTTTTTTTTTTTTTTTTTTTGCAATGAAGTGTGTCAGACAGTGTAGATCACACCATGTAGATGACATCCTGGTGCTTCAGAGCAGATTTACTGCAGGTCTGTTCGGCTGTGGTGTGTGCCATCCAGCGGAGGCCGAGTTCACTCCTGGGAGGATGAGCCCTCACCTTGGAGCAATGGGTGCTGGGGAAAGCAGTGCCATCCCTCTGACCTGTTGATGAGGCAGAAATGGCAGTGATTTAAAAAATAACTAAATTAAAAATCCATGGTTCCTGCATGAATTTGGCTCTGGTGATCCCTCTGTCATGCAGTATGCTGCAGTGAGTGCCGCCAACATTTCTTTATTTTATAGATATTTTAAAGTTAAATAAATGAGAGAAAAATTTCTGACAGGGCCAAAGGCAATGAATTGTGCCACTCCAGGGACACAGAATCACCTGGCAGGACCTGAGCTACGCTGACTGCTTGGCTACTGCCTGTCTGAATCACCCTTTTTGCTTCCCATGTTTTCCGGCACTGGGTGGAGAGCAGTCTGTGCAGCGGAGGATCGCGTGTCTCGTCTTCAGTCATTCTGACTTCCTCAGATGAAAGACACTATATATATACAACTATTCTTAGTCTGGCGAGGTGTGCTTCGCAAAGCTAGCACTTGGTTTAGTCTGTCTATTGGTCTGGTGTTAAAAAGATAAACAGAAGATTGCTTGTGTCAACTTGACCATGTCCGTTTTATCTCCCTGGAGCATTCCTGCTAACACTGACATGCCAGAACTGCAAAAGGTCATCACACAGTGATATTTTGTAGCAAGTGGTTCCAGTGCAAATAGCTCCCTTGCCAACAGAAACTCATGTTAATTATGTTTTTAGAAGCAGCACAGGATCCCTCACCTAATGTTCTCCATAGTCTAATGTTTCCTAACTTTAAAAAAATAGGTGTTTTTTGGTTTTGTTTTCTTCTCTCTCCCACACACCTTTACAGGAGAAATAGTTTTAGCTGTTTTCAAAAGCAGTCACTGTAGCTGAAGGAAGCCCCAGCCTATGTAGACCATCTCAGCATCCATCCCCATGACAGTGGCCACCTCTGCTGAGTAGCAAGATGGGCACCACATGGTGTGCCCAGTGCCTGGTCCTGTCCTGCCATGTCCTGCCTGGGAAGCAGGGTCTGTATCCTGTGCAAGGGCTGGGTGGGAGCCGTGATGTGAGATGCCGTGGCAAAGGGCACGACTTTGAGAGTGCTGGGCAGGCACGCACACAGAGCAGCTGGGGGATACCTGTGGGGAGATACACAAAATCTTGCCTTGGGCAGGAGGAGGGGGTTGAAGGGGCTTTCTCTGCCTCCTGTGGTTTTTATTCCAGGAGCAAGTTTGCATCTTTGGACTGAAGCCGCCTTGGGCTGCCCGGGTAGATCCTTCCCATGGTGGTAGGCTCAGCTCACCCTCTGCAGTAACCACTTTCCACTGCATGCTGCAGCATCCTCTTTTCCTCTTGCTCTGGGCCTTCCTTCCCCTGTACAGAGGCAGCGGGCTAGAGAGTAAGAGAAGAAGCTGCTACCCCTTCTGGTCACTGAGCCTTTGAGCTATCCTCTCCATGCTCCATATTTTGGCAGTGCTGGGAGACCAGCCAGAGCAAAGAGTGTGTGTAGCTTGTCTCTGTGTTTCTCTACATGCTTAGCAAGCGTACTAATTTGAAATCTAACCAACCTAGCTTTCCTATTTGTACTGTTGTGTAAATAACAAAGACAGGCAGGTTTCTTTTCAGTTTGCTCAGGGCAAGCACATTTCTGCCCCTCTTCGTAAAGACAGTTCCCCTTGGAAAAGCTGAAGTCCCCTTTTGGTGTGCACCAGCCGAGGTCTCATTGTCCTCCTGGACCCATAAAGGGGTTGTCTGAGCTACTGCCATTTGCTGGTCTGGTGCTGACCAGGTCCCTGCAGGCTCTCATGGCAGCTGCCAGCATCATCTCAGGAAGTTTGTACACAGGGCTGGCGGGCTCTCCATTTTCTTCTGTTAGACTTGCCAGTTCCTCAAAGGATGCTGCCTCTCCACAGCTCCTCGCCTTGCATTTGGGTGGAAGGATGGAGGGCACGCCCAAGACTCGTAGGAAGGAATTAGTCTAAAGCGGAAAATGTTCTGAATGCGAGGAGGAAAAAACCTGCAAAACCATTTTGATAGGAGAGGCAGTAGTCTGTACCTTTGAGTAGCATCGGTTTATCTTTTGTTTCTTTGCGTGCGTTTTGGACAGGTTAAGTTGTGGTGTTGGAGAATAACCTTTGAGTGAAATATTGCTTAGAGCAGCACACAAAGATGTGAGGTTTAGGACGCTATCTCTCTGAAGATCAGTTTCAGTCTTCAAACCCATTTCAACTTCATTTTGTGATCTGGAGGCCGCCTTAGGCGGTGAGGTGGCTGCTCTTCTCACTTTGCAGATTTCTGAACACTTGACGTTACTTGATATGATAAACTGCTAGAGTGACATTTATTAGGCTTTCTTTGTGAATAAAACTTTGGAAGAAACGGTGGCTGAGCATTCTCACATGGAAAAACTGTCTGGTTTATGCTTTTTAACTAACATATTCAATCGTGATGAAATGATGTTGGACTGCCTCTTCAGGGCGTGTGTCCACCTACGCTCACCACAGCCCCTTGCTAGAAGGCAGGAGACTGTCAGTGCTTTGATCTAGGCTTGGATCCTCCCTCAGGTGCCTTCCAGCTGGTAAATCATGTAGGGTCATAAAAGCAGTTTTATGAAGGCTATAAAGAGAAGTTCTGTATTAGATCCTCTACTTGCTATTAAAACAGCTGAATTTACATAGAATTTTTTTTGGTTAAAAATAATTTAGACGTGTTATTTCAAAGGGACTTCTGGGGCAATATTCCTTTTCAAACAGTCTGGCATTATTCTGATCATGCTTTTATAGCATTAGAAGTTAGTGAAGTGGCACTGATTTGAAGCTCAGTGCTCAAGCAGGCCTGGGAAATGGAAGATGATATAACCCACCAGGCAAAGGGACAGGAAAAGAGTTTGGGGAACAAACCCTGTGTGGTTTTGGTTTTTTTTTTTTTTTTTTTTTTTTCCCTTTGGGTTCTGTTTTTTTTTTCCTTTTGTCCAAACTACTTTTATGCTTTATGGTCTTCAATTGCTGTGTGAGTCTACAAAATACAGCTTGGGGATCACATTCACTATTAAAAAAATGCTAGTTGTAGGATGTTGGTGGAGTAACCTGCTATTGATAAAAATGCCCTCAAGAGCAGCCAGCCCTCTCCTGTGTTGTGAAGATCTGTGGGGTTTGGCCCAGCTGGAGAAGCTTGACTGGCTAAAACCAAAATAGCTTTTTGTGAATATTCTGCCCTGGGTGTTCTGAAACAGCCTTGTGCAGAAAAATTAAGATTAAATATAGCTGCTCTTTAACGATTGTAGCTAATTGCATCCGTTTTTGTTCAATTCACAGAATAGAGCAGAACTGAAAATACAATTTTTAAAGGCATTATTTTGGGTGGTTTTGGTTAGCACTTACTGGATTTTTTTTTTTCTCACTAGGACAATGCTTCTTTGACTTTACAGTACAACTGAGTCCCTGGGAGGAGACCTGGGTATGTGAGAGGTTCACGTTCAGGTTCCTACCGGTTTTCTGCGTATTAAGAATAACATCAAGAAAGAAGAAACCTCTTCTGCTATGCAGTCTGAAAATAGAAATTGTGAACTTGTGTATTGACTCAGGAAGGCTTTTGCTGTTGTTTTTAAAATGTCAAATGCTTTCCAGTTTTATTCATCAACAAAGTTGTTGTGCACCTTCTCAAGCTGCATGAGGTTTTTCATTGCTTTTGTCCTGGTATAAAAATACAACCTACTGGAGATTCTCCAGAGTTAACAGTAAATTTCATAGAGGAGCCTGTATGTAAAATTCTGTTTAGAAAGAACTGTAATCTTAGCTGCAGGTCAAAGACACAGTTTAAGTGTATTATTTACATGTAACTTCATCCTGAAAAGCAGTGAATTGAAAGTGACACCTTCTTGCTCAAAAGATCTGCTCTTTTTGTGCTAAAAGATTTGACTATTGTAATAGCCCTGTAAAACCAACACAGGTGGGCTCTCTTCCTTCTTTCTCTTTTTTCAGAAATTTCAAGTATGCCTAGACAGGCTGCTCTCATTTACATATATAACAGGCAAAATTTAGACAAATGGAGCTATATATAAAATCACTTTTGGCCAACAAAGAAGTGGCACTGGTGGCAATAAATGGGAAGAAAGTGGTCCAATTTAACTTTCAGATTCTGTGCTCTGAGTTTGCTGCCATGTATGACATGAGCAGAATGAGTTTTTAGACCAGTTGTATGTAGTGGGTCCCACCACTCCCCATTATTACAGCCGATTTTCATAAACTGACTTCTATTTCCTTCATTGAGAAAATTACATTGATGTCTTTTTGTAAGTGGAAGTCTATCCCTGCCTGAGTGTGCTGGGACTCTACCACTGACTGAGCATGGCATGAATGAATGCTATCTCGCTAGCCCCGGCAGATCAAACTTCTTCCCCACCCACACATATGAGAGTCCCTACACATTTTTCCTCTCTGCCTACTGCGTATGCGCACTTATTCCTTTGAAGATTAGAAAATGATGTTTTCCAAGTACTTAGTGATTAATGAGTTGAACACAAAGGTACTGCTTCATTAGTCCTGACTTTAAATATCATAGCGTTCTGTGATGGGTCACAGTTGCTACTGCTTAGTAATTTTTAGGCAGCTAGTGCACTTCCTCAGTCTTGTGCT
The DNA here is from genome assembly GCA_013389945.1 of Fregata magnificens. Lineage (NCBI taxonomy): Eukaryota > Metazoa > Chordata > Aves > Suliformes > Fregatidae > Fregata > Fregata magnificens. The sequence continues at coordinate 81,039 of WAAD01034101.1, read as the reverse complement.
GTGCTTGCAATAGAACTATTGACAACCAGTGCCATAACATCAGCAGCACTAAAAGGTGGCTTTTTGTCTTGGAGGAGAAAAAATAAACAAACTTGCATTTGCTGAGAGTCAAGGAGCGGTGTGAAGGGGCTTCTGGAGCCAGTTTCCTTCTCCAACACTAGATCAGATCAGCCATGACTTTGTCTGGCTATGTCTTGGAAACCTCTGTGAGAGGATATCACAAAGCTTCTCTGGGTAACCCCTTCCAGTGCTGCATTGCCCTCCTAGTGAAGAAGTTTTTCCCAATATTGAGCCTGAACCAAGGGCCATTACTCCTTGTTATATTGTAGGGAACTACTGGGCAGTGCTTGGCTCCATCATCTCCATCACTGCCTTTCAGGATGCTGGATGAAACCAGTCCAGCTCCCTCGACCTCTCCTTGCAGACCTGTGCGCAAGATCCCCAACCATCCTGCAAACCATTTGCTTGAACCTCTCTGGTTTCTCCCCATCTCTCTTGAACTGGGAGGCTCAGAGCTGGACATCCTGTTCCAGTGAAGCTTCACCAGCTCAAGTAGAGGAGGTTAATAACTTTCTTTTTTTTCTTTTTTTTTTTCTTTCTCTTTGCACTGACCCCATTTTTAGTGAGTCCTCGTATCAATTTTGCCATATTTACAGAGAGAGGGCACCACTAGCTTGTATTGAGTCTGGTGCCCCCCATTGCCGTTTGGGGAGGACATCTACGTTAGCCCTACTTTCTCTGCCTGTGCTGGCCCACAGGGTTGTCCTGCCCTGGGTGCAGTACTCTAAGTTTCCCCTTGTTGCACTTCAAGAGGCTTCTTCTCCCCTGTCCTGGCGTTTATAGGGCCTCTGGCGTGAGGTTCTGCCATCTTAGCCATATCACTGGTTTAGTGTTGTGCACAGGCTTGCAGAGGGTGTGTGCTCTATCATCACCCATTGTGTCTGCATGAAAAGCTTTAAATAAAAAGGCCAGTGTTATACTTTGTACCTTAAAGTGCTGTGTTTTTGCAGAGTCACAAATTGCACCAATGGTAACGTAAATTTTCAAATAGTCAGCTAATCATAAAAGCAAGAGGTCAGAGCATTTTGGAGGAAAGATTTTAGGGGATTTCACAGGGGATTCTCAAGAATTTATGGAGAGGGTTTCCACAGAAAAATTATTAAATTATCCAGACTTCTGGGTGTGATCATCTTTCCTGTTTTTACTTTTTCTGTTTATTACTGTTTATTCAGTTGTTCTTGGTTGCCATAGTTATAAACCTGGGAAGAAAAATCTCCAACTAAGTCTTGGAGCTGTTTTAAGGAGAAAATGGTAAAACTTGGTGATGAAACAGGTAGATAAGAATCATACACTGCTGGCAGATTGGGGAATTAAAATGTATTTTCAAATCATACACTTCATATATACAGTTTATTTAGTAGAACATGTTCTTTCTCACACATTTATTTCATATGCAAAGTAACGTGAAAGGTGCAAAAAAGAAAGGTTAACTCATACTGAAAAGGCTGCAAGTTTCTGAATGATCGAGGCAGTAGCAAATAATGTTTTGAAAACCTACTGTTTTGGAAAGCTCTTCCTCTTGCCCCTCTGCAGATAATGGCAAAGATGATGATAAAAACCTTTCTTTGCCTCTGAGCTCCTTGTGTGCCTCAGCTGTGGTCATAGTTTTAATACTAACAAGTTTTAAAATGCTTGTACATTAGGCCCAGTATTAGATATGTGCCCACTGCCCAGCCTGCACAGTCAATCATTTCTATGAAAATCAACTGACGGCAAATTGTATTTTCAAAACTGGCCCCCTTTCCTTTTACTTTGCTCCAGACAGAAAGTAATTTTTTTTTCACATTTTGAATAAAGGGAACATTTGCCCCAGAATGAAGACTTGATTACAAGCAATCTTAGACCATTTTTACAGCTGTTTTTAAAAGGCACAGAAATGGATTTTTCGATGTGAAAGTGTTTCTGGCTAAAAGCATGAACCACGCCAACATAATGGTACAAGAAACGGTAGGCTTAAATTGCAACAAGGAAACCTTTAGTTTAGACTCAGAGCCAAACTTGCAAATGGCGTAAGGGTGGTGACATACTAGAAGTGCTGACCGAGAAGGGTTGAGGCATGTCCAGAGATGTTTTGTGAAGTCTACAGTGCAGGCTACAAGGACTTCTCTAAGGAATGAGGTGGATAGAGCTGGTCCATTCTTCCAGTTGGGAGTGAGGAGTGTATCAGACAGGCGCTCCCCATTTTTCTGTGATGCAGGGCTTGCTTCCCTAATTCCCCTCCTCCAAGAAAGAATGGGAAGACAGGCAGAAGCCTTTCATACGTGTGTCATGTTATATCTTTGATAGAAATACAGTGATGTAGAAATACAGTTTGTCACATACAGTCTTTCAGTAAATGCTGTATTTGAAGGGGTTCTTTTGGTTTTCATGTGCAAAAACAGTTTTAAAATTGTAGGAGAAAACCATGCTGATTCCTCAGCAAAGATAATCAGAAATGTTTGTTGCTCAAGGAATTGCTGGTACCCAGGATACTCCATTGGGGTTGTATACTGGGCAGCCTATCCTCCATGGAAGAGCAGGGGCTGCTGTCCTGTGTAGCAGCCCTGACCAGTGTACAATGCTTACAGGAGGAGTCACTATTATGCCAGGCTGGCCAAGTTGTTCCAAGCAAATGAGCTCCAACAGTGACCTTCTATAAGATTCACAGAAGGAAAGAGTGGAGTCAGACTTTGGGCTGGATACTTCCTTTTAACTCTCAGATACCTTCTAAGTTAGAAAGAAGGTTTTGAATAGTTATTTGGCCCTTAGCAACAACTTTCGGATCACGTTGGCTGAAGAAAGGAAGACTGGTGCAGCAATGGCAAAGGCTGATTTTAAGTGGCATTCCAGTGATCTGGGTAGTTTTCCTCCGGCAAGCCTTTCACATTTAGTAGATACTGTCAAGGCTAATGCTTCTTTTGGTGTCACTCCATCACTTTGCTAATGCTGGTTCTTTTTTCCAACGTTTTTCCTCTTTCATGTTTGAAAGAGAAGAAAAAAATGGAACAGGTTCACATTCACCGGAAAAACACTGCCCTCCTCCCTTCTGCACCCTCCCTGCCATGGCCAAGGCGACCCTACTGCTATGTCAGGGATAATGCTGTCGGCGTCCTGTGAGGCAAGTGGGAGCCGAGGAAGAGGCATTCTTCCACTGCAGGCAGTCCCATCATGTGGCACAAGGCTTAAAGACAGGACATAGTTCAAGAACCTTTTTCAGGTGTGTTTTCTCACGAAATTCTTTTGCAGCAAAGTAATAAAAGATGGCATCCAGGCAGCAGTTCAGGTTGGCTAATATCATTGACATCTGAATGAAGAGGCTGATGGTTTGTTTCAGACTGCAGTCCACTATCACGTGCTGTCTTACCAGGCACTGTAGGCAGATCGCAAGGTGGAAGGGTGTAAAGCACACCAAAAACACCACAAGGTTGATGATAATGACTCGTAAGGAGCCACTGCCTTCTACCTTCTTTTTAGCTTGACTTTTGTGATTCAGAAGAATCCAGATGTTTTGGGCAGAGCAGAAAACCATCACTGCAAGTGGGATTAGAAATCCAAAGATTTCCACAGAAACAATGAGGGGGATACTCCACGCCTGTTCTGACATGTTGGAAAAGCATTTAAATTCATCTTTCTTGTGAAACACATACATTGGGCTGCTGCAAAGCCAAGCTACTGCCCAGATGAAGCAGCAAATCAAGATAGGCCTTTTGGGGGATTGGTTAGCTCGACCTTCAAATGGGTGCCTTATGCAGATATATCTGTCAACAGTAATGCAGACAATGATGAAGATACTACCGTATGTGTTGACGAAATAGAGAGACTCTATGAATGAGCACAGGAGACCAGATGCTTCTCTGATAGAGTAGTACAGCTTGAGTGGGAGCGAGAGAAGCAGCAAGACATCTGCAAGCGCGAGATTGATCATGTAAACTGAGGTTTTGGTCTGTTTCTTCCAAAAGCAGCAGAACACAGAGAGGGCCAGGGCATTGAGAACCAGCCCGAGAATGAAGGTGGGGATGGAGATCCCCAGCCGCAGGGTCTTCGCTAATCTGTCGATGTCCGTAAAGTTGCATTCTCCACTGCTGTTGGTCATTTCTCCCCTAAAATGACAGAGAGAACAGGTTGGAAAGGTGTAAGGTTCCTAGTTAATGCCTTGATATACCAGAGCAAGATACGTTCAAACACAACTCTGGGATTTTTTGGTTTTGAGCTATACACTTGATCAGTCTTTGGCTATTATTGAAAATGAATCCTCATTTCAAGCATGGAGCCTTCTACTTCCAATTTGAGTGGCTTGATCTGTTAGAAAAGAGCCTGATTCTCAATGGCAGGTAGTCAGCATCCACTGACTACCATGCCCTTTAAGATAATCCCATTTAGATATTGAAGAGACTGACCCATTCAGACATATATTTTCAAAAACTCTAAAGTGTACTGGCTATCATCTCTAGTAACTTGTACATCTGCTGAAACTTCCGTAGCACTTATGTTTCGTTCCTTCGCTACATAGAAATTCATGAAATTATTGTTCTATATTAAGGCAGGTCAAACTGATAGCTGGGATTTTACTCCTATATCCATGATTCCCTATACATGAGTAGCTTTTGCTGATCTGCTTTTACTACACCTGTGTTTATACAGAAATTTTAATTTCATATAGTGCTTGTATCCAATGCAGTTTTTTAGAAGGTCAGCTTAAGAAGACTGATCTTTTATCTAGGTGCAAATTGAGTAAGCGTGTTTTCTAGCCTGTGTTTAACTTTCAGCATTGGTTAAATTTTGGGTTTGCAAGTACTTTAAATTTTAATTGATTATCTTAGATAATCTGGTAAAGATTAGCAAATGGAAGACAGGACATCTTAATAATACAGTTTTTTAAAAAAGTATTTGTGTGGAATAAGTGTTATTATCGTTATTAAAAGTATACATATGCTTTAACAAACTATGCCTTAAAAGTGCTTTTTGATAATCTCTTTAAATCAAAATCACAAAAAATCCTAATGAAGGAGAATAAATTGGTAGTTAAAGTTTCCAGTCCAGCTCAGCCAACCAAGTAGCTCAAAAGAAATTTTAGGAGTAAGTGAAGAGGTTGTAAGAACAACTTGATCAAGAGGGGAATCTCTGCTTTGGAGGGCAAAAAATGACAGGTAGCTCATAAGCACTACCAAATGGAGCTGGACTTTGCTGAAGAAACCAAAAAACAATTAGTGAAACATTTTTTGTTTACATGGCTAAAATAAAATATGAAAAAGAGAGAGAGAAAAATGGAGAACAAGTAGATCTGCTAAATATTAAGTGGGTTTTGCTGATACTGTGCTGGAAGTCAGAGGTGGGATGACTTACAGGAATCAGTGAGTGATAATGGGAATAACTGTATCTGAACACAGAATGCACTCAGAGCTTAACGTGCTCGTATTAGGGAAAACAGTTTATTTCCAGCTCAGACTACGGAAAGAAGAGGCACATAAAGCTGAAGATCCAAGCCAGTGATTGTTATGAAGTATGTGTGTTATTAGTGTATCTGGAAAAGGTTCAATCTAGTCTATCTGTTGAAGGAAATAGTGTGAAATGTGATTAAAGCAATTCTCTAACTGTTGAGTCAAAGCTTCATACAGATTTTTAAAGAAAACTGCTAAATAAGGCTTTCACAGATCTTGCCAGACCATTATCTTCTTTGATGAAGGATCTGCTTTTTCAGGAAAAAGCAAAAGGAAAAAGCAGGGAAAGGCTGAAGATCGAAAGCACTTGCATTTCAGCAAAGTGTACTAGAAATAACTAAATAGCACTAGAAAAAATGGGCGATAGAACAAGGGCTGTTAAGTAGGTGAGGAAATGGTTGCAAGAAAGCTGATGAGGACTACAAACAGACTGGATGCAGGTTACTAGGGGGATGCACAAATTCACCAAGACTACTCCTTGGCAGTGTTTCCCCCAGTGACCCCATTGTAGGAGCGAGTGTGACCTGCAGGGAGGTGCTGTTGGTCAGTGGCCAGATCCAGCTGCCACTTCTAGAGAACTGGACTGAGCCACATGAGGAGGACTGTTGTACCTTTGTGAACTTAGGAAGTAGCAAAAGGAAATCTGATTGTCGTCAGTGGATTTATCTGTCAGAAATGAGAATAAAAAGAAAATCTTGGTTTGTTAGTCAGTCTGAGATTGAGTCAATCCCTCTGAGCCAGCAATATGTGGCAGCTGCTTAGAAAATCATGTGATTGTGGTACATGAGAGGTGAGATAATTCCACTAAAGGTGGAGATGCATTGGTGCCACGTGTATAAGGGATTATTGTAGGCAGACACTGCTGTCATCTGAGGGCAGGACAGGTAAAAGGAAATAGGACTGTTGTGCTGTTGTGTGAGTGTGTGTGTCCTGTGACCAAGAGCATCCATTTAGCTGGGGAAAAATCGGATGATGTTAAACATTTTGAGGGAGTGACAACACCTGTTAATCCAGCACTTTGTGTGCTATATAAATATATCAGAAAATTGCTCATGAGATTTCTTAAAAGTATGAGTTTTGATTCTACTTTTACTGGGTTTCTATTTCACTGAACGCTTTTTTTAGAATTAATTAGTACAAAATTACATATAGGATTACTCCTGAAAATGGTTAATTTCAAGAAAATGTTAGCCAGCCTTTAAACTGGTAATTTCAAGTACTCAAATGGTGTGCCTGATTCTCAAAAACTTGATTTTTTTTTTTTTTTATCATTTTGCCTCCCCTCAAATTTAAATTTCACATCTTGAGTAATCCAAGGGAATTGTTTGCAAACAGTTCACACTGAGTAATATCTTTGCCCCATATAATTTGAATATTCATTTTCATTGACAATTAACTTGCAGTTGTTTCATAAGCATCATCTTTACTGCATTGTCCAAATTATTAATAAAAATGCTGATGATACTGAATCTGAAAGATCTGAACTGTACCAAATACATCTTTCCCGTATAGAAGAGACTGATTAGTATCTCAGTGGGTAGTCACTAATCATATAGAAGTTTCATACAGATCATGTTTCCTTCGTTTGCTTATGAGAATTTCTTTAGAGTTAGTGTTTGAAGCCTGCTTCACCCTCCTACACCCCATCCCCCGGTGCTGTCAGTGTGTCACAGAAGAAAGTCAAATTCTTCTTCTATTTCATTCTTTTAGATGAATCCGTGCAGATTGTTACTTACCACTGCGTTGTCTTTTGGGTGCTTGCAAACAGATTCTTCAGTGGGTGATTCCAATATTTTCCCAAATACTGAAACGAGGCTTAGTGATCTACCATTTCCCCGCTCCTCTTTTTCCACCTTCTCAAGAGACAGGCAGCACGTTTGCTCTTTTCCAGTCTTCTGAATAAAAATCCTCCGTCCTCCACGAGTTTCCTGAAGGAATCGCCTGCACTCTAGGATTGTTTCAGACAATTTCTAGAAGCCAAAAGATAACATAATAAATAAAAATAAAGTAATTAACACTACTCAAGGGAGTGTGTCTTAGCTGGTCCAGACCCTGTGTCATCACTGCTCCGTTTGTTCTCAATTTCTCCTACTGAGTGAGGATTTTCCACTTCATATGGACTAGTTAAATGTTAATTGGGTTTACCAATAGCAGGAGCTTGTGGTTAAGCTAGCAGCAAAGGTGTACTGACCTAGGAAATGGAACAACAAAGTTTTACAGTATTAGCTTCACTAGGTTCTTCTGCAGCACAGTGGGATGCATGAATGGTTTCCTCTTTGTAGCTCAGATCTGAGTTCATCTGGCTCAGTTGGGATTCACACAAGTCTGTATGTTAGCACAGATTGGGGATGATAGATTAAGGATATTCTTATCCATGAAAGCTTCATTAGCAGGAACATCCTCATCATAAAATCTATAACTTACTGTAAGTTTAGGTGTAGCTTTAATAGTAAGGAAATCATAATCAGATGACAGAACACAGCAAACCAATCTTTCTTAATCTAGCTATACTACAAAAGAGGAATGAGGAAAATTCAGGTCACTGCTTCAGCAAGGACTTTTACAGCATTTACCATAATTACCCTCCTAACCAATACAAACCAAGTAATGTTACTGCTATGGAGCAGACTTTGTTTATATCTATTTTCTAGAACATTATTCATGTTAGAAAATATTGTCTTGTGGATGCACAGGAGAAGAGTAAGATGGCTTCGTGCAATGAAGAGCAGTAAGTCTCACACCTGCCATATATTTAATCTGTAGTTGGATAATTTCTTATCATTTTATTCTAAGTATTTTGATTGCAAGAAAATATATTTATGCTTATCACTAAAGCAGAAACCTTTCTTTCTGCTCTAAGCTAAGCAACACTACATTTGATCTTACTGTTTGATCTTCATAAGAAATAATCATCCAGCTAGCTTAAAAATAGTACTGTACAATCAACACTATTAAATTATTGAAAAAATAAGTTATTAGTTAAAATATGAATTACTTTACCTGAACCCCAGCAAGCAGATCAGCAGCATCGCTTCAGTCCAGGTTGTTCTATAGAGCATGAGAGCATTTGCTTACAGACCATACCCCACCAGTACTCTTACTAAATGACATAACCACATCCTTCTTTTCTTCTCTTTTTTTTTTTTTTTTCCTATTTCAAAACACACTCTATGTTTCTTTATATAGACAAGTGAAGGTGAAAGAGTGTAAAGACTTGAATCCTCAGCTGTTTCCAGTCAGTAGTCAATGTAGGGTGGGGAGCAGTTTGTCTCTAAAGCCAGGGTTGGTTTTGGACTGGACTTTACCTGGTGTGAAGCAGCTGAGAGCTTTTATGGGCTTGTGGTGGCTACCTCCAAACTTCCAATTATTCCTTGAGCTGGAGGGGAGATGGGGAAGTGGAAAGTTGTAGGAGAGGCTGTCATAGAAATAGGGCTTCTTCCCCCAGTTTCTGCTCAATTTGCATACTGGTGATCAGTAGTTTAGCACTCAGATGCTTCTGAAAGATACAGTGACTTACACGCATGCAGCTGTTAAACTATTTAAAGGGCATGTGCCAGTTTTAGCCAGTTCAGGTGTTTGATTCAAGACTGCAAGTTGGCAAACAAATGCTTATTGGCAAGAGGAGCGAGGTATACGGAGCACTAAACTAGTGCCTTATATGTGAGTCATACAGTAGTCAAGACACACTTTTCTTGAAATGAGTTTTCCAGGCTTTTCCATCAATAAGACTTTCCTGGTGGAATCTGAAGCTCTTCCTCTGCTCTGGGAGGTGTTATGCTACGTACACCTTTTGGAAAGGTAATTGTGCTTGCAAAGAGTGAACAGCAGGAATATGGGGGCATTCATCCACTGCTGTCTTCAGGAGATAGCAGACAAGGGTGGAACATAGCAAAGGACTCAAAGCTGCTGATCTCCTCAGGCCCTGACCAGCTGTGGCTTGGTTGGGACTGGCATCGAGCAGAGGTTTGTGGTTACATAAAGTGACATAATTTAGTGAAAAAAAAAAGTTAATTGTTGTTTGATGACAATGTGACAATCTCATACATAATAATTTTATCTCCAAGCAACAAAACTGGCAGAAGAATAAAATGCTAAGTAGGGGCTTATATGTGTATGTCATATGGACACTTCATATGGATGAGTCCAAATAGTCTCTCTCTGGAACCCCTCTGGCTGAAATGTGAAACTCATGTGCTAGTGCTGAGAGCCACTCTCCTGACTTGTGGACTGTTTTTTTACATTACACACTGCAACCCTTTGCTGCAGCAGTAAATACAGGGGTAAAAAAAAACTCTGCATGACATTTTTCAAATTGCCACCTGGCTTTGGAGGTAATTTGGTCTTTCTGGGGAAATTCTGTACTTCCTACAGAAAAAGTAGCACCAGCATCCACAGGACTTGGAGAAGAAAAAACTTGCAATTTTTAAACACTTTTTTTTTCTAGCTGTCTCATCTAAAAATGAGATGGGAAGCAAAAAAGAAAAAAAGAAAAAGCAGAACCCAGACAAAGTTTGGGTAAACCTCATAAGAAAATCACGTGCAGAGGAAATGAAGCTAACATGAGTCATATCATTTGGGAAACACGTTATGGAATTGGGACGTTTCAAGGGCTTTTCAGCTTCTGTCTTCTCAGAGCTGTGGGCTAGCTACAAGTCTCAGCAATGGACTGTAATGAATCTGGAGTCACAAAAAGCAATCTAAGAGTGCAACGAAATATTAGCAGAAAACAAATACCCTACAGTTGTGTGTGACCTTGGAATTAATTATTCTGTGTCACGTTGCAGCTGAAATGGGGTTGCTTCTTTAATCCTCTCACCGTAGGCATATTTCAGACTTAGCTTAAAAATGAATTTTAATACTTTGTGCTGCCTTCACTCCCAACGCTAGGTTCATTCCGTGTGGCTCTGTGAACTTCCCACTTAGTAGCACTTGGTGCAGCAGAGCCAAACAAAAAATCAGCATTTCTGCACACACCAACTGCATGTTTGCTAAGTTGGCAATTTGCTTGTGATACGTGTGGGTTCATTGCTTGTAGGTAAGCATGTAATTTGTTGGTGTGCATATAAGTCGTTCTTTTGCAGATTGGCCTTTTTGGTTTAAATTAGGACAACTTTTATCTAGAGCATATTTAATGAGGGCAAGTTATGAATGACTCACTCCCACACCTGCAGATAGATTATTGGCTGAGAAAAGCTTGTTTGCCCCCCCTCTCTTTGGTGACTGCTTTTGCAATTTCTCCCACCAGGTACTATACATTAATATGCTCACCAGGAATTATTTCAGTGAGTCCTTTGCGCTCCTAGTGCCTTTATCACCCAGCACTCCTGCTTGCTAAATGCTGAATTCTAGGGACCCAGGCAGCTGCATGCTCTGAGGTTTTCAACGGGAAGAAGAAGGGCTTTGTTTATTTCAGGTTTTGTTTTTTTTTTTTTAATTAACCACAGAAATGTGCTGGATGTATGTCGTTTGCCCTGCGTAGAGACAACAGTCTTATCAACCTTATCCTTTTCCCAATATTGCAGATAGCAAATGAATAGTGACTGGAAGAACCTAAACCAAACTCTGAGTAACTAAAAGGAAGTGCATGAGCAAAAAATTTATAACACTTATGGCAAAGATGAGTGGGTTGGTTGTTTGTTTGGGGTTTTTTGTAGAGGTTGGTAAGCTTTCTCCATCTTTTATCCTCTAGGTGCAGTAACTGCTGCTGTTGCTAAGCCAGGCAACAGCAGGCAGCACTTGTCATTTTCAAGGAATCAAAATCTGCTTCAGAGGAAACGTTCATACAGTGCAAAACCACATTCATTTGCATTACAGCATCATGAATTCTGCTGTTCTTCTTTTTCAGTGGAAAATATATCAAAGCAGCTTTGCAGTTCAGCTTTCACAAATGTCTAAAATATGTGTTTGCTTGTACTTAATGGCCAGAATGCAATAAGTTGGGTCTCAGATCTAGAATTAGGATGCTCAAGTGCAAATGAATCAAATTTCAAAGGTGGGGTCCAATGTGTTTCTGTGCCACTCTGAATGCATGTGTGCCTTCTTGTTCTCCCAGACAGCTATAAAATATCATCTCAGATAACAAGGCTTAATCATCCAGAGCAAAAAGAGTCAGGAAAAGACATTGTCCAGTAGAGAGCTAGGGGGTGAGTGAAAAACTGTCTTTTTTCTTGTGAAGAGTGCTGGACGCAGTGGGGAAATAGAAGGCTTATCAGCCCAGAACTGAGTCTCAGTTATCTTCTATGTTGTGTTGTGACTGGTTTCCGATATTTTTGTGTGTATTTAAAGGTTTCAAATACTGGATGGCCAAAGTGAGTTAAGATAACAAGTAATCTTGTTCTGAGCAGGTTACCACAGCTTGCTACCACAACAGAGACTGGCCTCCTCCTTTTAAGAGGGGAGATGCCGGGGACTTAATCTAACTCCAGCTGAGCAGCAGCACACTCCTGGAAAGAAGAACTACACAAAGAACTCGTGAAGCTGTCACCTACCCAAAGATGCACCTTGATGCTCTTTCTGTCTAAAGAACAGGTAAATTAAAGAACAAGCTCAATTTTCATTGGTGACTTAGAAATTGTTGTTTGTACTTGGGTTGCAATACAAACAGTGTTTTCTTTATCTGGAGGCCTTTTGCTTCACACTAGTGGTCTTTGGGTTGCTCAGTACACTTTTCCTCACCTTTGTAAGTAATCTTAAGCTATCTTAATTGCACAGTTGGGAACTTTGGATGGCTAGGGTATTGTGTTTTTCTCATGTAGCCACTTTTTTTCAGCAAGTACAGGAGACTGCAGAGCTGGAAATCAGGAAACCTGGCAACTGCTGTATCTTATGGGGAACAGCCACATTCAGCCTCTCCAAGATGAGGCAGAGACCTTTAAAGGCAGCCCAGGACAGAGCAAAAAGTGCAGTTGGTCTTGGAGCTGGCCAGCTGTAAGTGTAGATTTGTTTCTGACCACATTTGAGAAATCTTACAAAAGTTTCTTAGGGTTGTATGTTGAGAGGAAAGGAATTGGCCGGTCTGGAGAGCAGCTGGTCTCACGCTAGTATGGTTGAGTGAGCAGAACCGTGGGAGTAATATTTTAAGGTACAGAGTATCTTCAGCTGTATTTGATTCAGAAATTCACTAACAGGACACCAAGCATGCAGGGTGGCATCTCCTTCATAACTTCAGAGGCCCACAGACTACTGAAATTATCTAATTCACCATAGTTTAATTTGGTCTTCCAGAGCTAAAAAGTCTGGTTAGACACGGCCAGTGTCAGCCAGGTGCCAGTGAGGACATGTGTTTCGTGGCCAGTCCCTCCCTCTTCTGAGGCAGGGACAGAGCAGCTTGCATCTGGCCAAAAGCAATTCTGGTCATGGGCATACCAATAGGCTGTAATTTTTCTTGGGTATTTGTAGGAAGGAGCAGCCAGTCAAGCTGCAAGCTCAGCTTTAGTGAAACTGTGTAAGAATAGACACAGAGCTTCCTGCACGAATGTGCTTTGCAGTCTGCTCCACGAGGTTCACCAGCACACCCCACCTGTGCCAGCTGGCCAGTCAAGAACGTTTGTGATTGCTTGGCATAGCTGGGCTGGTGCTGGCAAAGCACAGCCAACAGCAGTTGCCATCCACCAAGATGCATGCAATTCTTACAGGTGTTTCCATGGGACATATACAGACTGTATCTTTTGAGGAGCCCCCTGGAAAGGGAAAAATGCAAGGCTGCTCTGTTGATCTCTTAACACAGAGAAAAGCTTTTGTTTAATGAAGATGCCGTGCTCACTGAGCAGTGGCACTACCAAAGGAAATGGTAGGTGTGCACAAAACTAAGGTTTCCAAGAAAGCCACCAGCTAATTTCACAATCATCCAGTAAAAGGAACTAATGGTTAGCAGCAGTGTGGATACAAACCTGCAACCTGGGCAGCACACGGCTCCTTGGCAGGCCTCCTGAGCGCTCAGGCTCCTGTGGGTTATAACGTCATATTATAACATCATATTGCAGTGAAACAGGATATTTCTCTGCTCTGTCTCACCACTCCAGTTGGCAGTGTGTGATTATTGCACGCTATATTCTTTTTTCTGACACAGGCAGTGATCAGATCAGAGAGCTCACCCATCTACACCATATAACATAATAGCTGTGATAAATGGTGTATCTAGATTTATTTTGTTTTCTCAGAAAAAAAAAATTTTCTCAGCCTTTGCATTGCATTTGGTAATGAAACACATAATGAAAATTATTTCCTTTGCATTTTCATTATACTGAGTATTACCTGAGCACTATTGACCGGACCGTCACCATCTTCCACGTGGACTGATGGAAGTCAACAACCATCACTACAGTCTGGCGCAGAGGGACGCCAGTGCAGGAAAGCAGCAGCAACCGCACTGCACACTTGTGCCTTGCACAGTCATTCCTATACCTTCATGCAGACGGCCCTGCATAAAGGGGTAGGATCTGCCTTATCTGCAGGGTTTATGCACTCTCAATGCTACGACTTTCTGAAAGACCCATTTCTGTCGAATGGCTTGTACTGAAAAAGAGCTGACTTATGTGGAAACTGCCTTTTTTCTGTTTTGTTTAACCCTTCCTCATCTGTCTTTCCTCAGTGTAGGGACTGGCATTTCTGGAGAGGAAGCCCTACACACTCAAGCCTATAACTGCAATGGATTAGAGTCAAATGAAAATCACAGGTTGGCCTAAAAGTAACATTTTCCAGATCTGAGATGTGCCCTGTTTAATTAATGTATGTCATCTTTGCATTCTGGGTCTTTCCCATTTTGACTTATATAACCAAGCTGCCACTATCTTTTTATTGTTTTCAGACCAGTGTGTATTCAGCTGTGCATTAATAAGGCTGATCCAGGATGTCTCAAAGGATTGCAGAGAAGCAGGACCAGCTCTGGCCCCTTGCAGTATGGCCAAAATGAATGTTGCTGTCCCAGGGACAAGGCTATTTGAGATGTGAGTTAGGTGTTGTTTCTCATACTGGTATTGTCTCACCTGGACAATGGCAGTTAGCATGTCCATGACTCGCATGTTTGCTTAGCTTGGTGTTTTTCTTCTGCAGACTATAGCACAAATTGCTCTATTGCAGTCAAGTCTACTGGCAGGGTGCACTTGTCAGTGCAGACTCTCTAGCCTGTGTCCCCTCATCTTGGTGCTTAGATCTGAGGGTATGAGAATTGCTGTCAATCGTGATGCATCCATAAGGTGTCCTGACAGATCCCAGGGTACCAAAGTCCCAACTTGAATCACTGAGTAACTTAACGTGGAGATGCAGTGAGTGCTGCTGAGAAATAGAAAGTGTTCAGGAAGAGCTAGTCAGACAGACAAAAAAAAAAAAAAAAAAAAAAAAAAAAAAAAAAAAAGAAAAAGGAAGTTTAAGAAAATGCTTACAGGGATCCCTGCAATTAGTTCAAAGACATGGTTCTGAGGAGTTGCCGGTGCTGGTAGAGGAAACGCTACCCGACAGTGCCATCTTGGGGTAGTTTGTGTCTGTAAGTCGGACAAGAGGCATCAAGGTGGAACTTGACTTTTCCTTGGTGTGGTGCGCTCTCTCCCCATATGTGTATATATACAAATATATATATATATATGTGTGTGTGTGTGTGCGTATATTTGTGTGTGTATCAATGTCATAATGACTTATTAACAATCATTACGTTGTACATGTGGGTTGCATGCACGCTTACTTTATGAGCTTTATTTTGTTCTCATCTCTCCTAATCTGTCCTGGCCAACTGCTTTTTATTTTAAAATACAGCCAGCCTTTGAGAGAGAAAGCTCTGTTTTATGTTGCTGAAAAATGTCTCTTTGTGAAAACTTGACTTTGTCTGTTCCCCCTCAGAAAGGGCAACTGAGCAAATTTCCGTATTTATTCCAGTGCAGAAGGAGTCTCTGCCTTGAAGAGAATTGGCCATCCTTGAATCTGCTGTCTGAAGAGGACAGTAATGGACGTAAGTTCAATCAGCTGTAGCTTGTTTCTTCTTTGTATGTAGGTTATCTGCCCTTGCTATCAGCATATGGTTAGTATTTAAAATATAATTAGTGGGTCTTGGTCTCAGGGTCTCGGATGCTGCAGAATGGGGAGCAAGGTGGGGATGCTGCAATGTCCTGCCAGCCCAGCTGGCTCCCAAGGAGGAAAGGCACTCTGGCTTATTTTGCTGAGTGGGAATTCATCCTTCTTTGTGCACAGAGAGGTTGCGGTGTTTAAGCCTAATGGTGGCTAGATACTTACTTCCTTCTGATGTATAATGTTAGTCTAGCTGAGTCGATATGGTTGTCTTTGTTCTAGCTGCCTGCCATAGCCAAGTGTCTCTACACACAAGTTAGAGCGAATGAATGGCTTTGGAAATAAAACTGCACTTCATTTAAGTATAATCATGCCACTTACAATGATAACCTTCTAGCTTTCCGCTTCAAACCAAGTGCTAGAAATTTATTTGAAATGCTGAAAAGGTCCCTTCACTTTAGCACAGGTGCATTCCTATAAATAGCCTGTATAGAAAAGCCTCATAACATGAAAGGGATCAAGAATGCAATTTGCAGGAAAGTGAAAAAACCTCAAACAGATGAAAACCTCTCAAATTAACTAATGCTAGAATGGCAGAAATGATCACACAATCAGATGCAGAGTCCAGTCACAGCTCAGGCCTTTGCCACTCTGCCATAATGGGTGCTACAAGTCCCTGGCTCACTAGCTGAAGGCATCTCCAGGGAAGCTTTGCTCTTTCAAGCTGGGAGATGACCCTCAAGTTGGGATCTGGGGTGTAAAGGCTTGCTGTTTGAGGAATACTTCAGATTTAAGGTGGAATTGGAAAAATAGCTGCACATCTGGCCAGTTGCCATTGTATATCTGGGCACTCCAGAACAATCCCAATTGGAGATTTAAGCTCAGTGAAATGATTTGCAAAGGAACTTCTTCCTCTGGCCTAGAAAATTTAAGCCCAGCATCACATCTAAAGCCCCTTTTTGTGAAGACCAAGATAGGTCATGCTTGGTGCATGCATATAAGATAATCCCTGGGATCAGTGAGGAGTCCAAAAGCACAAGACTTCAAGGCAATGGTACAATTAAACTCCTATGTGATAACCTACCTTCACAAGTTTCTCGGCCACCTCAGTACAATCCCCGTACAACTACCCTGGTCCTAGCAATCACCCTTCCCACCCAACACAGGAAGAAATGGGGTTTGTTCAGAGCAGCCTATTATAACAGCACAACAGGTTTTTTAGTGGATGCTGGCACTTGCACTCAGCTCACATACCCTTCATCCTACTCTAAACAGATGAGGCAGTCCCTTAGGACAACCCTGGTTTGTAGCATAAAAACCAGAGGCAGTACTTGGAGAAAGCTAGCTAGTCAGCATACATTCCGGGCCTTTATCTGACACCCTGCTCCTGCGCAATGAAGCATGGAGCTTTGTCTGGCAAAAGAAGGTAGATTATTTGTATATAATTTTGTATTATTTGACTAAACAATGTCTAAATGTTTTTAAATACATTATTCTGCTGCCAAAATCACTAGTGCTGTGAAAGAAAAGGGTAGAAATACCATCCAGCTGCAGTTACTACAGATGACAAACCTGGGGTTTACTACTAATTGTTGGCTAGGTGACTCTTCTCCCGGTTGTCCACGGTTTATTTTATCTATCATGGAAAAGAATCTAGTAAATAGCTACAAACAAGATATCTGCTTAACAGTAAAAGAAATGCCTTATTTATACTGTTTTGGAGAATCACTGTGACATTCTGCTCTGTCGTACTGAAATTTAATGATAAGAGCTTGCCCCAGTGTGCTGCTTGCATTGCAAGTAAATTAACGGTGGTCAGAGCATTACTTTCAAGTGTTGCCCCTTCAGCTAGCGTTTCTAGCATTTGAGCAGCATTTTCACTATGCCCTCAGATGTCGACCACACGAGGGAGTGTCGTAGGCACAAGAGCTTTTAGGCAAATCTGTGGGAGAGGCAGGCTTAAGGCTGGGGTGTGTGTTTGGGAAGAGAAAGTTGCAGCAGCAGAGGCTGTGTTGGTGCTGCCAGCGTGTGGAGGGCTGATGCCGGCTCAGGGCTGTTGTCAGCAGGGGTCACTGGTTTACAGCGCTGAGAGCTGCGTAAGCCTCAGGGCTGGAGGTGCAACGCTGTGGAAAAGGCACTTTAATAACTCACCTGAAAGCTTTCAACCGAGAGCTGTGCTGCATTAGGTTATGGGCAAGTGCAGGCTGCTGTGTGCACTGGGGCCAGGCTCTGCTATGGGCAGGGACGGTGGGTGTCCAGCTGTGGGCAGGCCGAGGCCGGGGAGGACACCTGTCTGTCTGGGGCTAAGTTCCTGCATGTGGTGTCAAATGCATGCCGCAGCTCACGGGTTGTCACTTTGCTGAGGTGGGTATCTACAGTCTCGGGTGTCACGTCAAGCCAGCATCTCAGTAGGCTTGGAAACATCACTGCCAGTGTTTCCCCTGTTAACTTGTGAAGCCAAGAAAGAAGACTTCTTTTATTTACTTATTTTTTTAAAAAGCTTATGGGCTATGAGGTGGAAGCAGGAGGAACAACCCCATGCATCAGTACAGGTTGAGGGTTGACCTGCTGGAAAGTAGCTCTGCTGAGAAGGACCTGGGAGTGCTGGTGGACAGCAAGTTGACCATGAGCCAGCACTGAGCCCTTGTGGCCAAGAAGGCCAACGGGATCCTGGCATGCATAAAAAGGAGCGTGGCCAGCAGGTCGAGGGAGGTTATCCTCCCCCTCTGCTCCGCCCTAGTGAGGCCACATCTGGAGTACCGCGTCCAGTTCTGGGCTCCCCAGTTCAAGAAGGGCAGGGAACTGCTGGAGCAAGTCCAGCAGGGAGCTACAAAGATGATCAGGGGACTGGAGCATCTCTCTTATGAGGAAAGGCTGAGAGACCTGGGTCTGTTCAGCCTGGAGAAGAGAAGACTGAGGCGGGGATCTTATCAATGCTTATAAATATGTCTGTGTCAAGAGGATGGGGCCAGACTCTTCTCAGTGGTGCCCAACGACAGGACAAGGGGCAATGGGCACAAATTGGAACACAGGAAGTTCCACTTGAACATGAGAAAAACCTTCTTTACTATGAGGGTGACAGAGCACTGGAACAGGCTGCCCAGAGAGGTTGTGGAATCTCCTTCTCTGGAAATATTCAAAAGCCCTCTGGACGCAGTCCTGTGCATGCTGCTCTAGGTGTGCCTGCTCAAGCAGGGGGATTGGACAAGATGATCTCCAGAGGTCCCTTCCAACCCCAACCGTTCTGTGATTCTGTGATATGCATTGTCGGGTGTTAACACTATCAATATCACTTTAGGCACATACAAAGGACATGATACCACCTCACTGACTCGAGTGGTTCATCCTGTGAAGTTGCTTGCCACAAAACACCCCTGTGGCCAGGTGCTTTTGCAATTCAGTGCACTCACCTATGGCCAAAGGCTCCCGGGTCTGGTGGCCCCAGCCCTCCGGAGCTAGTACCTCGGGCCTCTGGCCCGAACTGCTGCTGGTGGTAGCTGAGGGCACGTGCATCAGTTCAGCTTGCTGCAGTGGTTTCAGCTGAGGAGAGCATCCGGGTTAAAATATTACCTTCAAAGTCTTTATTTCCAATAATTCCAGCATCCCTGGTATCTCTAATAGCATACATGGCCCATATGACCGACAATAACAGGAAAGTACCATTTTTGTGAGGCTTTTCTTGAGGTACAGCAACATGCCAGGCCTTCCCAAAACTACATCAGTGTTCCTTTTTCTGTGTGCAGGATGTTTTTCATCACAGACCAGAGCTTTTCCAGAACACATCAGTTTCCCTCTCTTCCCCCAGCAAAGGGGAAGTGTGTGGCCAGTTGCAATGGTAGCACATGGGAGAGGTGTTGCCCTGATGAAATGGCTGCATCCTTCCAGGAAGCTGTCTCCAAAAGGAGAATTGCCCTGTGAGCTGGAGTGCTGCAGGAGGATGGCTGCCCCAGCAGTGAGTGCCCATGCCCAGAGAGGGATAGGGAGCTGGGGACTTAGCACCTTCCTGTTTATCACCAGAGGTGGAAACATGTCTGTGAGAATTGTTGGTTTTTTAGATTAGCCCTCTGAAGCAGAATGGGAATTCCACTGAAAAATGACATTTCTTGGTTAAGGTTAGTCCCTGCTTCCTGTCCCATCACCCATGGAAGTGAGCAGAGCGAGAGCATGAGTACAAAGGCATTTCAGAGGAGCTGAATGCATTTCAAAAGTATCGAAACTGATATTAATGGACAGTTTACCTCACACCTGTGTTTCTTTCCCCCCTCCCTTTCATTTAACCCCAACTTGGGTTTCCTTCTTCCCCCAAATCCCATTTGCTTGGCTTTGAGGTAAGCTGAGGTCTCCCAGGCTACCTGCATAAACAACTGTGGGAGGGAAGAAACTGGCTAAAGGAGGATGAGGAAAAGCATTTAGGAAATAAGCTTTCAAGTGATTTTTCTCTTCCAGATGCGTTAGATATACTGCTGCATGAGTGTTTTTAAATGTCTTTGTAGACATCCGAGCAAAGGTGTAAGTTCCCAGGGACTCTCCCTTGGGCAGCCCAGCAGAAGTCTGGCCCAAAACACCTTTTCCTGCTTTCTAAGGTGCCCTTCTGCCCTTCCTCTCCCAGGTGTGCTGGAGATTTTGTTGCAGACAGAGGTCAGGTTTCCCTCTAGTGGTTTGACACTTTCTGTGCAGCCCTGTAGTATAACAGCATAACTTGGGCCTTTTGGAGTTTCAGAGCAATCTTCAGCTTTGGCAGCTCTACATAGGTGCAGACGTTTTCCATTCAGAGCAGTATCCAGCTCAGGATTTACCTGGTGGGCGCTGGCTGCAGTTGGCTCTTTTCGCTCTGCCTGGCGCCATGCTGCACCAAGCTCTGCCAAGTACAGGGATATGCTGACTATGCTGCGAAAGCTAGATGTCGATTGTGTGGTTAGATTTTTAATTTTTTAAATAATTTTACAGGTATAAAAAGTGATTCTGTGTGCTCATGGAAGGCAGAAAAGCCCCTGATGGACCATTTTCCATAAAGAAGCAATCTCTGGTTTAGGAGGTTCCTAAACTACAGGCTGCAGTAACCTGGGAAAGTACCTGGTGGGCTTCCAGCCTACCACAGGAAGGATGGTCTTCCGGCTTTGCAGTGTAGTGCTAGGGCCCTGAAAATCCAACCTTCTCTGGGCTCAGATGCTGTAGACAGACAGCACTGCAGCTGCAGCAAGGACTGGGACAGCATGGAGTGTGCTGGATTTCTGCTTCCTACCAGCCTGACTGCAACTGGAAAAAACCTCCTGGGGAGGTGACCTGTACTGCGAGAGGCTGATTTCCATGTGAGACTCTGTTCCTCAAGGTGCATGGGAGAGGCGGTGAGTTCATGCGCTTGCACTTTTTCTCCGGCTGCCTACAAACAAGACCTCTGTACTGATAGGGGAGCCCAGAGGCTCACAGAAATCACTAATACCTTGCAGCAGAGTTAAATCTGAGCCAAAAGAAGAAGGTCTGGCTACCAGTGACTGAAGACAGTTGTTTTCAAGAGACCCAGAGAGGACTGTGGGAACATAACTCCTTCAGACACCTGAAAAGGCAGCTTAGCACAGAGATGAATCACTGTATTGTGTGCCAAAAAAAAAAAAAAAAAAAAAGCCTACTTTAAGTCTGGAAGTCACTTCTGGATAATATTTACCTCAACCTTCTGGTTCATGCAGAACATCTTCGAATGAGGAGTTCAAGAAAATAAAGCAGTTTATACAAAAAAAAGATGTATAGTAAATTACCCATGCTTTCTGCTCAGAAATATTAGTCATGGGAAATTCCTAATTTCTCTAGTTTAACAAACCTAATGCATCAGGAACTAAATTTATGCAGTTTTTGTTTTCCCCTCCTGCATGCCGCAGCCACTGCTATTTCTCCATCACTGTGTCTCTCCTAGGTGCTTACTTGCTTTCTGTTGCCCTTACATCCTTTGTGTCACACTGCTACGTTTTGTCACCAGCACAGGGAAGAAAGCAGAAAAAGGGAGTATTTTCTCTCTACACTTACTGATGTGTTATTTACTTTTCAACTGGAGACTGAAGGTTGTGTTCACAATGGTTTTTTTCACAAATCAGGATTTAGAAATGATAGAGGATGACTCATGGAGACTTTTTCTTTAGCTGTTGTCTTAAAATGAATCTTCAGATATTTTCTTCTTCCTTCCTTTTTTTGTGACAGATTTCTGGTTGGTCGACCTTCCCTAAGTTACTGACATCTAGGGTTTGTTGCTCTTGAACGGGTCATTTATTGAGTCAGACCTGCTAGAAATCATTTAATGACATAGGCTTCGTTGATCAGAGACAGGCTACTTTGGCACAAGGTGGAGAAGCAAAAGGTCAGATGAGGAAGATGAAAGATGATTCCTCCTGCATTTTGCAGGTTGATGCCAAGATGTCTATGGAGCTTGGTAATAAAATGGGTCAGTGAGGGATGCTGGTGCAGAGAGGGGGACCTGGCCCTTGGGGCTAGGGACTTTCTCCTGCTGGGCTTGTCACTCCCGCACGGATAGGTTGGAGGAGCAGACCTTTAATAATCATTGCTCCATTTGGGGAAGAGGATTGCTGGTTGGGGTCCATTAGCCACTCACATTCCTCTCTTGGCTGCCTTTCTTCTCTTCAGTCATGGACTGTTTTGTTAAGCTGTGACAATGAAGGGACTTCACCGAGCACCAAGACAGTCTGATTTCCCAGTCCCAGCTTCCCCCGTGCCTGCTTGAGCCAAGGGTGATTAATGGTCTCGCAAAACCACACTGGCCCTGTGTTGGCACCTGTTGGGAGGGGTTAGACTGGCCTTTGCTGTCACTGGAAAGGTGGGTGAGGTTGTGCCAGAATTAGCAGTAAATGCTACTTTTATAGAAAAGCACTGGATTTTCTTGAAACCAAGGCTCCCTACCACCTGCGTCAGCATGGCTTATAAATGTGTTTAACAAAAGGGTAAATACAGGCCTGGGGAAAAGCTCTGGTACCTACTGCTCATATCTGTGAATTCACCTAGCTGATAAAAGAAAGTGTATGTTTTTAACTTGCATACATTTCCCCCAAAATATTGCTGTTTGCCAAGCCTGCTGCTTATCCTTCATTATGCCCCTGCCTCACAGCAGTGCCACGATCTACAGCATCAGTGGAGCACCTGGTGGTTGGGCAGCAAAACGTGCTGCAGAAAGGAATGGGCTTGCACAGCTCAGCACTTTGCAAGTTCACAGTTAAAAAAAATGTCCGCATGCTGTGGTTTCAACTTCTGCCCTGGCGTAAATTTGTCGTGATGATTCAGGCTGTCAGCATGCTCACACCTCCAGTATGCATTTGACAGCTGGGGTGGTAGGTACGCAGGGCAGCCAGGCCTTATGGAAAGATCCCTGACTTTGGTGGTCCTTTTTGTAATAAATGTATTCTGACCACTGCATCTTGGCTTCAGATTAGTAATGTTTTTTCTTAAAAAAGGAAAGGAAAAGGAGTGCGAGTGAGACAGTGCCAAAGAGACAGATAAGAGTCGGGTACCTCTTGCAGAAAGGCTTTTTTTGTTGTTTTTTGTTCGTCTGCTTGGTTTTAGGGGTTTTTTTTTGTTTTCTATCAGATCATTTTTGCTGTAGTTGATAACACACCAAAAAATGTGCTGGGCAAGGATGACTAGCCCATACTGGGGCTGGATGCTCAGCACTGGTCAGGATAACTCAGTGGCAACAACCAGCTCTGGCCACCAGAATGTGCCCCTACAACTGCTGGAAAGGCTGAGCTGCTTCTAGGGTCATTTACAGATGATGATGATGATAAAGAAAGGAAAAAGAAATCCCCAAAACCTGGGAAGAATGAGTCCAAATGGATGATGGAAATAGGGGCATGTTTTCTAAGGCACACCTCTTTCCTCTGTGTTTGGTGACCACACCTCTGCACAGCCAAGAATTTGTCACACATAAGTCACTTTTTTTATGGCCGGTGGATTGGTTAGTTTGCTTGTTGTTGAGGTTTTTTGGTTTTGTGTGTTGTTTGGGGGTGGGTTGGTTAGTTGGTTTGTTTGTTTTCTTTTTCTTTCCCTCTTTTGCTTGCATTTATGGAAATTCTTGTAGTGCATGTGCTTCCTCACTGAGAACTGTGCTGGGTGCCCTCAGGCTGGGTTGGGGATATCACAGGGCTTCTGGAAAAATCTTGCCCTGCAGGCATGGGACCTTCTCCACCTCCTCCAGCTGTGGTAGCCTGTCCTCTTTCACCACCTCAGCCTGGTCATGTCCAGCCTTTCCCAGGGGAGGGGAAACCCGTTGTTTCCGCAGCTGATGGCAGGGGAGGCTGGGTGGTTTTGCTGAGCTGCTGGATCCTGTGTGGCAGTCTGCAGGCAGGCCAGCCCAGCTTGTGGCATGTTGCAGTGACGTTGGACAGTCAGAGACTTCGGGTGATGCTGCCAAGCTCTGCGTTTTGCTGAGGACAGAGCCACTTGAGGAAGGAAAGCCTCTGAGAGGGTAAAAAGAAAGCAGTACAATTAAGTCTGTGGGAAGGGTAATTGCTAATACAGCAATTTCTAAAGCTACATTTTCATGTGGGTCTTGTACCCCTATTTCTTTCCTGTGTCACAGCAATATAAGGCATAAAGGTGGTTTCCAGTTTCAGCAGGATCCTGGGGCAGGCTGGACATGGGGAGTAGCACTGGGGTGGGGGATCCCTATGCCAGAGAGTCTGGAGGAGGAAGGGGAGGTATATGCACATCTCCTGGAGCCAAGGGAGGGCATTTCTTGTATCATAGATGGGCTTGAAAGACTCCTAGGGCTCCCCTGTGCATCCCTCCATGGAAGAGAGGTTTGTGGGATGCCTCCAGTGCAGATCCAGGTACAAACAGTGCAGGAGGAGGGGACAGGCCAGTCCCTGTGCTGGGGACAGGGCTTGCAAACCGGCACCATCAGCACCAAAAGTGATGGAGCAAAGAAGGGTTGTTTTGTTGCAGTTGTGTGCACTGTGCCAGGAAGCTGCATGTCCTCATTGCTCCTCTGACACCAGCAGAAGCCTTCGCACCATTGGGGTATTCACCAGCGCTTTGGGGGTGGTTTTCAGTGCATGAAAAGAAGCTCTTGTGATTTCTCTCTTCTGTATATACCAACTGACGTGCTGTGCCTTTGTGCAGCTGGAAATTGAAGAAACTTGGCCAAGTGCAAAAGTGATTCATGCTCTTTAGCATCTGGCTTATGCAGCCCTATCTGAAAGCAGAAGAGCAATTCCTCTTTCGGTCACTTTTACCAAAAAAAAAAAAAAAAAATTAAAAAAGTTAAGTAGGCAAATGTTTCAAGGGAAATAAGAGTAAGATGTGAGGGGTTTGTGTGTTTATGAGGAAGAGAAAAGTGTCGAAATACACCAGTGGAAATAAATCAGCCTGGGGTTTACTGGCAAAAAATAAAGCCAATGTGAATTAATAAAAAACCAGAAATGTACTGGATTTCATAACTAGTTTCAGTATTGCCACCTCAAATCTGCCTCACCGTGATCGTGTAGATAAATTGTCACCAGCAGCACAGTCTGGACCTGGGGTGTGCCTTTAAATGCAAAATCTGGGAAACCCCTTTTTGAAACAGTGCTTTTTCTGCCGTGCTCTCATCTCCACGGGAGGCCTTTTCTCTTTTTTTAAATTTTATTTTATTCTTTTGAAAACCAGTGGGGGATGCTGACTGATTAGGATCCCTGCCCCAGGCAGGCAGGTGGTGAGATCCACTTCCCTTTCGCTGGGGGAAGGCAGCGGGTGTCCAGGGAGGTGGGTGCTGGGGTGGCCCTGCCCTGGGCAGCCCAGCAGGAGATGGGCACCTGGATGCAGGGGAGTGCATTGCCTCCAAGGGAACTTTTTGGCAGGGCCTCCATTTCCTAGATTGTGTTTTACCTAGCGGGGAAGTTGGTCAAGCATCTGCCTCTACTGAGACCTCCCTGCTGGGATTGAAATAGCTCTGAGGTCCCTGATCTGAGAGGTGAGAACAGAATAATCTTAAACCAAACCAAACCAAAACAAACCTGAACACGCATACCTAGAGCAGTGCTGCTGTATTTGAGCTCCCCTGTCCCTTCTTCCAGAGCTGGGACTGCTGCAGACCACCATCCCTCCAGGATGTGAGGTCCCCCCTTGCTGCTCTCTGCCTACTGAAAATATCACCTGCTCTTCCCAAAGGGACAAAATCCACCATTTGGGTCCAGCAAGCTGGTAAAAGAGAAAAATTCCAGGTATGTTATTGAAGTCAGATATATCTTTTATCATTGCACAGTTTATTGCACCTTTGAAACTTTTCAAAGTTCTGTTTCTTTAAAAACAAACAGAAGCCAAGCCCCACCCCCTTTCTAAAATTGCTAAAACGCTGTGAATATAGCTGTGTCACTTAAGATGAAAACGTGTAACTGCAGTGGCAGAGAGCAAAGATCCCAGTGATGCTGAAGGGCCACGGCTGGCAGGTGCGCTCCTCCCAGGCACAGAGCTCGCTCTGCCCTCCCGGCCCCTGGGCACAGGGTGGCACTGCCAGTGACCGAGGACTGCCCGGCAGCAGGGACTGGGAGCCAGCCCCTAAGGACATGTTAAATGCCACTCAAGTCTGATATGGTGCCCAGAATATGAAAGGGAGCAGCCTTGAAGTGATAAAATAAAGGGCTTAATTCTTCATGATTACTCAGTTGCCATTGGGAGAGTAGAAAGGTATTGAACATCAGCCACATTCCTCCATTCACCAGAATAATAGCAAGAAAAGGAAGTGAGCAGCAGTAAAAGACTAATTTACCATTAAATTATAGCTTAAACAAGAATCTCTTCCTTCCTGCCCCAAGATCACCCTTGACCTTCTTCTGCCTGTGCTGCCCTGCCCTGCCCGCAGTGGCTGGCGAGCAATTTTCTGTTGCTGCCTCTCTGCTGTGAAACCAGATTAGATTACGCAGTCCCCTTCCTTCCACCACCTGGGGGTCTTAGAAGAAATTATTGAATAACCTTTGTGACAGGCAGAAGTGTAAACGTGTTAACTTAAGCAGGTCATGAAACAGCTGTGGCAACATGGAGGAGCTGTGACCCCCACATAGGGTGTGTGTGATGGTGTCCTACCCTTCTGAAATGTGACATATGTGACATCTCTGTGGTGGAGATGTGATGCAGAGTCTCTCTGCTGGGGCACTGAGAAAAGCTGGTCCTTCGGTCCCTGCTCAGTGCAACGTGACTTTTGGTGGAAATGTGATGTTTCTGGAGCTTGTTTTTATACAGCAACGTAGGGCAAGGGTTAAACAAGTGACTGTGGGCTGTGACACGCACCAAGGGCAAGAGACCTACAGACTTGCTGTTGTGATTTTGAGGCTGATAAAAGTCAGGCTTGAAATATCTGTGCCAAATTTTTACTGAACCAAAGCAGGGAGCCTGGCTTGAGAGCCAAGGGTCAGAAAGGCAGAAGTATAAAGTGGTCATCTTCGTAGAAAAATCATAGAGTCATAGAATCATTTAGGTTGGAAAAGACCTTTGAGATCATCAAGTCCAACTGTTAACCTAGCACTGCCAAGTCTACCACTAAACCATGTCCCTAAGCACCACATCTACATGTCTTTTAAATACCCCCAGGGATGGTGACTTAACCACTTCCCTGGGCAGCCGTTCCAATGCTTGACAACCCTTTCAGTGAAGAAATCTTTCTAATATCCAATCTAAACCTCCCCTGGCGCAACTTGAAGCCATTTCCTCTTGTTCTATCACTTGTTACTTGGGAGGAGAGACCGACCCCCACCTTGCTACCACCTCCTTTCAGGTAGTTGTAGTGAGAAGGTCTCCCCTGAGCCTCCTTTTCTCCAGGCTAAACAACCCCAGTTCCCTCAGCTGCTCCTCATAACACTTGTGCTCTAGACACTTCACCAGTTTTGTTGCCCTTCTTTGGACATGCTCCAGCACCTCCATGTCTTTCTTGTAGTGAGGGGTCCAAAACTGGACACAATATTCGAGGTGTGGCCTCACCAGCATCAAGTACAGGGGGATGATCACTTTTTTAGTCCTGCTGGCCACACTATTTCTGATACAAGCCAGGATGCTATTGGCCTTCTTGGCCACCTGGGCACACTGCTGGCTCATATTCAGCCAGCTGTCGACCAACATCCCCAGGTCCTTTTCCGCTGGGCAGCTTTCCAGCCACTCTTCCCCAAGCCTGTAGTGTTCCATGGGGTTGTTGTGACCCAAGTGCAGGACCCGGCACTTGGCCTTGTTGAACCTTACACAATTGGCCTCGGCCCATCGATCCAGCCTATCCAGATCCCTCTGCAGGGCCTTCCTTCCCTCGAGCAGATCGACACTCCCACCCAATGTGGTGTCATCTGCAAACTTACTAAGGATGCACTCAATCCCCTCATCCAGATCATTGATGAAGATATTAAACAGAACCAGCCCCAACACTGAGCCCTGGGGAACACCACTTGTGACCAGCCGCCAACTGGATTTAACTCCATTCACCACAACTCTTTGAGCTCAGCCATCCAGCCAGTTTTTTACCCAGCAAAGAGTACGCCCATCTAAGCCATAAGCAGCCAGTTTCTCCAGGAGAATGCTGTGGGAAATGGTGTCAAAGGCTTTACTAAAGTCTAGGTAGACAACATCCACAGCCTTTCCCTCATCCACTAAGCGGGTCACCTTGTCATAGAATGAGATCAGGTTAGCCAAGCAGGACCTGCCTTTCCTAAATCCATGCTGACTGGGCCTGATCGCCTGGTTGTCCTGTATGTGCCGCATGATGGCACTCAGGATGATCTGCTCCATAACCTTCCCCCGCACCGAGGTCAGACTGACAGGCCAGTAATTCCTTGGATTCTTCTTCTGGCCCTTCTGGTAGCTGGGCATCACATTTGCTAACTTCTAGTCAACAGGGACCTCCCCGGTTAGCCAGGACTGCTGATGAATGATGGAAAGTGGCTTGGTGAGCACTTCTGCCACCTCCCTCAGTACCCCTGGGTGGATCCCATCCAGCCCCGTAGACGTGTGTGTGTCTAAGTGGTGTAGCAGGTCGCTAACCATTTCCCCTTGGATTATGGGGGCTCCATTCTGCTCCCTGTCCCTGTCTGCCAGCTCAGGGGGCTGGGTAACCGGAGGACAACTGGCCTTACTATCAAAGACTGAGGCAAAGGCGGCATTAAGTACCTCAGCCTTTTCTTCATCCTTTGTCACTATGTTTCCCCCCGCATCCAATAAAGGATGGAGATTCTCCTTAGCCCTCCTTTTGTTGCTAATGTATTTATAGAAACATTTTTTGTTGTCTTTTACAGCAGTAGCCAGATTAAGTTCTAGTTGGGCTTTGGCCCTTCTAATTTTCTCCCTGCATAGCCTCACGACATCCTTGTAGTCCTCCTGAGTTGCCTGCCCCTTCCTCCAAAGGTCATAAACTCTCCTTTTTTTCCTGAGTTCCAGCCAAAGCTCTCTGTTTAGCCAGGCCGGACTTTTCCCCTGCCAGCTTGTCTTTTGGCACATGGGGACAGCCTCCTCCTGCGTCTTTAAGATTTCCTTATTGAAGAATGTCCAGCCTTCCTGGACTCTTTTGCCCTTCAGGACTGCCTCCCAAGGGATTCTGCCAACCAGTCTCTTAAACAGGCCAAAGTCTGCCTTCCGGAAGTCCAAGGTAGCAGTTCTGCTGACCCCCCTCCTTACTTCTCCAAGAATTGAAAACTCTATCACTGTGTGATTGCTACGCCCAAGGCGGCCTCCACATGTCAGCAGACAGAAGTGAAACAGGAGTTTTGAAGTTAGTAAAGCTGCTGGCAGACTGGTGCTGGAGTTTCTGATGGACAGGGTTGCAGATGCTGCAGCCTTTTAGCACCTTCAAGGATGAGGAGTGCATGGTGTCAGACTCTGTCCCCAGCTGGTGCATGCAGTGCCCACACAGGACAGCTCATCCTGTTGGAGTGACTCAGTGATGTTTCTGAGCCTTCATTTGGAAACTGAGACATAGGAATGCTTCTATCTCAAGCTAATGATAATGAGCCACCCTGATTTTCACTTCCCCAGAAGTGCCCTCTTTTTCTGTCTTTGATGAAAGCATCTTTGAAGTATGTCACAGTTTTTTGGTGACAGCTTTCACACTTTCCCCCCACACCTGACATTCAGTTGAACTCTCATTTTTTGGTCAGCTGCCCTGGTTCAGTACTTCGCAACAGGTTTCAGTTAAAATGTGACAGCAACAGCAAATGGAAAGCCCCAAGCAAGAAAACTGGTGTGAGACGTTACCAGGCCTCTGTGAGCAACAGCATGAAAGTTAGAGGGAGGTTTGGATGTGTTTCTACACTCTGTGTGTGTGTCCTGCCTGTGCAGCCACCTCCAATGCGCTGCAGCAGCTCCACTCATGCTTTCACGTGATCTGTTTTTTGTAACAAGTCCATTCAGTGCTTGCGAAGGGCACCAAACTGTCTGTGTCCAGCTCTGTCATCAGTTCATAGAATTAGTATTAATATAATTTAGGAGGTGCCAGTGCAAGCTGTTTGTGCCTACCTGTGTCCTGCAGCTGCTGGGAGAGCAGTGTGGCCTGATGAGGGCAGGATGAGGTCATGCATGGTGGGAGATACCTGCCTTGGCCAGTCTGTGAGGTGTAGGTTCCAGCCTTCCTCACACCTGTACCCTCCATCACTTGGAAAGTGTGAGGTTGATATTGTCCAGGCTTGGCTCCAGAGAAATCTGGGAAGTCTGAAAGACAGAGCTCGTCCTGTGCGAAGAAGGTTAAGTTGAACATACTCAAAAGCTTGGTGGATGTGATGAGATAGCTAGGGTTTTGCAGCAAGATCAAAGCAAACCAGGCAAGGCCTGCTCCACCTGGTTAGTTACGATCTGTCTGTGCGTGGGCTGGGGGCTGTCTGCCTTCCAGACAGGGGTGGAAGAATCAGTGTCTTGTTGGCAAGTGCTCAGATTCCCCTTCTCTCCCAGCGGTTGCTGAGCTCACCAAAAATGTCTACTACTGCAGATTGCTGCTGCATCCTCACTGCTTAATTCATCCCTTAGCTCTTCTCTGTTCGATGTGGGAGATCTTGGCCAGGTGGGTTATGAATTTAGGGGACACTCCTACTAAATCAGCCCAAAAGCTCCAGGTGGAAAAAGCAAAAAAACCCATGAGTAAACAGAACAGCACAATCCACTTTTCTAGCTTGGGAGCCTGAGGGGGTTTCTTGGTCCTTGTGCCACGTATTTCAGCGCCAGCACATCTGAATCCCTGCCTTGGTACTTGGTACTTGGATAGACCCCGCCCAAACGGTGAAAAACACATTTTTGTCCTATGTCAAAGGGATAGTTTATCACACCTCTTTTCTGGGAGTGAAACATGCTTTCCTGCCTCTTTGCCCTCATTAACCAGCTGCTCCTGGGCAGTCATTAGGAGCAGCCGTGGTCCTGCTCAGAGCTGCTGCGGAGGCTGGCTGGGGCAGTGAGGACCATCCCTGCACTCCCTGCCCAGCACCATCCTGTACTGGCACAACCTGACTGTCTCCTCCACAGCCCCTCCGAGGCTCCCTCCCTCTCCAAACCCCAGTAAGCACCTGACGACTCATTGCTGTACAGAGGCTTTGGTGTGACATTTCTGTGGTGAGGAAGTTTGGCCATCTTTGGTCAAGCATTCATGGTACATATTTCTGGGCGAATGGCTGCTAGAGGAAGGGGCGTTACTCGGAGTGAGACAGCTTAGCAGAATCTGCTCGAAAATGCTTTGTTTGTAGGTGGCTTTGTAACTCCTCCACCCATTTAATTAGTGGTTACTGGAGGAGAAGTATTTTTTTACTGCGCATCTAAAATAGCAGTTTGGTTTGTGCAGAGCTTTCACCTCTGAAGAGCTCGCACCCATGTTGGTGAGACTGGAGGTGTAGAAAAAACACACTGGCAATCAGGTAATCTCACAGCACACAAATCCGATACCAGGGAGGAAATCTTAAAGGTATGTTTAGCCTTATTTGGGAGCAGTCCATCAAATTAGTCACAGAGGTGCATATGTTACTACAGCGATGCAGGAGACCCATCAGCACACAGGGCTGGGGAAGGCAAAGTGTGAGCCCCGCTGTGCTGGGCTGAGCAGTGTGAAATCACTGCCAGGGCTGTGCTGCACCTTGGGCTGAGCTGGGAGGAGATACCCATCTCTGCATGCACAGCACCATTTGTTGCTGCTTTGATCTTTTCAAAGAAAATGTAGGGGTAAAAGAGGGGAGAAGCCAACCTCCTTAAAAGGTCATCTTTGCAACTAGAGCCTCTCCTGCTCCCCGTCCCCATTGTGCAGTGAACAAAGGCCAGATCCTGCTCTCAGATTTTGGTGATGACAGAGCAGATTTCCCCATTTCTGCCTGAATCTCTGGCAAGCACAGTGAGAAGTCTATATCCCCTTGAGAAGCTGTCAGGGCTTTGCTACTGTCCGGTGCAGGTGGCGTGGGCTTTGCTGGGCAGGTGGATGGAGGGCTCTGCTCAACAGTTGTCTGCAGCAAGGTCTCTCTTGAAGAGGTTTCTTCCTTTTGGCATGTGCCTTGAGTAGGAGGAGATGCAAAGGCTGAGCTGGAAGTGGGGCTGTAAGGCTGCTGAGGTGGCAGCAGAGTTTGGCTCAACACCTGCAGGCAGATGAAAGCCCAGCCCAGGGATGGGAAACGTGGATGGAGGTATATGCCTGGTACGTCCCATCCCGAGGCATGTGGGTGCTGTCTGAGCATCATTACAAAGGGGCTAGTTAGCCGTTTTACCTACTTAGCTGTTTGTGGTTAAGTGCATCGCAGGGTGGCATGCACTGTTCCGCCTTTGAAAATCCCAGTCTCTGTTGCAGCTCATGCCCCCTGCCCCTCGCTTGGACAGCCAGGGAGATGAGCTGTCCCTTCTGGGGACAGACAGCAGAGCAGATCCCGTACCACCCAATCCCCCACTTTTTCCATTTAACTCATTAAGAGGCTACACTCTGTGCCAGTAACATGACTTTATTTATATCGGAACAACTTGCTGGCACTTTCTTTAGACAGTCCTTTACATTATAAGGTTCAATAGACCCCTAATACAGAGTCCTTGTTCCCACCGCCCCACCTTGACTCTTTGGATAGTAGCTTTAATGCCATTTGACTCAAATGCTTCTGATGTAAAGTTTTTCCCCAGTGCAAGCAATTGCAATTTCTTCTGACCTTGTATTGCAATTGATGACCATTTTGTAGCTGTTATGTAGTATGAATGGTGCTGTAAACTTGTCTAAAGCAGGCTAAATCTGCCTCTGCTACTGTGATTGTGCATTACTACCAACTAAAACCCAAGATGTTTGTGACTGTAAAAACATCCTCCTTTCTTTTTTTGCAGTGGTTTTGCTTTGACTTTTTTTTTTTTTCTTTTTTGATATTTGGAATAACCTCTGTTTCTTCATCGCAGACACAGCTGCATAAAAACTGATCCAAGGTGGGGAGGAGGGACAAAAATCCCCTTTACCACTGGCTGTACTTATTTTGGGTTTTCTGGGAAAATGAAAGACAGTTTTTGCAGGGGAAAGCTACCATTCTACTCAAATTTGCATAAGGCAGGGAATTATCAGTGGTAACCTAGATCATTACATCAGGATCTGGACTGCTGTGGTTGTCTGAATCAGGGCTAATTTTCATGTGTCTGAATCCTTCCCATTAGCAGAAAGTCCCTCCGTCCCACTCACACAAAAAGAAAGTGTAAAAGCCTGCTATTGAGTCCCAGTTGAACTTGAACATAGCAAATATAAAACGTGTGCTGCATGTGTTTTGCATTAATGTGTTATGCACGGGAGCTCAATTTCAGCTTCTTTACTGGCTTCAGATTTGGACTTTGCTAGCTTGGGAGATGCTTCCTTAAATTCCTTGTTGACAAAGTAGTAACAAATAGCATCCAGGCAGCAGTTCATGTTTGCGAGGACTGAGGCAAGGTGAACAAAATTATTAACCCTCTGTATTGCAGAGCAGTTGGAGCTGATGGAGTCCATTATAAAGCGAAGGAGATGCCCAAGGTAAAGAGGTAAAAAGCATACGATGAACACAGCCATATTGGCAGACACGATGTAGACGGCCTTCCTGATTAACTTTTCCTTGTGACAGTTTTCATTCTTCGTTCTCCTGAGTTCTGCAATGACTTGTATGGAGCAATAACTCAAGATGATCAATGGTATAAAAAATCCTACAATAATAGCACACAGTGTGATCACTGAGGGCTTAACGGAAGATTTTTCAAAGCAAAGTTCATCTTGTTCTCGGTCCTCTAACTTTTTAATAAGGGACATCACACAGATGATGACTATCCAAAGAAATCCAGAGGCAAAAGCTGCCTTCAGCGGTGACCTCAGCACCTTGGCCTTCAAAGGGTACTTGATTGCAAGGTACCTATCAGCTGCTACAACAGTGATGATACCGATGCTCATTAGGCGGTTTATGAAATAGCCACCTTCCAGAACCAGGCACCATCTACCTACCTTCAGCTGATGGAACTGGGATAAAGTTTTAAAAGGCAAAGTAAAGAGCAGCAAGCAGTCAGCCACAGCCAAGTTGACCATGTATACTCTGGTTTCTGTCCATTTGCCGAGTTTGCAGCAGAACACCCACAGCGCCAACACGTTCAGCAAAATGCCCAAAAGCAAAACCGGGATGTAAACACACAGCTGGACAAGTGGAAAGCTTTTATAGGCTGTGATACTGCAGCTGCTGAGGTTCATTTTGGGGGTATTAAGAGGCACAGCTCCTGCAAAAGCAGATTAAACCTTTTAGAAGCTAGACTCTTAACTGAACCGGTGATTAATTCAGATAGTTCAGGGCTTTACCAACAGTGAAAACCAGACTGTGGAGATGACTCTGCAGAGCAGAGCTGGCTGTCGCATACCTAGTGGGAAGGGGAGGGAGCGGGACAGGAACCTGATCAGTTGTGGAGGAGAGAAAAGCACAGGTTCTCACTGGGTCCCATGCGGGGAAGACTGCTTGTGGAGGGCAGCAGGGGAAAATACTTTGGGCCTCTGTTTTGGGCCAGACTCAGATCAAGCAGCAGCAGGTATCCTGCAGCTAGGAGTTCTGTGAGCTGTTACAACCATCTGATAATGGAAAGCGGATGCCTAAACCCAGGTCTCATCCCTTCCCTTATAGTGGTGCTCAGGAGAAGCCAGCCAGCATCCTCACAGGTCAAAATGCTCCGGGAGATGTGCAGCAAAAGGACAGCTGTCCTCTTCTTCAGTCCTGAGCTGTCTCTGCATCACTTCCCATTAGTGATAGAGAAATTATTAGTACAACTCTCATTAGTTTTAGCTGTCGTTGAATCCTGTACTCAGTGGTAGCCTTTAGTGGTCTGCAGCAAGAATCAGAGTACTGGGGTCTGCATGCTGCCTTTCAAGGATCATGAAAGCTGGTCTTTGTCTCAGAAGTATTAGACCAGTCTGCCACACTTCCAAGACAAAAAAAACCCACCAATGCCATGGCAAGAATTGTGATCAGCATCCATGTAAAATAGAGAGACGAGCTGTATCTGGTCTAGTGAGTGGTTTTATCACCCTGGATCTAAGGGCAATATTGCTGTTTGCCCTCCTGCTTTGGAGGTGTTAATGCAGGACTATATTCCAGGTGCAACTGTTCATGGACAGAAAAGACCTGGGAGGTTTGAGATGTCTTTGGATTTTCCCTGCAAAGGGAACATGGCTCCGTGGGTGCCGGTTCCTGGGGCACGAAAGCATCCCGAGCGAGCAAACCATAGGGCAGTGCTGCAGCATCTACGTGCATCTGCAGCTCTCGGCTAGCTTTGAAAATCATGCTGCTGAGGAATCATGCCAGGAGACCTCTTTGGAGGTGAGGGAATGTGCTACCGCTGATACCTGCGGCTGCTTTGTGCTTTGGACACAAGGAATGAGTTATGAGCCCAGAAGATATAAGGGTAGATCATAACAGAAAACAGGGAGATCTAGCAAAGGCTGAGACAGCCCTTAAGCATCCAAAATATGTCTAATGTGGCCAGTATCAAAAAATAGAAAGAAGAATAAGCAAATACACAGGCTCCAGCCCTCTCTCAGTTTCTCCACCACCATTTTGGTGTCCCAGCATGGCTGGGGAATGGCAGCGCCTTGCAGAGCTCAAATAACCAGGTCAGCAAATAGCCAGGAGGAATTACCTGCTTGCTTGCTGTCCTTGGAGAGAGTGAATGTTCCTCCAGACCAGCTGTGGTGCGGTGCGCAGGCACGATGAGCCCTCCTAGCAGTGTTCCTGGCACGTGACCAACGAGGTGTCCTGCGATGACCATTTGCCGGTGGCTGTGACAGCAGCAATGTTGGTGGAGGAAGCACCCCCGCCCCTCCTCAACGCATTTCCCTCGGGTTGAGCTTCCTCTGTCACCACTGGCATGGCTCATACCACCCCCTGTTGACTGAGGAGCCTGCAATAGCCCTGCAGCGAGGTGAAATGCTCGTCTGATGTGCAGCCCTGCAGCAGTTCCTCCAGCAATGGAATGGCTTTGGGTTTTTCCTTTGATTTACTTTCCAGTGCCTGATGCCTCACTGGGCAATGCCCCTTGACCTTCCTCGCCCAACAGGCTGTGCACATTGCTTGGAGGGGACCTGTTGCCCTGGAGGGTCCTGAGGTCTTCTCTCTGCCTTCTATACTACCACTCCTGATGGGGCTGGAGCGAGGACTGCCACCTGCTGTCACACTGCTGAGCCCCAGGACAGAGCTGTTGGAAAGGTGAGGGTTGTGGTTTGCAGACAGTTTTGTGATTGTTATGACTGGGTTTCACTCTGAATCACGGTTATTCTCTCAACTTCCATAGTTCTCCTCAGCCAGCAATTCTGAGAAAACGTGGCACCGTGACCCTGTGACCTGCTGACTTCGTGACTGCTCTGCGGTTGCAGGCACCTGCTGGCCAGGGGCTCCTCCTTGGCTGTCCATTGCGACCCATTTACCAGAAGAGCTCAGATAAGTTGATCAACAAGCTCAAAGATCCCACTGTTAGTACCTTGAATTGCTGTCTTGGGCAAACACGTTTCCCCTTCCCACTTTCCAGGTCACCTTAGAGCAGCTTCAGGACTATTTCTGCATTGTCTGTCTGTGCATTACAAGCCAGCCTTTGAGATTAATTCCTTGCCAGTGTATAGTCAGTATAGAGCTTTGCTTAAATACTTCCCCTGAGTTTCCAGGGACTGTTTTTGCCTTTCTTGTGGCTGCTTCTTGGTGGATGCTTATAAGTAGTTACTGACCTATTAGTATACCCAGCTCGTTGATCCCCAACCACCATCATTTTCATGTCATGGTCGTTGTTGGTACTTTAGCTTTCAAAGTCATCCAGCTCCTGGGCTGTGATAGTTTCACCACTGTACAGAAAACACTTCACTTTGCATCATCCTCAGGTGTTGTCCACACACTCCTATTGTCTACATCAAGGCAATCACTACCGGTATTAACCATGAGCAGTCAAAATCAAGCCCGGAGGGAGCTCAGCTCATATCATTTCTCCAGTGTGATGCTTCCCATCCAGCTTGGGGATGTGGTCACCAGGTGAGGGCAGCTATGTGCCCCATCAGCCCAGTGAGGCTTCAAGGGAGGGACAAACCATGTCACCAGGCACAAAGCAGCTGGCTAGGATCAGCAGGTTCACCAGGATATGTCAGAGCAACTCAGCACCAGCTACCAGTAGGCAAAGCTACGATGAAGTGTTATCTGTGGAGAACTTACATGTCTCCTGGTGTGGCTCTCGGGTCCCTGTCTGATTGCTGGACACTGCTGGCTCAGGATCCTCATGCTTCTCTTCTTTCCACCTTGGCTCCCCATCAGCCACCCTCTAGGGTCTTGCAGCTGCTTATGACCACCTTCTTCCATCCAGTCGCAGGTTTTATCACCTCTGCCATGGACCAGTGATGCTCACTTGGTGTTTTCCCCTGCCTCTGCAGTTCTCAGTGTGTCTCAGCCCTGTGAGTGCTGTCACCATATGGCACAGTGCAGGTGACACTTGTGCTGTTTTCTTGCTTCCTTGCTGGCAGCTCTCCGGCAGGGTACCCCGGGGGCCTTCGGCACCACTAAGTATCAGTGCCTGTACGAAGTGCATTACTGCTTGCAATGTGCTCCAAAGGACCTTTTACTGACACCAGTGTCTACCACACCTTGGCTGGAAAAGTGATTTTCTTAGTGAAAGAAGCCAGAGAGGTAAAGTACTCCTGTAAGGTGAAGCACCGCTTAACTTTTGCCTTTATATTTGTTCCTTCCCATTTAATGTTATTCAGACGTGTTGTGAAACTGCACATTTTTCAGTTCTGAGCGTAGTAGAGCTGTTACTGGCCAGACCCTTGCCTTTCTTCCCCTATCCTAGAGAAGGAACTGTGTGTGGTGGTCTCTGCCCCCTGATCCTGTTTTGGCTGACTTGTTGACTTGACAAAGCCTTGTTGTTGGTGTGAGATTTCATGTGCCAATTCCTTTAATATTCTGGACTTCTTGGGTTCCTCATCCTTACTGAAAGTGTGACAAAGTAATCAGGTAATTTCCAGGACATACCCGGACAATTTTGTTGTTTGGTGATCTCACTTCTTTGCTTGTAATTTGTGTATATAGGTAGCTTTTCATATCTAAGGGAAGAATTTGCTAAGACCCATTTGATCTTTACCCTTCTTGATGTCTAAGACTTATTTCTGTTCTGCACATTTTTCCTTCCCTTGTAAGCTCTGACTGATGTCCTGCTTGAGGTTGTTTCCCAGCCAAAGAAAGCCCTTCTCATGAGGTTTTCCTGTGCTCCTGGTACAGATTGCTAATAGACAGGACAGCTCAGGTTTGGTGGACTCCTGCCTCCTTTCCCTGCCAGGGAAGCTCTTGGTCTCCTCTGCCTCCCAGAGACTGTGCCCTGCTGGCTAGAGCCACTGGCACATCACAGTGGGACAGGGCTTCCGGCAAGGTGAGAGAGATACCGGTACCCCCTCCACATGTGCAAGGGGGACATGGGACACTGCGCTATCCTGCAGCCTTTGGGTTCTGCAGTCCCTCTGCCCCATGTGGTTTTTTTCCTGGCTTTCTCACAGGAAGACGTGATGTTGCACAGCAGATCTTGACTAAAACAAAACTACATGGTTGGGAGCAGAACATGTCAGTCTTATTTTTAGCATGGAAAGCCTGTGAAATGGTACTGTTAGGCTAACTGCATCAACCTTACACAATGACCAACCCTGGCTGTTGAGACTGTTTCCCCTTTCCCCTTCCTTAGCACCATACAGTAACTGAGCCACAGCAGGTAACGCCCTCGCAGGGCTCTCTGTACTATAGCGCTCTCTGTATTCCTGCAGCATCAACACTGAAGGGATTGGCCATGTATCTCTGTGCAAACATACTTGGGAGAGTATGGCAAAGCCTGTGCTTCCCAGCTGCCTACCGCTGCTTTGGTGCTTGCAGAGTCCCCTGGAGACTGCTGGGAAATGCTTGCAATTGGAACAACTGCACTGCACTGAGAAACAAAAAACGCAGAGATACCTCCAAAACCTGAAAGCAGCATCCAACTTGTTAAAATGCAGAACTCCCTGATATGTGTCCTTCAGCCCCCAGGAGAGGAGTGCTGCTGGAGCCCAAACCTCTGGTGAGAATTCAGATTTCAGGCCTGCCCAAATGTCACCAAACAGCAAAATACTGTCTTATGCCAGCCCCTGCCTTCCCTGCTTAGAAGGGCCAAAAATGCAAAATCTGACGGCTATTCACTTAGAAGCAAGATTCTGGATTACATTGTAGGCTTTTCCTTGCTTTTTTTTTTTTTTCTCTCAAGCCTAAATTTTGACTGCGGCATCAATTTGCTCATTTAAAGTTTAAGGCATTGTTAGCATCTTTTTCTTTTAAGGGACAGAGAGATTATATCTTGCTGAAATGTTAGCAGAATGCAGTGGTCCAGCCCTGCTTGTTGGAGCTGCTGATGGACTGTGGCTGCTGCTCCCCACTATCATTAGCCAGACTCTTGTGCTAGGAAATGGGAAAGATTTGTGGATAACCATGTTGCTGTCCTCATGGACTGCTGTTGCAGTGCTGTATGATGGCTGGTAGTTTGCTGCGGCCCAGGGGCTGATAACTCATCTGTTTCATTTAGTGGGAGCACTCAGGGAGCTGAGGTTTTGTTCAGACTGAAGAAAGGTGTCAGAAACCAATCATAAACATCATTATAACTTGACACCAGATAATAATTTTTGTCCAAGGTAGTACATACGTCTTCAGGTAATCAGAAAGTTCCTTGCTCATCTTTGATCATCTTTGGGTTGTACTATCAATATCCTGTTGTAAGGCAGATCTTTTATCATGGTAGCTAAGTCTCCTCCCATAATCTCCAGTACAGGTTTAGCATTAATAATAGAGGACTCTGATGTATAATGGTAATAAATGAACATTTATTTCTAGATATATTACTATGGGATTTGCAAAAGAATGTTTCCTTTTTTAGTTTTCGTAATGTTCAGTACAAACAACAAAAATACTACTTAATGATGACAGGGATTGTGAAGTCAACAAATTTCCACTTTACAATAGGAAAAAGGAACACTTAATTTTTTTAAATTTAGAATGTGAATGGTGGGAGACCTCGGTTTGCTTCCTATAAGAAAAAACCATTCACTTCATACAGCTCTATATGCCATAAGCTTGGCTATGAATAGGAATGCCAACTATAAATTCTTTAGCGCAGCTGTTGTACTGGTTTTGGCACCAACAGGGAGTAAGCAAGCGGCTGTGTGGTGCTTAGCTGCTGGCTGGGGTGAAACCACAGCAGCTGTTTAATAGAGTGCCTTGTCTGATCCTTCCTTGATTTAAAAACTATAGACTTGGGTAAGAAGAAAGTGCTCTGAAATTCTTTGGTTACAAAACAGTAGCAAATGGCATCTCAACAGCAGTCAGTATTTGCTATACTATGAGGCCTATACATGAGGTCACACGCACAAAAGCATTAGTGTTTTGTATTTCAGAGTAGATGACCTAACTGGAGCCCTTTGTAAATTGCACAAGGTGCCCCATGTTAACAGGGAGAAAACATGAACATGACTGGGTTTGCAAAAAAAGTAAGTTGTTTGCTTTCTGTATTAACTGTAGGATAACAGGTTGATATGAATCAACCTTCATCTTTTTTCAAAATAATAAAAATTTTCATAATAATCTGTTCGGAACAGGCATGCATTATAACCAATGAGATGCAAAATCCCAGAAGGAGATCCCAGAGCCAAAAGTGGTTTTGAAGGCCCTGTGCGCTGTTTCTGAAAACAGAAGTCTTTTTGCTTGCTGCACACCACTTGCCTGGACACGTAAGGGTTGCCTGTCATGAAGATTGACAGCACACCATGAAGGAGAATGGGCTAACGGGGACACTAAGGCTCTTGCTCTCCAAGGATAGTTAATTGCAGTGTATTTGTTGACAGCTACAAGGGTGACAACACTCATGCATCTCCTTAAGCAATAGATGGATTTTAAGATCAGGCACTATTTGTCTCTTGTATCTTTTCCTGTCTTTGAAAAGAGACTTTAAAAGGCAGAATGAGGGCCAAACAGTGTTCAATGATTAAGTTGGTCACAGGCACACACGGCCCTTTTGCTCTGCTTGCAGTGAAATACCAGTAATGCCAGAGTATTAAATAATACATCAAAGAAGAAAATTGGGACATAAATGATCAGCTGAATGATCTGAGTAGTTTCATCCATTTTTATGCTGCAGTTGCTCACTGCAGCTTCCATCATGCTGGGACCTCTGCCAAAGTATTGACACAAAGCAGGTAGACAACCTTTGAATGGGGAGTACTTTCTGTGATGGGAATTGTCATTTCCTATGTTGTTTGGCCAGTCTCTAGACAGTGGTTTCAGCATGTGGTCTGCAGACACCAGAAGGTGAAAGGCCACTTGTAGGGGAACTATTTGTAAGTTGTCACTAAGAAAGTTAATTGTCTGTAGGTTTAATTGAGCAGAATATGGGTTTGCATTCCCTGGAAGAATTTTTTAGGGGGTTTACAAGTCAGAAAACACTGAAAGTCAAGGACCATGAAGCCAACCGAGGTACAGCTATCACACACATTTCAAAAACTCTATAATGTTTCCCATGCTGACTTTAAGTTATTGAAGCAACTATGTGGTAAAATGTTAGATGAAACTTCTATGCAGGCAAACATGAAGTAGTCATGCCCTGGCACTGGCTCCCCTCTCAGCCCAGCTTTCTCTGTGGGTCACTTCCTTCCAGCGCCCCAAGACCTCCCTTTGTGGCTTAATTGTTTTGAGCTGCTCTGTTGTCACTTCCCTGTGGGGTGGGAGGATATGTGGTGCATAGTCAGCAAGCACAGATATTATAGAGGAATTTGCTACCTGGCAAGCCAGACATTAAAACCGATGCCTGCTTGGGATCCAGCTAGGATAGATCAAGGCTTTCTGTATAATGCATGGAAAGAGTTAAATGTCTCAAAATGAGGTGCAGGAGAGCTGTTGAACCCCCACTGTGCACTGTCCAAGCAGCTGAAAGAGAAAAAAACCAGCCATGGGTCTGCCCTACCTCTGCAGAAGGGCCTTACACACCCGACTCTCACCAGACCTCCCCTGAAGACTGTTCATGGATGGTGAGGGAGGGATCAGGGCTGCATCTGCTTTGTGTTGCTCACTGCTGTTTTCTGGGCATCAACACTCCCGCAGTGTGAGGCTGTGACAACTCAGGCAGATGCGATCACCTCCCACCAGTCAGGACACCCATTGAAGATTTGATCCCATTAAAGCACAACAACAAACCTGTCACCAGGCCTTTTGGTAGTCGCTTGGGTAAGATCAGAGCTTCACAGCTTTATACCTGATAGGTACAATGCCAAGGGTCTGTTCTGTGGTCCACAACGCTTTGTGTAGCTTAGTTTTTCCATGCAGTAATGGCTTTATTTATACCCACAATGATTTTAGTCTCACAAACGCCAGGGCATTGCTACAAGCTAATACAAGTGTTACATGGCAGGAATAGGGCAATAGTCTCAGGCCACTGTCTGACTCCTGCAGTTTACTCCATGCACAGCAATAGCTGCATCCTAGCAATACCTGCAAGCTTCGAAATTGTATAGGTTGGCAGGAAACTACCATTGTATGGGCAAATTCTTTGATGTGAGCAGCACAGATGTATTAGGTTTGGCATTGCAGTATAGGGGCTTTTTCTTGTTTTTAAGTGACCGTATATATTACGGTACTAGAAATGGATTTGTGTATTGCTGTAAGGGTGCTCAGTTTCCTATGTTTAGCTGCATGATATGTACAAATAAGTGCATGGCGGAAACAATGGCCTTATAATCTGTTCTCCATACCATGTGGCTCCCCCTCTTGACCAGAAGACACCTGAAGCTGCGATACAACAATCCGAGACAACAGTCAGAGCTGGAGTCAAGTCACTGAGGACAGAAGGGCAAAATTCAAGTTAATATCAGGCCCCTTGGAGAGGGTTGCCCTTTTTGCAGGTATGCCTATACCTACAATGATTGCAAATACTGTAGGTGGTACCATTCTCTCTGCCTCGAAACTTCAGCAGCACTGTGGCTCTTAACACCTATAGTGCACTACACCTTGTTTATGCCATGACTTGATCTGTGGGTGGCTGTGACTCTTGGCTTTGGTGCATCTTGGACCTCATTGATACACAAGTGGGGAACAGAGAAGGAAATTCCTGAAATTCCTTGGCTGCAAAGTAATAGCAAAACGCATCCAAACAGCAGTTAGAATTTGCTAAGCATGCACAGATCTGAATAGAGGCTCTAACTTCTAAGAGCAGAGAACAAGCTCCAGCAACATCCACTGCAAACCGCAAGAGCAGTGTGAGGTAGAAAGGTGAAAAACATATGATGAACACAGACAAATTCACGGAAACAATGTGGATTGCTTTCTGCATTAACTTTGTCTCATGAGGGCTTGTGGCCATCTTCTTTTTGAGACATTTGATGACTTGTACTGAGCAAAAAATCACAATCCCTAAGGGAATAAAATACCCAACGATAATGGAGAATAACGATGTATAACTAGGTTGAATAGATTGTTTCTGAAGGCAGAATTGTTCCTTTCTTTCATGAAATTTTGGACGCAAGTAGGAATAGATTATCAGCGTTATCCAAAGAAACCCACAGATAGAAGCTGATTTCAGTGGAGATCGAAGAATCTTTGCTTTTAGAGGGAACTTGATTGCAATGTATCGATCAATCGCAATCAGGGTGATGATAAGGATGCTCATAGGCATGTTTGTAAAATATATGTTCTGTATGGTGACACACAGCTTGTCTGTGGGATAGTTGTACTTGGTAAAATATATCAGGAAAGGCAGGGCAAAGAGCAG
Source organism: Fregata magnificens (assembly GCA_013389945.1). NCBI lineage: Eukaryota > Metazoa > Chordata > Aves > Suliformes > Fregatidae > Fregata > Fregata magnificens. The sequence continues at coordinate 37,345 of WAAD01034101.1, read as the reverse complement.
GAAACTGTCTGCGACCATGAGGTTGATCATGTACACCCTGGTCTCAGTCCACCTCTTGAGTTTGCAGCAGAAGACCCAGAAGGCAATCGTGTTCAGTGGGATCCCCAAAGAGAACACTGGGATGTAGATGATAAGTTGAAATAGCACAATGCCATTCTGCAGCATGTTGCTGTCTTCGGTGCAGTTCTCCATGTTGAGCCGTCTCTGCAAGAAAAGGGTGCAGGCATGATACTGAGCTCAGGGACAGGTCCTATGGGCTGGGTCCTGCTGCAGTGCCCCCACTCCCATGGCTCTGTGGCTCCTCGCGCCCCTGGCACTGCATATGTAGGCAGCCTCTGGAGGGGCTTGGTGGCTCAGCAGCAGCATCTATCCCTCAGCCATCAAAGTAACACTGTCACTCGCCAGCAGCTAACACAAAAACATAGAGGCAACCCTCTCTTGCAGCTATTACAGGGTTAAGCATGCCTTGCCCTCCATCCAGTCCTGGTTTGCACAGTTTGGGTAATAGCAAAGGGTCTGCAAAGCAGAACGATAATTTTTGTGATCCCTTTTCTTTGCTGCTGCTGTGGTTACCAGAGAGCAACTGGCTTTAGGACAGCCTGAAGCAGAGCTGGGCAGTGTTCCCCCTTTGCCCTCCAAGGCCGTTGCTTTGCTGCTGAAGCCACCCCATGGGTTTGCTCTGGGTCTTGCCAGGCCTGTGAACCTCCACAGGACTTGAGCCCTTCCAGCCGTAAGGTAGCTCAGGTGGCTTTACTCCTGGGGGCAGTAGGAACACTGCTGCAGGCTGATGGGTGGGTGCCTGCTGCCGGCAGACTGCCCCCAAGCATGAACCCGCTCCTCTTGCTGCAGGAGGCGAGGGAGGAACAGCTCAGCGTGGGTACCACCAGCCCTAGCAGATAACAGGTCTCCAAAGAGAGAAGGGAAAGTGAGACCATGTGTCTGATCTCAACCCTCAAAGACAGGAAGCCAAAATGTTGCTAAAGCAGAAAACACGAATCCAAGAACTTAGACTATCTCCTGGTATTCCTTTAAATATTTCAGGGCAACCGCTACCAGCAAGGACGCTGCAGAGGATGAATCAGACTTAGTCTGCAGCTCATAAAGGAAATGTTTACAGTGAGGCGGGGAAGGAAAACGCCCAGATTCTTACAATCTCTTATACATACATTGCCTTATAAGTGGCTTCTAAGCATCAAATCTAAACTGTAGTGAAAACATCTGATTGCATGAACTAAGTGAACTGTTTTTAGTGTCCGAGACTGGGAGACAGATCTGGGAACCACGGAGGAAAGCATAGCACCTGCGCTAGCACCAGAACTGGTACAGCATTACTGAACCACAGGGATACAGTCATTTTTAGGGTGGAATTTATGGAGGAACTAACATACAGCCGGTGTCGTGGCTCTCTTGATCTTTCAGCCTCACGGGGTCCTTGGCTGCGCTGTGGTACCACCTACCCTGCAGCCATTCCCTGCCAGCCTACCATGGTCATCCCACAGTGAAAAAGGCACTCTCTGCATGCATAGCACTGCCCCAAGGAGCAGCTGAACCCTCTGGGCTGGGCTGGGCATCCCAGCCCTGTTGAATCCCCCATGTAAGCACAGAGCCGGTGGCAGTTCCCAAGGTCCTGTGCCACAGCGTGCCTGGAGCAGGGTGTCTCCACACTCGTGGAAGAGGCATGGTAAGAAGCACTGGTGTGCAAGAAGCCACAGCGATGGATGAAGACCCCCCCAAATGACACATGTGGCTGCAAAACAGTGAGGCATAACAGCTGTGAAAGGAGGAGGAAACGGAGGCATCTGTGTACAACTGAGGATTGACCCGTCTGTTAACAAGCAGGCAGCCCTGGCTAGTGCTTCAGTTAAGAGGTAAGAAAGCACACCCTGAAATACTGAGCAGAGCACACTGCCACACACCAGTGTGGGAAGCATTAAAAGAAATTACCTGCTTCTTGTGGGGCCGTCAGGTGGGTTTAGTCCTCAGAAAGGTTGCAGCGTAGACGTGGGCGTCCTGGCAGGGCAGGCCTGTCGGGGCCGCAGGTACCAGTGCAGGGTGCTGCTTCGTGCAGGGCACAGCCGCCTGGAAGCCTGCTGTCAACAGCTCAGGAGCGCTGAAACACACCAATGAACTCTTTTTCCCCAAAAGTGCTTCATTTATCACCTACTTTTTGGGACGGTCGAGTCTCTGGTGCCCTCTGTTGTTCTACTCACATCAGCTCAATGCTTCACTATCGTTTTTTCCACCCAGTCTGTGCTCCCCCCACTGACCTCACACAAACTAGCAATTAAAATTTAATATTTTCAGTCGTGGAAAAACAAATAATTTCTGAAATAAAACCCATAATGGTTGCAAATTGCTCTTCTGGCAGCAAAAGGTCCCCCAGGGAGCACAGCAGCCCATGGAGCCTCGGGTGCAGTTGCAGAACATGCCCCAGGCAGGCAGCAGTGTGGGGGCTGATGGCCTTTCCGAGGGGGCACGTCGGTGCTTGTCCACCCCGTGACAGCGAGCCCAGGGTGAGGGGATGCAGCATGCTTCTCTTTGGTGTCTTTACAAGAAAGGTGACAGACATTATGGGCCTGCTCATCCTCTGCAAAGCAGCCAGGTGTCTAACACTGCTCATCAGCATCGCTGGAAAGCTTAAGCTGATAATGAGAGTCACTGCCAAGCAGGCACGGGCAAGAGAGACCAGTGTGGCAGTGAGCACACCATAGGTGTAAGGACCTGTAGAAACATGTTTAAGAACATGCCCCAGTGGTATTTTATAGTCATTTTGACGATTTTTGCTCTCTGTTGGTTGCAGCAGTTGCAGTCCCATCTATCTGAGCCAGCTGACGGGAGCCAGACTGTGATTCCCTCAGGATTTGTTCCATTAATTCATCTCTCCTGAGCTTGCGGTCCCAAAGGTGACAACGGCAGATTGAGCAGCAGGCGTGGGCTCTCTGAAGGCAGATGTGGGTCACAGGGGAAATTGCGTAAGTGGGCAGGAAAGACTCCCCCACACTGTCTCCTGGAGCGCTCTGAGCATTGCCTGGGCAGAGCTTGGAGGCCATTTTGGAGATTTTTCAGTATTTAGAAAGAAAAAAGCCCAGTCCTAGGGAGCATTTTGATAACATGTAGGGGGTCAACCCACTCCCCATCTCCCCTGGCTGTTCTAGGCTGCTGACTCACGGACAAATGCATTTCCCCCATGGAAACATTAGAGGTGTCAATGTAGGCAGGCTGTAGAAACCCAGACCGACCTGTGTCCAGCTGGGGAGTGATACTCTGACCCTGAGCTGCAGCCGGGAGGGTGAACCTGGGGACCAGCATGGTGTCACAACATAAACCCAGGGAATAGCAGTGCACGGGTGGCAAAGGTCTAGACAGAGTTCAAAGGGCTTCCCCACGAGTGGGAGCAGCAGCCCCTTGGGGGTGGCTGCTCTAAGGAGGTGTCTCTGTGCCAGGGCTCAGCAGTGCAGCGGGAGGGGAGCCGTCAGGAAGTCTCAGCTCTGAAATCTCCTCGACTTTGTGCCTTTATGGCACTGGACAAGTCTTGCTTTCATCCTAAAAGTGTTCCTTCACATCTGTCTGACCCATTGACTTGAAGGGGAAGGGCAGTCAGCAGAGTCTAGGCTGTTTTGTAAGGCCATGTACTTAGTAATATGCTCGTACCACCTGATCCCCCCCAGCCTGCCAAAGGCATATGATAAAAATAAACCAGATTATTTTAATAATGCAAATAACCTGAAATACACAATGAGGTAAAACATGATATTTTCTTTTGTACACGTTGGCAATACGGATCAATTGACTTTAGCTGCAAAATGAACTAAAACAGGGAGACATACATGGGTCACCTGTCTTCCTGTAAGAGTAACAAGTAGGTTACTTGGAGGGTGGAATGGAGACATGTTAACAACCAGCGACTACATACACACTTTTACACACCTCTGTGAAATAACTTATCTGTTTAATGGAAACATAGAGTATAAATCACAATTAACTTGCTAATGCTAAACCTAACAAAGATCTCCCTAGAGAGAAACAGCAATCGTTATCCCAGTAACTCTGAAGCTGTATCTTCTCTTGATGTTACAGAGTTGTTGTGGGGGTTTTTGGGTTTGGTGCTTTTCATCGCCCCTGTCTCCCCGCTTCCTTTAGCAAGTGTGTGTCTGCAAGGGGTGGATTTGATCTGTTTTTTTCAGTGCTGGGTTTGGGCGGTAGAAGGGCTTCATGGAACTCCTTGGTCACAAAGTAGTAGCAGATGCTATCCAGGCAGCAGTTGGACGTGGCAATACACCTTGTCACAGAGGAGAAGTTCTTCATAACCTGGAGCAGGAAACAGGTAGCTCTGACGCTCTCCATTATAAACCTGGCAAGTACCCCAAGGTAGGCTGGCAGAAAACATATTAGAAATACAATCAGGTTTGCGTAAATAACGTGAACAGCTTTCTGGATCAATTTGTCCTCTGGTGAATTTGTGTTCAGATGTCTCTTAAGGTTCCTGATTACTTCTGTGGAGCAAAAAGTCAAGATTGCTAATGGAAGAGTAAAAATGAAGAAAATGGAAAGCAGGCTCAGAGTAGCGGGTGCAGTGGTATCCTTCTGAAAGCAGAGAGCAGCGTGTCTCTGCCAAAGCTGTAAGGTGACACTGATTATCACGGAGACCCACAGAAGCCCACAGAGAAGGGCAGCCTTTGATGGAGACCTGAAGGTCCTGGCTTTCAAGGGGTGCTTTATGGCAATGTATCGATCAATGGAGATAAAAGAAATTATGTAGATGCTCACTACCATGTTGATAAAATACAATGCCTCTACAAACTGGCAGAGTTCATCTCGGGCTGACTTATTCCAGAGCAAATAAGTCATGGAAGGCAAGGTGCAGATGACGAAGCAGTCTGCAAACACTAAATTGATTACATACACGCTGGTTTCTGTCCACTTCTTTATCTTGCAGAAGAACACCCAGAGGGCAAGGGCATTAAATAGTGCTCCAAAAAAGAAAATGAGGTTATACAGAGCAAATTCAATGAGACGAACATGGTGATACAGTTCTAGATTTGTGACACTGCAGTTGTTGGACACATTCATTGTCCTGATATGTAGATGTTGTATGATGTTCAGAGACCTGAAAAGGGAAAAGACATGGTAAGACTTTCCTCCTACCTCTTAATAGATGCATGGCTCCTATAAAAAAGGGTATTTAAGTAAATATTTACTTTGTTATGAATGTGAATTTGAGTCTACGAAGCTGGCCTTCTCAGTCAGCCTGTAACTGGGATGCATCCTTTGTCAAACTTTGTTTATGTTTACTCAGGTTATGAGTAAGTATCTCAAGGTACACTTCCAATAGGACATGGCAGACAGCTTTTATTAAATAGGGGCATCTTGAATGGGGGGACGGAATAGCACTTAGAAGAGCCCCCATAGATAGTGGGGGCATCCTGTGACAATGTGAACACTAATTCCTTAAGCCAGGTTGTGCAAATGAGGTAAAATTGCCCTTAGCTTGGTTTTGAACTAGGCAGGGATTGCAGTGACCAAAGCTAAAGCCCAGCACAACCCATGAGCAAAAGCTCTTCTACCAGTTCTGCTGGCTTGGGAAACAGGCTAGAGGGGGCGAAGGGCTGCAAGGGCATAGCAGATGTCACTTGGTAGGCATTCTTATGCTCTGGCTCTAACTGGGCAGGTTTCTGAGCCTTTGGGCTGCCTTGCGAACCTGGAGCTCTTGCTCCAAGCTGAGGAAAACAGAGCTGAATCTGAGTTCCTGCATCCTAAAGGCATGCTTGAAACCCTAATGGAGTGAGTGAGGCTGCTCTCCACCTCCTTGGGAAGGGAATGGGGGGTAGAAGGATTAACCTGATTTTAAGCCCATTCGTTCCCGGAGAGAGTATTAGTCTGCAGATGTAAAGCAGAAAGACACGCCCGAAAGAGGAAACACCAGTGCAAAACAAGGAACTTGCCATTAAGGGCTGCATTAGATGGTTTCTGCTCAAGGCAGGCATCCTGCCACCCTGAGAAATCCATGAGATATAAGTAGTAGGTACTGAGCCTCTGTCATACGGGCTACTAGATGCTTTGCAAGAGTATTGGTTGTGTGAAGAGCGTGAGTTCATGGGCTGATAAAAATCAGCTTTCATCAGACCCTATTCTGTGCAAAGTGGCTCTATGTGACGTGCAGACGGAACAATTCTCTGAACTGGTGATTCTGTGTATACATCACTGAATTTCTGCTTGCATCTCAATGCACTTTGGAAAGAATCTAACCTTTTAATTTAAAATAAGTTACTTACCACTCTAATAGGAGAGTGAAGTGGTGAGGGAGATGGTGAAATCCTACAGCTTTCAGAGATGTAGGAAGGGACACCCTGGCTGAACGTGTCTGGTTAAGCAGTTATTTGCCTCTGCAAGCGATGCAGACCTTGTGGTCAGTTGGTGAGGGCACAGCCTGCAAAATCAGACTTCAGTTCTGAGGTAACTGATAAACACACAAATAACTCAATTGCTGGAGGGATATGTAAGTGCCTTGGGCACTAGCAGATGCTAATGTGACTCCTGTGTAGAGCTCTCTCCCAGTTCTTGTGTGCTCAGGTCTGGGTTTCCCAACAGAGGCTTGCTGCTCACTGCCTGCAGCCTGGGAGGAAGCTGAGAGCTGTCACCTGAGGAAAACCTCTCTGAACTACAGTAAGTAGCAGCAGGGAAGCACCTTACATCAAGGGCTGAAGCTGCCGCGTCCTTATGCTTACTAACTGCATGAGGCAGATGTCTTTGCTGGCATGGCTGATGCCCCGGTTGCTTTTCACTGGCCCTGATCTGCAATGCTAGCAGCAGCCTCCATGCTGAAGTACAAGACAGGCAAACCACACTGGTGTGCTCTGCAGCATGAAAGGGCTCTGGCCAACACTGCCTTTGGAGATGGAGATGTGGCCCAAATGCAGTTCCCAGCACCAGTGACCTGCCCTGCTGTGGGGCTTTGGTGCAGCTCGGGGCTTGCAAGTGCTCCAGGCCACGAGGCAGCCCAGAGACTGGGGGGAAGAGGGAGGAAACGAGCAGAGGGTTTTAAAGCAGGCCACATAGCACAGATAGGGTATGGCTGAGCACCAAATGTCTTTAAAGAGATGCAGTTTGATAAGCTAGCATATCCTGTGGCTGCTGGAAATGCTTCAGGTGGGGGAGATGAGATGGCTGCAGCATCAGAGGGACTAGGCAGCAACCTACAGCTTTGAGAAAAGGATGGATACAGCTGTAAAACAGCATCTTGCTGCCACTAGAGGACCAGGAACGGGTGGGGGCTTGACGGACAAGGTCACCAGTACTGTGGAGTGTGTTCTGCTTTCCCCCCACCATAGACCAGGGAGAGCTGATCAGCGGCTGTCCACCACCATGGAAGCTGGTGACCAGCTGGGGAGGAAGGCCAGGGGTGGGCTCATTTCCTCCAGCAGCTCAAGAAGTAGCAGGCTCCTTCCAGACCCTTAACAGGGAGCTTGGAGGAAGAGAAGCGAGGCAGAAGGCACAGTGGGTGTCGCAATAGCACTGTGGTGGCAAACACCCAGTGTATTTCCCAGTGGGATGCCTGTGGGGAAGCAGCTGCATCGGAGGGGGAATCTTGCATGTAAAATCCTCTTCCCACCTTGTGGGGGGAAACTAAGAAGTAAGCAGGTACCAGAGGAGTGAAGGGTGAATGTGTTGGGTGAAATGACTAAGGACACCATGGGAGTCAAGGGGAGCTGCTGGGGTGGGTGAGGGAAGGGACCTGGAACTGAGTAGAGGGAGAGGAAGAAGAAAAATGGGGTGGGAAGGACGGGGTACAACACGGCATCTTCTGCATCAACTGCCTTCAAACCTGCCACCTCCACATCAACTGCCCTGATTTTCACCAGCTTTCTTATAAATGGAATGGGTAGCTGTCAACAAAGATTTAATAAATATGCTGCATAGATATGAGAAGAGACTTGGACAGGGCAGTACTTCACAGGGGTGTTAATCTAACCACGGGCACTGCTGGCCATGCCCTGGGCAGCAAGCTGACCTGGGAGTGAAGCACGGCCGGAAAGAGAGAGCCGATAAACTGCCTCCATGGCAGAAGAGCCCTAGCTGGGGGCCCTGCCACAGCACTTAAGTGAGGGGCTTTTCTCTGTTTCCAAACAGCATAAAGAAACGTGGAAACTGCCTGCTCCGACCTTGCTGCTGTTGTTCACAGCTCTCAAACACAGTGATCTAAGGCACAGCACTTTTTTCTTTTCTTTTCTGAAACTTGCATTCTTCCTATCTATCTATCTTATTTTATCTATCACTGCATCCCTTGAAAACAGTAATGTAGTCATCCTAACCACAGAACTGCTTTGAAAGACCACCCTGGAAGGGGATGCAAGGGTTCACTTAGACAAAAAAGAAGTCTTTTGGAATCCCTTGTTTCCCATGTTGGGATGAATTTAGCTTCCAGTTCCCAGCTGCTGTTAGGAAGTAATATGCTGTAAAGTACCCAGAGAATACCTTGGAGTAAGAACAGAAACCAAAAGGCTCAGAGATTGCAACCTACTGCATGGACCTCTGCATCGCAGGGACTGCACTGCCCTGCAGAAACCAGGCAACTAAGCCTCCTCTGACTCCTCCCAGCCACAGCAGGACCCTGAGCAGCAGTTCACAGAAAGCAAGAGAGAATGAAACAAAGTGATGTTACCTGTAGGTTTAATGCCACAAAATGAGCAGCAGGTCCTGCTGGAGGCAGGGCACCTGGGGGCTGTGCAGCTGCACATCCCGGCCAGGGGGAGCAGGGCCAGCCAGTGGGCTGGAGGATGGGCATAGGCTGCATGCACAGGGCAGGTGCCTGGCAACAACAGCTCACTGGCACTTGAGGGTTTCTATAGTACCTCCTCCTCCTGCGCAGGAGAAGATTTCATGTCAGTTTGGTCTTGAATGTCAATCTGCTGACCAAGTAAATTGTGGCAATGCTTTCCAGTGAGGTCTAGCGCCTCATCATTCAGTGTTTTCTAAAACTGTGTTCAATGGCTACCAGTGGTACTCAGCAACTGTGGATTTGAAATGCTGTGCTGAAACCTAAGCTAAGCAAGGCCAGGAAGATGCGATATCTGGTATTAGATCACCCTGTACAGCTGGGTGCAGGGTCCTCCAGCTGAGTGCTGAATTGAGTTATGCTTGCACAGCTCTGGGCACAGAGGTGGGCACACTGAGCAGTGTGGCACATAGCATAGGGTCTCTAGGCTGGAGAAAGTCTCCCCAACCCTCCTCAGATGGAGACTGCTGCACACAAATGGCCCCTTAGGATGGGTTTGGTGCCTGGGGCAGGGATGGAGCAGGAGATGGCCACAACAGGGCCAGTGGCAGGGCTCCAGCCTGCACTTCTGTTTGATTACAGGTACAGCCAAAGCACCCAAGAGCTTCAGGCTCGTGACTGAACCAAGGCCTTGGCATCTCACGTGGCATCTCACAAAGAGCATCACTTGTCAGACCCTGCGCTGACAGAAGTGGAAGGGGGAGAGAGAGCCGTAAGCCCCAAAGGGTTCAGTGATGGGCTATTTAATTGGTGTCGATAATCAGCATGCAATATAGCTAGTGGGGAATTGTCTCACTGCCCACTTATCCTTAGTACCTGATGAGCTGTAACACTTCTTCGTTGCAGTGATGCTAGTGGTGGTTGGATGCTCATAAAATAGCATGATGGTACTCCACTGGCTATTAAAACACGTGAGCTGTGAGAGAAGAGAAGCCTGCTGGCTTGAGCTCAGGCGTGAGAGCATGCAGCCACTGGTGTGGTGCGTGAAGGATGGCAGGATGCCGATGTGGCCCAGATGTCCCTGGCTCAGGATGCACCAGGTGGCATCAAGCAGAGGAAGTCCTGCAGCACAGCTGTCTGGCAGGGCTGTGCAGGGGAGAGGACACAGCAGCAGATCCTGAAGATAAGACCCACTTGCTCTGCTCCACCACAAGGCTTACTGACCTTGCAGCCACCCTACAACCACAGAGATGTGCGTGCCGATCACAGCCTTTAGGAGGCAACTAGGCATCCAAAGTCCCCAGGTTTGTCTGTCACAGAGGCTAAACCACCAGTGCATAAGGTATGAGCCACGTAAAATGTCTCTGAACCACACACTGATAAGACCCTCAGATACCACCTGGCATTTGTGAGGTGCTCTGGTGGAAGATGGCAGGGAAGCATGCTAATATGAAATGCTGCAGTAGCTCTTTGGGTCGCAGCACGGAAGAGGGACTGGAGGGTCACCGCAGGTGTTTAAGGCCAGGAAAGACATGTGTGAAGAGAGCCACAAAGGAAAGGCTGTGGTAGCTGTTTGCCTGTGGTAGCTGCAGCTGCCTTTCCCAAACAGAGGCTGATGTTGTGAGTTATTTTTGACTGGCAGCCCAGGATCATCCCTGGCCTTGTTCACAGAATGCTGAGGTTGGAAGGGACCTCTGGAGGTCCCTGCTCAGAGCAGCTTGCCCGGGGCCATGTCCAGTCTGGTTTTGAATATCTCCAAGGCTATCTCCACAAATTCTTTGGGCAACCTGTTCCAGTGTATGATCACCCTGAGAGTAAACATTTTTTCTTATGTTTAAATGGACTTTCCTGTATTTCAGCTTGTGCCCGTTTCCACTGAGAAGAGCTCAGTCTTCTTTACTCTGTCCCATTGGCTGTTTATACACATGGATAAGATCCTAGTCCCAGCTTTCTCAGCCTCCCCTCTTACGAGAGATGCTACAGTCCCTTAATCATCTTTGTGGCCCTTCCCTGGACCTCCTCCAGTAAGTCCATGTCTTTCTTGCACTGGGGAGTCCAGCACTGGATACAGCACCCCAGATGTGTCTCACCAGTGCTAGGTAGAGGGCAAGGATCCCCTCCCTTGGCCTGCTAGCAATGCTCATCCTCATGCAGCCCAGGATGCTGTTGCCTTCCTTTGCTGCAATGGCGCATTGCCGGCTCATGGTCAGCTTGATTTCCACCAGGATCCCAGGTCCTTTTCTGCAAAGCTGCTTTCCAGCCGGTCAGCCCCAGTGTCTACTGGTGTATGGGGTTGTTCCTCCCCAGGTGCAGGACTTGTCACTTCCCCTTGTTGAACCATGAGGTTCCTGTCAGCCCCTTTCTCCAGCCTGTCAAGGTGCCTCCGAACGGTGGCACAACCCTCTGGTGTATCAGCCACACCCCTCAGTTTCGTATGATCTACAAACTCGCCGAAGGTTCACTCTGTCCTAGTGCCAGGCCAGTATTGTTTGGCATCTTCATTATTTGCCCCAGTCTCAACCTCCAAGGGACTCTGCTAGGGACTGGCCTCCAGCTGGACTTCATGCTGCTAATCACAGCCCTTGGAGCTTGGCAGTTCAGCCAGTTTTCAGTCCACCTCAATGTCCATTTATCTAGCCCATACGTCATTGGTCTGTCTATGAGGGTATTATGGGAGACAGTAAGGCTTTCAACACTAAAGTTGAGATAAACACCATCCACTGCTCTCAATTCATCCACCAAAGTCATCTCTTCAGAGGCAGCTATCAAGTTGGTCAGGCATGATTTTGTAAATCCAATCACCTTCTTGTCCTTAGTATGCTTTTAAATGGTTTCCAAGAAGATTTCATCCATCTCCTTCCCAGGGATCAAGGTGAGACTGACTGTCCTGTAGTTCTCTGGATGCTCCTTCCTGCCTTTCCTGAAGGTAGGGGTGATGTTAGAGTAAGTCAGCAGTGTTAAAGGGAAGAGCACACTGTGAGTGCCAGCTCACCTGCAGACCTGGCTGTAAAAAGAGAGGAGATGAGCAGCAGTGGAAAATTACTTTGGGCAGGGAAAATAAAAGGAGCAGGCTAAGCTTTCCTATGGAAGATGCCAGCTCCAACTTTATGTGCTGCTGTCTGAAAATCTGGGTATAGTGCCTGGGACAGGAGCAGCTTCAAATAGAAATGCTGCACTGAATGTGCTTGCTGCAGCCCCTTGAAGCTGCAGAGTGGATGCGCTGACTGAGGGGAAGCTGAAAGGCTGGGACACCCCTCTTCTGAAGATGGGTAGAACCTTGGTAGACAAGGTTTTGAACTCTGAAATGCTAAGTGGACAAAAGCCACAGGCTAGTGGGGAAGGGAGCAAATACCTCCCTGGGGCTTTGTGAGGGGTGATGTTTTGGGGTGGCTGTATGCTTCAGTGTCTGGTGGTGTGGCGTGATGGAAAAGATGCAGTGGCAACCGTCAAAGCACAGTGCATTCCCTTCCAGGGCAGACTTGTTGACAAGTGTGTTTGTGTCCGCACAGTGTGAGACAGCATCAAGATGAGTCACATGAGTGTCAGCTCTGCAGAAACACAGCTGTCAGCCCTGGGAACCAGACTGCGCCTTCCTGAGAGTCTGCTGCTGGGGGCATCGCACACATGGCCCTGCTGTGATGGGGCCAGACACCCATTGTGGGGAGAGGCTGATCCCCTGCCATGGCTGTGCAGGTGAGCTGTCACCCTGGCAGAGCCGGGGAGTCGGAGCCTGTAGAATCCCTGCACCCCCGTGGAGCGGCTGTTGCACACCCCGTTGCAGGGTGAGTTGTGCAACAGTGGGGCACCGGGGTGGGAAAAGGCAGCAGCATTGGGTACTGCCATGGGGCTGGGCAAGGTGGCAGCTCAGCCCCATGCGCTGCCTGTGTGAGCTGCCACGGTGGCCCGCACGGGCAGGGTGCCAGGTGAGGGGACACAGAGATGGCATCACAAGAGTAGTGGAAGGGGCTAGGCGTGGCCTGTGCCACGTTGAGGCAGAGCTCCTATGTGAAACATGCCAGGCAGTTGTGAAGGTGTTTCAGATCAGGTTTGCCCACAGCATACACGTGCAGTGCTATCACCCCCGTGTGTCTCAACTTATCCTTCCTCCTCCTCTTCATCACAGCTCAGCTCGATTTCCAATCCTACCTGTCACTTAAACGGACACAAATGCCTTCATGTAAGGGCACTTCTGTCTCAAGACTGTCGCGTGTGCCCCTGATGCGGACATAAGCCTTCCCAGGACAGTACTCCGGACTGGCAGCAGAGCAAATTATTGTGTTGAGAAGTGTCTAATGGGTCATAGGAAACACCCAGATTGCCACATACACACTTCCGCAAACATGTCCTGCTGTCTCAGTCAGTGCTAGACTAGCGAAACCAGGCTGCAGAGAGCAGGCTGCCCCCGTGCATACTGACACTGCTGTATTTACCAAGGCAGCTGTGCCCACCGTCTGTCACTCCCAAAGGCAAGGTGGGCACAAGAGCTTCGGTTTCTCCTGCTCCGTGTGTTTGTGGGAAAAGCGAAGCCCTCAGCCTTGGCTGTCTCCACACCGGTGGTGCACACACTCATCATGATGTGCGAGCTCGGTGATGAGCCCTGCCGTGCAAGGCAGGATGGGGGTGAGCGGTGACTCACAGGTCACAACGCCTGTCACCCACCTACACACAGCTGTGGTTGTGTCACTGCATGGTGGGGGCCAGGGAGCTCCTGTAGGATGGTGTGGCCCATGTGGTGGGCACCTGTGCTGCTGCTTGTAGGGCACAGAGATCTCCCTGGTGGGGCCTGAATGCAGTCTGGGGCAGCCTGTGGAAGAAACCCTGTCCATAGCCTAAGTCATCATTGAGCAAGCTCTGTCAGCAGGGTCCATCCAAGCTCTGTTATCTACAACCAGGTCTTAGGAGGACAGATGGGAGACAAGATGGCTGAGTATTCATCCTTCCATCTCTGAGAGACAGAGGTGGGATGAGGTGCTGCAGTCCAAAATCAAGATGTGAAGGGACCTCTTGCTGGCCTTGCTGCCAGCAGGACAGACTGCCCAGCCTCCACTAGGTGAGGCAGAAAGCCCTGAGTGGCTTGATGGTTTGGTGGTCCCCTCAGATGGAGACAGCAGGGTGTCATGGATCACCTGTCCTAGCACTGAGCCACAAGGACCGGCTGAGGTAGGTATAGTGGGATCCATCCCTGGCTGGACTCACATGCACTGCCTCCTGTCCCGGAGCTCTGCCCCCCTCATCGACTGGGGAGAGCAGGGTGTCCCCCAGGAGACGGACCCTACCAGCTTTGTGCTGGTGGCAGCGTCCACGGTTTGGGGTTGCAGGGTACAGCCTTTGGCAAGCAGAGAAGGAGATGAGCTTCTTCAGAGATGGTGCCTGCGAAGCTGTTGGCGCAGCCTTGTGTGCCACCACAAGCATGCAGGAGACTGCAGTCAGTGGTGAGGACTAAGAAGGTGGTGGCTGCTGGTGCCAGTGCCAGAAGGAGATTGAACTCAGCCCATGGAGGAGGGAGAAGGGAAGGAGTGTTTCATGGTAGAGGGTTGGAGGTGCAGGTGAGGAGCAGCTAATTTGGAGGCGGTGGCCTAGGAAAGAGACCCAAAGAGGAATGTAGGCCAGGAGGGCGAGGTGGCTGGGGGAGGAGACCATGGGTGTGGGCACAGAGATGGAAACAGGCTGGACGTACGGTCAGGACTGATGTGCTCCACCCTGTGTAAAATCTGGAAGTGGCCAGGGTACACCAGGACATGGCAGGAGAGGATGTCTTGGATGGTAGAAGCCAAGTAACACTGGGAGAAGGTAGGTCTGTGCCAGTAAGGCCTGCAAGACACCTGCCTGCAAGCAGAGTGACTAGCCTGGACACAGGGCTTCGTTCCTCCAAGGAAGACAGGAGAAGGCTGTGCATGCCAGGTCCTCCTGAGGACCTGTATATTTTCCTGGTATTTTTTCACCAGGCTCCTACCAAATGTCAGTGCTGGAGGATGCTAAACTAACACATTACATCTGCCTGTGTTTTGCTAAAATATAGTACCCTAAGCAGGACTAGACGATGTGGTTTTGGTTGTGGTGTGAACCAGGGAACGCCTACATGGGATGCTGCAAACCTTCATGAGAAACCCTGGGTAACCTTTAAAGGTACCACATTTTCCATGGCAGCAAGGCAAAACCACTTTTAAAATTGGGGGGTGGGGGGTGGGGTGTTTCCTTCCCACCCCTCAACCGTGATCATCTCTTTCCTACATTATCAATTTGAAAGGTCATTTTGCTGTGCAATCCTTTGAGTGTGGAAGGTCTTCGCCTTTATTAAAAGTCCAAAATCAAAGCTTAATTTATTTACAATTTACGTTCACATGTCCAAGGAGGAGGAAAACAAAGATGATGTGAGGATAGCATTGTTTGTAAAGCCAGCCATGCTTTATTCAAGGGCTGGCTGCAGCAATACCCCACTTGTACAATGCTGTAGAAATACATCATACAGGTGCCTCTGTTTTGAATGAATTTTACATATGACCTGCACACATACTGGAACAGATCATTAGTGCTCTTCAGGCTGTACACCAGCCTATTCAGCCTCGTTAATGTTGATGCTAGAGATTCATATAATTGATTTCTTCAGCTGAAAAAAAACTTTTGCTCTTATGTAAATATAAGAACCATTTTGTTTCTGAGTGCCCTGCGCTTGGATGGAGACACCTGATGTTTCAAGAGCTCCAGCAGATTTTTTATCTCTTTCTCTCAACTGCCAGACACCCCCCCCCAAAAAAAAAAAAATAAATTGTTTTTTGCTAATAGGAAGCAACAGAGGAGAGCAGCGGTAGGTCTGGTAACTGCAACACATGCTCGCCTGACCTTGTCCTGCTCCTGGGAGAACAAATCAGTTTATCTTCTGCTTTCACCAACTGGTCTGTAATTTGCCTGTAGTTATCATCCCCATTTCTACGTTTGAACAGAGGCACTTTCAGACTAGGACGAGCAATCACTCCTGCAATGTAGCACATGCAAGTGTAAGAAGCTTTTGCTTATATTTTTGGACTTTGCCCATGGGACTTTTTTGTTCCTGGTCTTCTAAGCGTTACTGGCATAGACTAAGTTGAAATGTATATACACTGATATACTGAAATAAATGTATCCTTAAAACTCACTGCCCTCTGGATTCATTGCCCTCGTCCCCCATGCTTATTTTTCCACTTGTCTTCTAAACTACATTACATCTTGTTTTTTATAAATGTGGATGAGAACACAGAGTTTAGCTGAGGGGTTTTCCCCTACAGGAATGGCTCCATTGCTCCACGTGGTGGCATTTTCTACAGGACAAACAAGAAAGCCCCACCCAGCCCTTGCCACTGCATCCAGCCCCGCTCTCTGCACCAGCTAACAGGGCATGGCACCACACCTGCTGCTGCTGCATCCCAGGTGCAGGGGTGGCTAATCAGCACACCATCAGCCTTTTCAGGTACTGAGGTGGTTGGTGGCTCCAAGCACAGCACTGCTCAAGACCGTGAGCTAACCTGGAGCTAACGGTGCAGATGGAACAGATAGAAACAGCAAAGAAAAAAAGTCAAAAGCTAATGATATAGGGCCATTTTCTCATTTTCAAAGTCACCACTCGGGATCCCGTGTCCTCAGGTGATCCTGCCTTTACAGACAAATGACCGTACCCTGCCATGCAGACCCAATACACCCAATACATCATTAAACTGTGAAACTTTTGCTGTGGGAGGCCAGAGGCAGAAAAGCAGTCAGAGGGTTCACAGAGGTACGGGGGGAAGAGTCTTCCATAAACATGCATTTTTCAGAAAGAAAATTATCCCATCATTTAAGAACTAGCAATGAGTCAGCAAAGGAAAGGTGACAAATCAGATTCAAATCCATCTTGCATCATTTGTGAAAGGTGATAACGCGCCTGGGCCAAAGAGCTGCTGTTTTATCACAGATCTCAAAAACATTCATGAGCAAATGTTTCATATGATCTGTTTCCATTTCCTGAAATGGAAAACAAATTTAGAAATACAGTTTAATATGAAGTTTAATAAATGAAATTTTAGGAATAACTCATTCACCCTTTGATTCAATGTTTTCAGAAGGTCAGTGAGCTTACTGATTCTAGACAAGGAGGTTAAGCAGACATTATTAGTGCCAAGGAGTTATATTTTATTCTCTTCTTCATTACTGTGAACCGTGCACATTTCTGCTGGAGAGGTGAGCCATGCACAGGAAGGTAGCAGATAAGAAAAAAATCGCAGAACCACATGAAAAAGCATAATACAACGTGGCAGCCTTGTTAGCGATACGGCGGCGATGGCTGATAAAGTGGCCGTGTCACAGCATCACGCAGGGTGCTGCCTGCACGTGGAGCTGATGTGCTGGCACCAGCCACCGCTGCTCAGCAGTGTTTGCGCTGGTGTCCTCAACAGGCTGCACTGAATGGGAGGTGGAAACCCAGCAAAGAGCATTTGGTGGAGGGTACCTGAAGCACCAGTGGTCAAGGACACAAAAGCACCCGTCACCAGGGTAGACTGGCATGGAGGAGTCACAGAATCACAGAACGGTTGGGGTTGGAAGGGACCTCTGGAGATCATCTTGTCCAATCCCCCTGCTTGAGCAGGCACACCTAGAGCAGCATGCACAGGACTGCGTCCAGAGGGCTTTTGAATATTTCCAGAGAAGGAGATTCTACAACCTCTCTGGGCAGCCTGTTCCAATGCTCTGTCACTCTCATAGTAAAGAAGGTTTTTCTCATGTTCAAGTGGAACTTCCTGTGTTCCAATTTGTGCCCATTGCCCCTTGTCCTGTCATTGGGCACCACTGAGAAGAGTCTGGCCCCATCCTCTTGGCACCCACCCTTCAGATATTTATAAGCATTGATAAGATCCCCCCTCAGTCTTCTCTTCTCCAGGCTGAACAGACCCAGGTGTCTCAGCCTTTCCTCATAAGAGAGGTGTTCCAGTCCCCTGATCATCTTTGTGGCTCTCCGCTGGACTTGCTCCAGCAGTTCCCTGTCCTTCTTGAACTGGGGAGCCCAGAACTGGACACAGTACTCCAGATGTGGCCTCACTAGGGTGGAGTAGAGGGAGAGGATAACCTCCCTCGACCTGCTGGCCACACTCCTTTTGATGCACCCCAGGATACCGTTGGCC
>WAAD01034101.1:0-16513 GCA_013389945.1 Fregata magnificens | reverse complement strand
TCTTTGCTCATCCACGCAGGTCTCCTGGCTCCTTTGCTTGACTTCTTCCTCCTAGGGACGCACTGATCTTGAGCTTGAAGGAAGTGGTCCTTGAATACCAACCAGCTCTCTTGGACCCCCTTACCTTCTAGAGCCCTAACCCACGTGATTCCTCCAAGCAGGTCTTTGAAGAGGCCAAAGTTGGCTCTCCTGAAGTCCCGGGTTGTAATCCTTGTTGCCCTGCTTCTACCACACTGGATCCTGAGCTCCACCATCTCGAGTCGCTGGAGGGTGAGCTCCATTTGGTCCTCCAAATGCCACAGGTGACCTACACCAGACCTGCTACCAGTGTCACTACGAAACCCAATGTGTGAAGCCCTGCCAGGCCTCAAGCGCACCATCAGTTTCCAAACCGTATGTGAGGCATAAGCTGTGCCCAGCTAACCAAGGACATGACAGGACTGTGCTGAAGAACTTAGGCATGTTGTTTAGCCCTTCTGCATGAACAGACGGGTAACGTTACAACGCATGAGCACTGTAAGCACCTGTCCCAGCTCCAACAAAGATCAATGTCTCATCAAGGATTAAGTGGCTAAATACTTTTTTCCGATCAGAGATACACCAGATCCGTCAATAACATTACACAGCTCCAAAGTGCCGGGGCTGGAGGGCACACCAGCTAGTGATGATAAATGGGTTTTTCCTTCCTGTGTATGCTACTGAGCATTCAATATAATTAAACTGTGCAATTGGAATAATGGGATTTAAAGCAAATGCCTCTACCCTGAGCCTGCTGGGTGGTGTGAGCTATAGCTCTGTCTGTGCATTTACAGAAAATGCAGTATGTCAGTGATTGGATTGATTGGTAATCTTTGCAGGACTGCCTTTTAGATTCAAAGATTAAGTTGTTCATGCTTGCTTTGCTTTTCAGGACAGGGAAGCATATAAGCATGCCTACAAATGTCAACCTTTCCTTTTTCTGGAGCTGTGCTGACACATTACACTCAGAGAATAAAACAGAAGAGCAAAGAATGTGAACCTGGCTGACGAGCACATGCTCTGGGAGATGGGCATACTTCCACCTTGCACGGACACAAAGCTAGGAAAACGTGATTTGGGAAGTTCAGCTCCAGGCTCTGCCACTGGAATTTAATTTTGAGTTTGGACATCTTGGCTTTTGGCATCTCACAGTTAAAACATGTGTGAGGGAGCTGAGCTGAAAGTAACACACCTACAAAGAGCCACTGACTTGCACCAAGGCATTTTCACTCTTACTTAATCACTCATTTACTCTGTGTCATCCAAATACTTGTCACCAGTGAGAATTCAATGCAGCGTGACACTTAAAAACCCCCTGCCCTTGTGCCACAGGCAGCCTGTTGTCCCAAGCCCTGAAAATGCGACAGCTTTGCCAGCATTCCCATACCCTCCATGGGCCTCCCACTTGGAGACCTCCATGTTTTCTAGAAAAGAAGAAACAAAACTTAGGCAGGAAATTGGGCGAAAAAGACACCATCTTTTTGGAGAGTGGTGCTGGCCGCTCTCCTCCCTGACCCTTGTCAGCACGGAGCAAGCATGGGGCTGCGCAGAACAGTGAGCTGCGGGCGTCAGGGAGCATATGAGGAAAGGAAAACGAAGAAACCCATAAAGTTGTGCTGGATCCCATTTAACTATTAAGTTCATTTGGTGGCTGGGGCTTTGTCTGCTTCGCTCCATGACATTTCATTTGTGCGACAGCCTTTCACCACAGCTTCCTGCTCAGGAAAGCAGCAAATTTCCATACGGCTCCCTTGTGCAAAGATCTGACCACAGTGTGTTTTCCAGATGCTAGTGATACAGACCCTGAGCCTGCAAATAAATAAAAAACCACCTTCTTACGACTTCAATGCCATATTCTGCCTATTCAGGGCAGGGTTTTACTTGGTGCTAGTCAAGTGACTGCTAGACTTGCACAAATTTTGTTGTTGTAATAGTCTCAACAGCCTCTTATTTAGGTTTCCCCTTTACCTCTCCCTAGTTTTAATGGTTTAAAATATGTTAAGTGGTTTAAAATACTCATTCATCACAGTATTGGTGTTTCTGGAGAATTAAAGACCTCCTGCAAGGTCAGCAGGAACTGAGGGGACAGCAAGGGCACCCAATGCTCACCTGCAGATGAAACAGGGACTTGGTAATGCACATCCCTGCAGAAGGTAAGTCCTCAGGACCCCAGGAAACATCACAGGTATCTGCTGACTTCCTTATTTGGCAGGGCCTGTCACTGAAACAGTGATGTGACCGACTCTGCTAGCACTTGTCCAGTTGCTTTGAGAGACTTGAGATGGCTTAAAGCACTGAGCACCTCTCCCTGTGTTAGCAGATCAGCATTAACCATTGGTGAGATGACATTTTGGGGTTACTTGCTGGGAGTCTGCATCTGCTGCTGACGGCAACACTGCTGCGCATATAGGTGCTCTTGAGAAATCCCAGCCTGAAACCTGAGGTTTCTGAGCAAATCTGCTGCTGTCTCTGTCTAAAATGCACTCTCAAAATTCACTCTCTAATGCAATACTTTATAGAGAGCGAACCCATGAACACTTGGGTCATGCTGCAGCAGGAACCTCTGAGGACACACCTGCAGCTGCAAGTTGCTGATGCGACTTCGGACAATTGCTTCTTTCCATCAGACCGCAGCCCCTCAAACATGCCTTATTCATTTCACTGAATCAGTATCTTTTTGGCATTTCTACGAAGATGTGCAGTCACTCTACTCGCCATGGCCTGCAGCACAGTACAATGTGTCTCGCACACAGAGGAAATCTCTCATCTAGTAGTTCTCGTCTCCTCCCTAGAGTAAAAGGTCAAAGAAAAATCAACCTCTTCTGCTGGTATTACCAGAACGCTTACAACGAAGTCAGCTGTGATATTTATTTTTTGCACCCTAGACCCTTAGGTTTAAAAACTTGCAGGTACAGGAAATATTTCTCCATGAATTACATTAATTTTTAAAGCAATTTTCTACTTTGCTACAAAGTGGCAGAGTTATAAATTTGTTTTATTGAAACTCTGGGGTGTTAAAACACAGTTGCTATTAATGTGCCCATAACCCTTAGTCACCTTAGGAAGAAAGATCCTAGCTGACTAGGTGATTGTGACCTCCTAGGTCCTAGGCTAGGTGGCTGTGAGCACCTCCCTGTCCATCTCAGCCACGTAAACCAGCGTATATTCAGTGAGATGTCCCTCAGCAGTGACACCATGGCAGGGTCTACTGCACGGGCTCTGCACACCGCCGAAGGGGCACCAGCCACCCAGATGGGCGTTCCTTCAGTGTGAGCAATCCCATGCCCCACAATGAGGAGCTGTCAGCAGCAATTAAACCAGGGTGAGGATGGAGCGGGCTCTGGGCACAGTGGGATGGGAAAGCTGCACAGGCACCCCCAGCACCGACCCTGCCCCAGGTCCTCCCGCCCTCGCACCCCGCACTGCTGTGACCCACTGCCCCATGGCCCCCACATCCATTCACCTTTTTTTTCCATTGCCAAACTGTAGTTTCCCAGAAGATTGCTTCCTTCTACTATTGCTAACAGTTAATGCACAGGTAGGGGGCTCTGGGCTGCCTTTGAGGAGCAGAGGACTGCTCTCCCCAGCAGAAACCACTGCTCTGGGAGAAGCCCTCTTCTCCAGGACTATTCCGAGCACACTTTTTCCTTTGACCTTTCCAAATGCATGCACCTCGCACCAAATGCAGGCTGCATTTTGTTCCCTCCTGCACTAGCATAAATCCAGAGTGACTTTTTAACAGCAGGACAGACCTAGATCCTCATACAGAAATACCCGGTGCCAGTAAATCCAAGCAAAAACATGTCCTCTGCTTGAACAGGGAAAAACCAATTTGCTCAACTTGCTTATGTGCTTAATTCAAAAAGTTGTGGTTCCTCCTTTCCCTTCCACTCAATGACATTCATGTCATTGAAAACCTTATATCACAGAAAATCTCTGCTTGATTTGCTTTCCTGACTTCTGATCATTGTGTTGCTTTTCCTCTCAAGTGATCAATCTGCATTTCGCTTGCAGGCAATAGCTCTGTGAGCAATTAATACTACTATTTTTCTAATTGTTCTGTTGGATGCTATAACAACATTGGTCACCAGAAGGTTATACTGAGGGGAAAATAGAGTCTGAGCTAGGTGTTTGAAGGTCATTTTTTAGCTTTGTGTCATCATTTGCAGCTTAGACAGAGTTTTTAAGTGCGAGAGTTTGTACCCTCTCCAAAATTTGGATTAGCCCAATCTGTGTGGACAGATACTTATGAGACTATCATTTCCTCTTGACATTTGGGTATGTACAGCCTCAAGCCCCTCTCCAGGGAAAGGTTCAGCCCATACCTGGGAGGGATGCAGTCATCCGTACTAACACTGGAGCACCTGATGTCCTAAACCTGGTTGGGGCTATTTTTAGGTCCTACACATACACAGTAAAAGTAATTCCTGCCCGAAAAAACTTGGAGTTTAAAATCCCCGATTCTGAAAACAGCCTCATTAGCATCACCAGCATTAGTCAAAACATGGCACAAGCAGCACTACCAGTGAGCAGCGCCCGGCATTGTACACGTGCCCAGGGCAGCGCCGCGTGATGAGCCCAACCCTGGCACAACCAGTGGCACCACCAGACATCCATCCAGGACAGAGCTTTTGCTGTATTTTTTTGCTATCTCAGGGCAGGTCTTTTGCAACCAGCACTCTGTATTTATAAAGTTTGAAATGCCAGAGTTTATAGCCTGGGGTCTTGTCTTGTTGAATTAGTACCCATGCAGCCTTTCCAACCCAATGGAAGTCCACCAAGGTACTCACGGTGTGTGAACCTTGTTGTTTATGTCTTCTGTCTAGGGGATGTACACAAATTAATAAAGCTTTGCGGTCTTGATCTGCTTGTGCGAGCGGGGGCTGGCAGGGCAGTTTCAGTGCTGGGAAGAGCTGGTTTCCCTGAGAGCAAGCCCAGCTATGTGGCAACCAAGCTGCACTGCTGAGGAGATGGCAAGGGCTGGTGTAGTGCAGGGAGGGGGAACCAGAAACTTCAGGTTTGCCACATAAACCACAGCAAATGCGGGTATTTCCCTACGGCTGCTGAGACCCTCTTCAACTCTTTGAAAAAAAAAACCCAAAAGCCACAATTATCATTCTTTCTTATGGGAAGGGCTTCTGGCCCTCACGCTCTTTGGTGTGTCTGGTGGGTTTGTGCCCTTGCTGAAGCTCGTCTTTGGTACCTTGAGCTAAAGTCCTTTGCTGACACCAAGGTTAAACTCATCTGGGGGAACAGAGGCTCAAATTAATTTTAATGCAGCCAAAGAGGGGAAACTGGCTCATTTGAGATACTAAGGTCTGTCTGGCAGATGTTCCCATCAATACCACAAATATACCAGGTGTGAATAACACCGGGATCTGGGGAAATTCACGTTTTTATTTCGACCTATTTGAACTGGTCATTTATCAGAGTAGCGAGTGTCACGTCTTGAAAGCAAGGCTCCTCCGGTGCAGCTGGTGGCAGGACCCCCCAGCTCAGCAGGAGACCTGAGGCTGTTGTGCCATTTACCTATAAGAAAAACGACACCTGAACCACAGCACGGATGTATAGCTTTCATGTGTGTGAACCATAATTTATCTACATTTCCTAGACTGCCAGGCATCCAGCAATATTGCAGATTTCTAATACGGTAGAGGGTATAATCTGCTAGACATTTCACAGCTATAAGACTTGAAATGACCTTATCTGACAGAGGCTTATAGACCTTAACACACACAGTCTTTTCCACTGACTCCCTTTCCTGGCAGCCCCGGGTGCCACTCCCAGGGACAGCTATATATCTAACCCCCTAATTTCAAGAAAATACAAGAGAGTGGTGCATGCAGGCAGATGGTGCGTTTCCAGAGACCCCTCCCTACTGATGCCTCTGTCACACCCTGGTGATCCCTGAGCCACCGGGAAGCCCGGCCCTGCGGGTGCTGCATGCTGCCCAGGCAAGCCCAGCTGCAAAGCACACAGAGTGCCCCTGAACCCAGCCATATGGGGACAAGGTCCTTGGATCCTGCAGTGAAGCGTGGCAAAGTGGCATGGAAGGACAAGATAAAGCCACTGGGGATGGGAATGGAAAACTCCTGAAATTGCAACTCAGCACACACCCAGCAAGCACTTTGGGAACCTGCCTGTGCATTCCCTGCACACACAGCAACCCCTCCTGTTCGGTGGCTGATGACAGAGCTTACTCTGTCAATGGCATTAGGGTCACCACACAGCTAACATTGAGGAGTGGCTGTAATAGATCACTGCTCAACCGCTCACCCCGGGGAAAACATTCCCTTTGCACAGCTGCTTCTTACAGCTTGGTGACCGCTGCAAAGTTTCGAAGCTCCCCAGAAGAAAAGTCTATATACATTTAAAGAGAAGAGTCCTGCTTTTAATGAAATTCCCACATACTGTAAATAGTTGTCCTGAAAAAATCAAAGACTTATTGCAGGACCACATTCACCTTCCCATACTGTGAGACTTTTAGACTGAACTGCTGGGGAGTGCAGATGTGCTGGAGGACATTTTAAATACTTGCAGTTGGTTAAAAAAAAAAGTTAAACAGCAGGTCCAGAATTACTCTTGGGGTCTACACCCTTGTGTGTAGCTGAAGTGCCCCAGGACACCCTGGTTGTTCATCACCTACCCCTAAACCTTCAGCTAGTGCTGTGGCCACAGCATGTGTGCACCCTTCAAAGGGGAAAGGGGCAGCTGACACCAGGCTCAACATGTTCACCCAGGTTTTGCAGCCATGAGCACGCAGAGGTGAGCAACTATCTGGTAACCTATTAAATGGCCTTGTCTAACTCTTAGCTGGGATTTTTTGAGTAAGTCACATCCACAGCCAGTGCCCCCCCGAGAGCCAGCACCATGCTGCACCCATGGCACCAGGGATGCCCACGGCCATGGGAGTGGGGCAGCTTCATGTGCACCCAGTGGCACCAGATGGCTGAAAGGGAGAGACTCCTTCTGTATTTGCCCTTTTCCAGTTCTGAAAAAACAATTTCTGGAAATGTCTGTAACAATCGGAGTACAGGGGCCTCTTTGGCTTTTAGCACATTTCCAGAAGCCTTAATAAGCCTTGAAAAAAAGAGGCAAAGAAAAAGCCATTAAGTTTTTTCTTTGTTTTGACAGCCTATTATCTACCCTCTTCCTTGGCAATCTCTTTCATGATCCATCATAGGCCAAATAATGCAATAAACTGCTTTAAAAGCCAGTAACCTTCCTGTGCTGCCTGACTCTGCCTTGGCCACCCTGCTGCCATGGGGGCTGCGTGTGAATCCAGCCTTGCTGCACAAGCTGGGGTCTCCCAGCCCCCTGAGAGGGGACTATTGACACTTTCTGCATCCCGAAACATATAGAGCTGTCACTACAAAGACATGGCTTGTGGCTTAACAGCAAGCAAACACTTTGCTATGATGTGAAGTCCTGCTGGGGCACTGGGGGAGAGGATGGACTGGGGACCTCCTGCTGGGAAGGCTGGTGGTGGAGCAGAAATTTTTTTGGGACCATGGTTTTTCTACGCCTGTACAGAAAAAAACAGGCATATAAGAAGGAAAACAAGAAAAAACAGGAGAAAGTAAGATTTAACCCTTTTAACATTTGAGACAACAACATTTGTGAATCTATGTGTCAGTGACCAATTTTATATGACACATTTTTTACAGCAGAGCATCCTAGGGATCCCTTTCATGTCACAGCTCTGCTGTAGCATTCGAGCTGTGCCGGGGGAGGTTTACCTGTGTGCATCCACCTGCCTGGGCCACAAAGCAAGGAAAGAGGTCAGTAACTCCAACTAGCCAAAGCCCTTCCCTGATTCCTTTCTCTACCACATCCTCTTTCAGACAGATGATACTGGCTTTAAGATCTCAAGCAATGAAGAATTTATTTATTTTGCTTTTTCTTTGTCTTTTTGGTGTCTAATTGCTGTCAGTGCTAAACTAAAACCTTCTTTCCAGTTTGATATCCATCAGTTTTAATTTCAGGCTCCCCAAGTCACACTTTCCTCCCCAGACTCCTTCCGGGCATGGAGAAGGACGCTATCTTTCGGCTCTGCTGCCTCCATAAGGACGATAGTGCTGTGCTCACCCTTTCCACAATGCCCCATCTTTTTATGAAGCTGAAAGCCTAGAGAGGCATACAGATTACAGCTCTGCACTATTAAAAACAACCAAGAGCAACATTTTGCAGGGACATCTGAAATGCTACGGACTGGGAAGCAAAGTGATACAGGCAGCTCACAGCTTGTGGTGAGAGCTGAGCCTGCAGCTACGGAGCTAAGGTACACTAGGTTTCTCTAAACTCACTATAACCAAGCAGACCTCAAAATATTTCCTTGCTACAGTGTATTACTTTCTCTTTCCTCTTCTGGACCATTCTCAAACCAGAGACATTACTGGAAGCCACAGAGATTTCATGTAGCATCAGGGACTATTTAGAGAACAACCACCAAACCAGCAACAGGCAAAGAAAAGGGGTGGCAGTGTCACCGAAATCGGGAATAAACCTCGTAACACCAATGTAGTGTTAGAAGGCAGGCATTCTTTATTCACAGCGCCGGGAACATGGGGGATAGCTCCTCCCAAGATCGTGTTCGTTCAATCAGTTTAAGAAACAATCTTTTATACATGTACGGATACATAGCCAATACATATTCATTATCCTTCTACTAAATGATTGGTTAAAGACTCTTCGCCTACCATGCAAATGACTACGCATGCCCACTGGGATTTCTGAGACTTTTACTTCCTTCATCTTTTGGGTCGGTGGGTTTCTTGAGTGGGTGGTCCTTGAGTGGGTGGTCGCAATCTCCCCCTGCCGGAATTACCTCTCCTCTAAGTTCACTTAAACTTGGCACCACTAAGTGGTCCTTCACGGACCGTTAACACAATCAGGCAATTACTCACTCCAAGGCCTTTGTTCTAAGACAGAAAGATTACATTTCACTATGCCATATTATTGTTTAGATGAAACGACCAAGTTGTTCCTTGTCCACCTGCTCATCATTAAAGAACAAAACATACTACCTCTGATCTTAATGCTATGTGGTGCAATCACATTTTACATATTGATTAAATCCTTGGTATTTAAATCAAGATGTGAAGGGTCGGGTGGACTCTTGAGCAGCATTGCTGGTGCATAACATGTTCCTATAATTACATTTTCACAAATTATCATAAGCCTACATTATATTATATTTCATTATTGTTTAGTTCCCCATCATTTTGGTTACAGCACAGGGACCTGCAACCCAGTGGAGGTCTCATTTTAATGGGGGAATATTTCTGGGAATCACATAAACTCTGCATGTGTGCGTATGTGCACGCACGCTCCTGGGCAACAGGATGGCTCGGTGCAGGCTGCGCCAGCTGGGGACCTCCAGGGCAGGCACAGATGCTTGTTCCTGCCTCCCCCCATCTTCACCTTGCCAGCTCTTCGCCTCCCCACAGGCACCCTTGGAAGCAGCATCGCTGTAGCTGTGTCCCAGGACAGCACTACCGCAGGCAAAGCTTGTCTTGAACGTCTAATTAAATCTCTGCTGCCTGTAAATGTTTTCAGCTATTGCCATTTGTCCACACACTGCAAACCTTTCCTGATGTAACTTGTGGGAACCGGCCGCTAATTAATATGGTTCCTAAAGGCTTTGTTACTATCCATGGCTACTGTTGTTTGAGTTTTAGTTAAAAGCACTCTAATTCGATAACTTTTCATTACTGGCTAGAAAAGGGTAAACAGACCAAAGCTGCTGCACTCACAGCAGCAACAAGTTTGGAGACAAAGTTCTCTGTAGAGGACTGGCAAAATACTTTTGATGGGACAACCCGAAGGGATCCCACAGGAAGCATTCCGGTGCTTAAAAAAGAATAGGTCATTCTAGGCACTCAGCACCTCACTAAAATCCTACCAAAAATCTAGTAGGACTCTCATTAACAAGTGCTCCCTAAAAGCAATAACTAATATTTATAATGATCTATATCAAAATAATGAGATGACACCAACTCATTGCACTGTTCAAACTCACCAGGTCCCATTAAGATACCTTGGGGCTAACAGCCCTGCAAGGAGATGATGATTTATAAAGAATTTGAAAAAAAAAGATCTTTAAGAAACAAAAAATACAAACCCAGAATTTGAAATGAGGGTAAGAAGGACCAAACAGAAAAGTCTGTTCTAAGCCTGCCCATTTATAGCGAAGAACAGCAATTGTTCACATGGGAATTACTCACACAATCATTAGGGAACTCATTAGCTAACAGACTTTATTTCAGGGAATAAAGATGAGATATCATCATGGACTGCAATAGCAAAAAGACAGATAATATCAAACGATCCTTCACACGTATCAAATGTTTAACCATTAGAGCCGTTAGAGGAGTGGCTTTTGGAGGAACTTAGGCTGATCTGTGAGCCAAAACCTATCTTCATTACCATTTTTGGCCAAAACCAAAGGGTGGAGGGCAAGAAATGCTGGATTTTGGGGCAGTAATTGGAATTAGGGAGTCCAGGCATCCAGGACAAGGTAAATTAATGGTGAGAGGAGTTTGTATACATGTTACTGGCAGACAACCATGTGCAGCTCTGGCAAGGGAAATACTGGTAGGCGTTACAATTACTGATCCCAGCACAGCCAGGGTGATGACCTTCCAGCAGATACCTGGGCATAACCTGCATCTGGTTGGTTGACCTCCTACCAGTGTTTTTCAAGCAAGGATGGACAAGGCAGGAGAGCACCCCAACCCTCCCAACACATGTCCCAAAGAACTGGGGAGCTACCTCCAAATCCACATGGATCCAGCCATGCAATGCCAGGGAGACACCCAGAAAGCAGTCAGACTGCTAAACCTTTGGGGAAATTACATCGATTTCCAACAGCAGCAAGAAAGAGCTGACAAGTAGGAAGCAGATCAGGCAATATGTTCTTTGCGACAGACAACCTAAATTTACTTCAAGTCAAAACCTATCAGCATTTTACTTCTACACAATTTCCCAGTCCTTTCCCTGTAGCATTTAATCCACTATGATTAATTACACTGTGATTTGCTGAGATCAGAATAGATGGGACAAGAGAGACCCGTGTACAAAATAATAATCGCTATTCACATAAGCCTCTGTCTTCATGTAAATTGTAACTCTTCAAATACTGGCAATGGGAGTTATTCTCATTACCATATTTTCACTGGCTGTAATTAGTCCAGTAGGAGGATTATTACCTCTCTTATCATTAATAAGAGAGAAAAGATAATTTGCCACAATGTTGCTGACTTCACTGCCATTGAGGGCTGCTGCTGCTGCTATTTAGGGCTGTTGGGAATCACTAGGGTTGCAAGGGTCTCACTCACCCCCTTGGGCCAAATGCCGTGGGGGTGTCCCTTGGCAAGGCATGGCCCTTGGGGACTGCCCACAACCGCGATCCCTGTGCTGTACTGCCACCACGTCATCTCTGCAGGACCTGCTGTGTGGTGTTTTGTTAAACAGCTCAAAACAGCAGTGCAAGAGGTTACTCAGGTTTCCTACAGCCAAACCCCGGTACGCTGTTCACCTCCCAGCAAACAGCCCCGGCTCCCATACAGCCACCTACTCCTACTAGCACATCACCCTGGCGGTTTTCCACTCTCTGGGT
The DNA here is from genome assembly GCA_013389945.1 of Fregata magnificens. NCBI lineage: Eukaryota > Metazoa > Chordata > Aves > Suliformes > Fregatidae > Fregata > Fregata magnificens. Next base: position 4,875 of record WAAD01034101.1, on the reverse strand, counting down.
GAAACCTGTTCAATGTCTCCACTATCTATTTAATGACTCACAAATACCAGCCAAGGGCCTGCACAACGCAGGCTGTATTTCCACAACAGGACAAGGTTTTTACAGGACAGGCACCAGTGGGAACCACAAACCGTGGAGTGGTGAAACGCAGTAGGAATTGGCTGGATCCCTTTCCTGCCCCTTTCCAGACATTATCAAAATATTTGTGTAGGAAATGCATTTTTTGGATACTAGCAGGAGACTGATACTCAATATTCAACACAGTGGCACAACAGCAAAGCCACCTGCACATTGCGCAGCTGCTAATGCCCCATTTTGAGCTGCAGCGCAGTCACTTGTGCGTCCACTGACAGAAACGTCGTCTCCTTGGGTGGCCGGGATGCTGCCCTTGAACCTGCTGCAAAACCCCTGGGGATTGCCTTTTCTGCTGCCCCACAAAACTCTCCTGTTGGTTCCCCGAGCGGCTGCATGCCTTGCACTTCCCCACCCGTGATGATCAGCTGCAAGAGCTGCCGCAGGGTGACCACACGGCTCCAGCACGTGGATGCTGACTATGCTGTCCGCATCAGCCAGCCTGCAAGAGCAAATACAGGCATCTCCCAGCCTGATGAAGAATTTACCCGTCCCTATCTATAAGCTGGGGTGCCACAAAAGAGAGCCCTTGAACAAGACATTGATCTGAAAATCACCTTCTCCCGGCTCCCGCTGGCCCACCAGCGTTGCCGCAGCCCTCCATCACAGGGCTGCTCTGTACCTGCCGAAGTGAGATGGGGTGCAGGCTACCCCTGCCTGGTTGGCACATCCCAGAAAGGGCTTGAAGCCCAGGTTTCATGGACATCGTATGCCTGGATCTCATTTTCAAGCAGCCTTCGCTCAGCCTGGATTCAGACGACCTGAAAGACCCATTTCTCCGGTGATCACATTTGCATCTTACTAGGAGGGGCCCTGTGCCATCTTGTGGCCATTGCTAAAATAGAGGTAAACTTAACCAAACTTAAGGAAAAAACCTGCTGCTGGCTGCAGGCCCTGCCCCAGCCCCTGGCACCCACCCGCCGACACGCCACTCCTGCAGCAGCTCGGCAGCGAAATAAGCTTTTTTTTAATAAGATGGAAAAGAGAACTGAAGTGAAATCAGATGCGCTTCTGCTTGAAAATATGTCCTAAATTTACCTCTGACTTGGTCCCCTGAAAATTTTTGCCAAGTGCCATACAAGAAGGGGTGAGCGTGTCCCCGGGGTGCCCCCAGCGCCCACACCCACACTGCAGCCCCGCCGGCACCAGGCAGGGCGAGAGGTGCTCCGACCCAGGACCAGGGGCACAGGGTCCCGGCCCAACCCAGAGGGCAGGAGTGTTGCCAGCAAAACTCACAAATCATCACATCATATGCATAACGGAGCTCTCGTTGTATATAAATTAATTCTAAATTAAGGTGGGGAGGCGCAAAGATCTCAGGACAAGTGTATTATTTCTTTATTCACATCAGGAAGGATGGAAAAGATCTCTAGCAGAAGATCAGTGATGAAGTAGAGAGAAACCATCAGGACTATATGGATTTTTTTTTTTTCTCCCAGCAAAGACTGGTGGAAAATGTTTTTGACACTCTCAGCAGGCACTTCTGCTGCTCCCCCAGTGCCCAAACGGCACCAGGCACCAGCTCTAGCCTCGCTCAGAAACATTCTAAGACATAAATATGCGTTGTAAAAATTACATATTGCACTGTCTCTGCAGAGCAGGGGAGACCTGGAAAAGCGATTAACTGTCCCATGATCACATGCCCTCCAGCACGGCTACCCCCTTCCCGGGGAAGGGACCACTGGCAGCAGCGACAGGACTGCCCCCCCGCCAGCTGTGCTCCCCCGCCCCGGCTGCCCTCCCTGGGGCCCACTCACATCCTGGCAGAAGGTCCTGTAGGGCAAGTCATCCCTGCACGGTGCCACAGATTGCTGCTGCTGGCCCCGGCGCTGAGAAATCCCCGCATCTTACTGAATTTAAGCCTGCAAAGGTTACTGTTTTTTGCAAGTAGCTCTTCCAAGCTGCAGCCTGTCCTTTGCACCTCAACTGGTGAAACTCTGCTGTTAAGCCAGAAGCAGAAGCGGGTTTTTTGTGGATAAAAGACATTTCCCTCTTGACTGTTCCTATTGCAATTTTTTTAACTAGAATTTACCCTTCCTGAAACATCCCCAAAGAGCTGTCATCGAGATAAATCCATTTAACATTGCTAATACCTTTCTTCTGCCTTTGAAACCCAAGCCCTGCTCTTCAAAGGAACTTCAGCACCTTGATATTTCCATCCAGGTGGAAATCAATAAGCTGCAGGCTCTTAGGGAGCATACCTACATAGATTTCCGTGCCACTAAGTTCCCAAGTCAATGACAAGAATGGAATTTAGGAAAATAAGTCCCACAGGCTGTATTGCAGTGGCGTGTGATCAGGGGATTAGAATAGCCAGGGATGCAGACTGGACCCCCAAAATGAGAGCAACTGAGGATGCTCGGCCACAGGTCCTACACAGGCAGCCCAGTTTTCCACCTCTGCAAAGTGCAAAATGCTTCTTTGCTGTCTTTCTGCCTTGCCTAAATCTCTCATTCCCTTGCTTTCCTCTTCACGTACTATTTAACGCAGCAAAGGGACTTGGCATCTCATTTGCAGGAAAGGTGCTGTGCAGCAGCACATTTGTTTATTTGATCATCTGGGAACTTGGCTGAAATTGCACAGCTGCCAGTGAAACTTGTTTCTTCTCTGAAAAATGGGTAGGAATTACCTACAAATAAATGTGAAATCTCAAGAGATGTTTTTAATGGATTTACTTTTCAGAATATAGTTTCACATCCAATATATTGTCTTGTTGGGTTTTGTTTTAGTAGGGAGTGAAAATTCCTACTCCACAATATTCACCTAGAAAATCACATCACTTAAAATGAAATGGTCAGTTCAAAGCAATTTTGTATTCTCAAAATGATTATTTGACACATTTTCAGTAAATGGTCTGAAACATCTCAAGCCAGTGGAAACAACCTTTCGGCTTTATTGCCACCAGAGGCTGCAGCCTCTTTTCATCTGTAATCAAAGTTCCCTTTAAGAAACACACTTGTCCTGAATTTTACTTATATTGATACTTGTTTTACTTCTATTAATATTTATAATTATATTATGGTTTCCACGCAGGCCATGCAGATTAGCTGGTGTTCTTGACTCAGGCCAGCCACATGTGAACTCTGCCTATCTTCTTCATTTCTGCTTGCAAAACTCTTTGCCTGCCTGTGCAGGCAGTGCCCTCTGTAAGCAGCCCACCATGAGTGCTCTGCCTTATCTACACAGACAGGGGCATGCAAATCTTGAAATTAATCAGACGTTTTTTATAAAAGCGGTCAGAAACTTGCTTCCTTTGGGCTCCCAAAAAGTAGACTCATCAACAATAATTGTTGAAGGCTATCTGAAGTGAGGTGGCAGGATTTTATCATCTGCTAGCACAGCCATTTCCCAGTATCAGCCTTTGGGAGGCTGCGCCCTCAGGGACAGAGATAAAAGCTATAGACGACACCTTACCTTCACCAGAACTTAACTTTGGCCTTGTCTATCTGGTGAAATAAGTAGAGTTTTACAACCCTAGCACGTAAGCACAATAAAACCATACAGACCGAGGTTTCTTTTTTCAACTAAGTTTGAGGATCAGATACTTTCCATCCTTATTTTTTTATCTAAATATATACTCCCAAGTAACCCAACTGACTGCTTGTGCTACCTGCCCAGTTACATTCTTAGGCTTCAGAAATGCTGATGAGAACACAACAGCACTCTGCTGGACCGTGTCCATCCTTAACCCAACACACCCTTAGCATCCCAGAGGGAAGGCAAGAGGCAGCCAGCTTTCCCAAAGTCCAGATTTTTGCTTTTTTTTAAAAATAACTTGAAAGTTCATTACAAGCAGAGATACTCTGAACCGCCTCCTGCTCATAATAAACATCCAATAAAAAGTGAAAAAAGGAGAGGGGAAAAAAAAAATCATCCTTCATGCCCTCCTTCTCAGTACTAGTTGTTCCTAGCAACCAAGCTGCAGGAAATGAGACAAATTCCCTTTTTATTTGCAAATGTAGAGAAAAATCCCCTTATGGGTAGAACACTGTGATTTTTTTCCCCCAGGACAGCACATTAAGACACCAGACAATGGTCTCCTTTCCAAGGGGTGGGATATGGCCAGAACCTGGCTGTGTCGTAGGAAGTGCCCTAGAGATTTTAAGACATTTTAATTGATAAGAAACAATTTATTCCATGGCTGGTTGGCAGTTCAAGCTTTACCCCTTCTGTTAATGACAGGAGCTTCTGGATCAGCCCATGCTCTTCACAGCTTTACTCTGAAAGGCCCTATCTGGCCAAGCTGAGACATACCTCACTTAGTGCTATAGCTATGTGTGTTTTGTGCTTCCTGTAACTCCGTGCCTAAACACAGCTGACTCCTTTGTTCTGATCTGATTTTATTTGCATTCCCAGCTTTGCAGCAGCTCCCTGAACTATCAGGGACATGATGAGCATGGTCACCTCACAAACAGGGACAGAGGTAAAGCAGAGATATTTAATGTCTTTCTCGCCTCGGTCTTCAACACTGATGATGGGCTCTGGGGGTCCCAGAGGCCTGGGCTGGAGAACCATGAGTGTCGGAATGGTAAAATGCCAATCAACCCCGAACTTGTGTGGGACTTGCTGCTCCAGCTGGATCCCTATAAGTCGATGGGGCCTGATGAGATTCATCCAAGGGTACTTAAAGAGTTGGCTGATGTCATAGCGAGCCCTCTCTCAATGATTTTTCAATGCTCTTGGGACTCTGGAGAGGTCCCAGTTGAAGGAAAGCTGGCAAACGTTGTCCCAATCTTCAAGAAG
>WAAD01034100.1:3997-28349 GCA_013389945.1 Fregata magnificens | reverse complement strand
GGCAATGTTTCTAAGTATCAGTATGTTCATATCTGCTCCTTGATAACTGTACATTGCCGTTGCTTCATGGTTTCATGTCAACGTCCAAACAGGAGAAAGCTAGTTTTTACCTGGTTCTAGATTTTTAGTATGGAGTAGTATTATTTTCATTTCCAGCTTCAAAGGTATGCTCTTATACCACCTGTAAAGTGACAGTAATACTGTCTCCTTAATATGACAAACCCACAATAATTATGCAAGCTTTTTACTTAATTTCTAAACTATTACTATAGAGTAATATAGTAGATACTTTTTAACTTGTACAATTCTGAGTACTTATAGATGCTTTTACCCACAGTTTTATAGCAGGACTTGTCACTTGAGCTGTACTACTAGTTTAAATGAGAAAAATCAGTTACATATGGAAAATGGCTTTGAAACATTTGAATAATAATCCCTCTTTAAGGCACAGCTTCTTGTATCTTAAATTGCTGTCATTTTTCTCGCCATGTGTTAGCCAGGTAAAGTAAATACACAATTTTTAGGTGCTTATCAGCTTTAAGAAAAAAAATTAATGTGTTTTTTTAAAATTAATATTGAGGCTGTGTTTAATGTTGTTAAATCTATTATTAAACAGCCCCCTAATGTAATGTAATGAAATGAAAAGGCTATTAATCAAAGACTTTTGGAGGACGTGAAAGAAATAGCTAGCCGTTCTTTCAAGGTTATTTTTTGAATCTTAAAATCTGATGCAAACTGTTTTGCTTTGCATTGATGAAGAATATAGTCAAAGATCTGTTGTTCAACTTCAGGTTGGCTATATCACTGTACTACATTATAGGAATGTAAGCGAACATAGAAAACCCTCTCTGCTGACTAGATGTGCATTAGGTTTGCAAATTACCTACCAATGCCCTTTGGGATAAAGACCTTCATGAAATCATTGTCAATAACTTGCTGTTGGGTTGATTTGTGTAATAGGTTGTTCTTCAAGATTTCGCAGGAGAGAAATTAAATGTTATAAAGTACAAAGTACAGAAACTCCGTAGGGCAATCTAAATGATGTTATAGGAACCGAATTATATTACAAGGAGGAATATTAAACATATTTGCAATCTTCTGTTATTTGTCATATGAATGCCAGGTCCCTTTCTGTCTAATGGATTGCATAGATGTGCAAAGGAGAAATAACAAAAGCTAATCAGTTTTGTTTTATGTAAAGCTGTTAATATGTAGATACTTGAGTTCCCTCAAAAAAAAAAAATCTAAATATTCTAATGATGCATGTTGACATTGTGTAAATTGCTTGGAGAAGAGGAGCTGCTGTAACCACTTCACTTGAAAAGGGAATATGCTTGAAAAGAAAATAGGATGACACAGCCAATGTACATCTGTGCTAAAATTACTGTGAATTAGTCAAATCTCAGCTAACCTGAGACGGTGTAATGTTAGTGAGGGCTTTACCAACTAGGGAAACAAACCAAAACTGTACCTCTCTCTTTAGTGTAGACACACATGGATGTGAAGAGCAGGAATCAGTGCAATGGCCACAGCATGCTGGAGATAAATGTGGAAGGGAAATATTTTTGTCTGTAACATGGGGGAAGCTGGAAGGGAAGGTGAGACTTCTGTTGGTCACAGTAAGCTTCCTGGCACGCTTACCAGCCCTGCAACTTGCAGTGCCCCACCAGTGGGCCAAGGAATAGTTATGGTGATGGCTGCACTGGGTGAAGAAAACTGAGTTGTGGTATGTGTTTGGAGGGAAATCGAGAGGAAAAAAAAAAAAAAAAATTAAAAAATGGGCAAGTTGCTTTACAACTAGCTTGTTTCCTAGATAGCCACTGCAGGATAGTCTCTACTACATTTAAATGTCAGGAATATGCTGAGGAAATACCTTTTGTGCACGCTGCTGCACATATTAAAGAAAACCTAGGTTCTGTGGAAGACAGCCATCCCCATCTGTGGTGCAAACTGTTCGTTTTGAGTCAGCAGATCTTATAGGAGGCACTGAATATCCTGGGAGCCAAATGTGAACCTTTGAGAAATCCTGAGGTCTTTGAGGCATCTGCCTTCTACACTTCCAAATACTAGAGACGCTCCTTGTGAGTGGCCAGGAAATGCAAAGATCCTTAATGTAATAATCACTTGTATCTCACCGTGTTATTAATTCTGTGATGCTCTTCAGCTTCCAGGATTTAACAGTATTTTTCACAGACTTCATTCTGGATAAGATCTGCCTTTAGCCATCCAGTAGAGACCCACCTGAGCAGGAATTCCTGTGGCAGAGAGATTTGGACCTTGTGCTGATCTCCCTAAGAGGAATCTTCAGGAAGTATTATGGAAGGCAGTTTTATGCTTGGAGTTGTTGTCTGGAGGCTATTTAATTTACATTGGAAGTACACACTTCCAATTTACATGCAACAATTCCATGTGTGTGTTAGGAGGCATAGTATTCACAACATACATAGCAGCTTGTTCCAGGTGAAGCAGGAGACAAAACCTTGTACCCAGAGACCTTTGTCACCTGGACCATAAACTTCCTGTGTGTTTTCCCCATTACTTTCCCCAGTTCTTAGAGACACGTAGACATCATAATAGCTCAGTAATGGTACAAACAATTGTTATAAAGTAGGATGTTTCCCACAAGAAAAATAGGAAAGATTCTCAGTCTGGGTGACCCTGGTACAACTTGAATTAGTGGAGACTCCTATATTGTACATCCATCCTGCTTATGGAGAAAAATCTTGAAAAGACCTCAACCAAAGTTTATCCCTGTAGCCTTCAGCCTAGATGTATTCTTCAGAGCAGTTTAAAAATATCCAGTATAATTTAAAATAAGATATCAGAATAAATTATCTTTTTTGGTGCTCTCTTGTTGTCCTGGCTAAACTGATTCTAGTATAAAGTTCCCTGCTACAACTGAAGTTTAGTCTTATCTTCAGTGTCACTTAAATAATCAATCTGCTTGTTGTATTTCGCAAACTGTATTCCACTCTGGGAAATGAAAAAATCTGCTCTTACTTCAAGACCCTTACTACAAGAAATTAATCAAACAGTGGGCTTGCAGCCATCTTTTCTCTTCACCCCTGTTTCTGAACTCCTGCAGGATAAGGCTATTTCTGTGGAAATGGATCAAGCTGTTAAAGTTGCTCTGCTGCCAGGTGGCTCTGATATTTCTTCCTCTGAGGGTAAAGATCATTCTAGCTTGTTTCTAATTGTGTAATACAGCTTCAGTAAAATGCTACTACAAGCTGTGGTGGGCAGTCCTGAATTAATTATTCATCTGGATATTAAAATATGTAGCCAAAATCAAATATCTTCAAATTCATGCTAACATGGGTCCTACACCTTAATATATGTTCAACTTTTTGCAGTTTCCAGTGTGTCTAGATTAGTATAGTTTTCAGAGGTTGCAGCTTCCCTGCCTTTTAGAGAGATGAGCAAGGGCTGTGTGTAATGTGACCGATTCACTTGCCTTCACTTGAGGTCTTGGTACTGCAGAGTTTATGCTGGAAACCAGCAGTGGAGGGAGCTACGTCGTACAGAGGATGCTGAACTGGTCTGAGGAGCTGGTATCTCTGTCCAAGGGTATTTGCTGCCAGGAACACTGCTGTGCCGCAAGTGTCTTGCTGGCCTTTAAAGGGCTGTTAGCCAGCAGGGCTATATCTAGAGTGGTCGTGAAAAGCAAAGTATTTTCCCAAATCTTGGAATAGGGGAAAGGGGCAAGAACGCTGCTCTTACCTCTATTGCATCTCCATTCTTTTGGAATCGCTCCTTTTTAAGAACAAAGAAGAACCGGGAAAACTCAAGCTGTCTGCCAAAATAAAAGTCAAAAGAAGGATCAGTGTATTTGGAGATCTTGATTTCATCCTGTGAAGATTTTATGCTGCAAGCAGCTGCAATTTTCTAGTGTCTTTTAAAATAAGTGCGATATAAAACATTCTAACAAACACATGCTTTTGCAGGGGGAATCGATGTGTTTTGAAAGTCTACCAGTGTAATTTCCCTGAAGTTTTTAAATGAGCAGGCAAGAGAAAATGGTTTCAGGAGAATTTTGTTAATAATGATGTTTTGGTTTCAAGGAAGGAAACTAGGACTGTGAAGATTTCACTTGGCAACTTAAAAAGAATACATAAAGGTAACAAAAACAAACATGTCAGCTTTCTCTCAACTTTAATGCTGTAAAGAAATGTAACCAATAAAAAATGCTAGCAACTGCACAATGATTGTGTTTTGAACAGATTTATACCATAGGCTCTAACCAACATGAATTAAAGCTCTAACATGTATTGCGAGAAACTAAGCTGCTTTTTCACACCACTCTGTGTACTTGCCCACCTTGATTATAGTTTAGGTTGGTGATAAAATGTGATAGTTCTCTGGTTGTTCAACATGTCTCCTCAATTTTTAGTTTATATCTCCCCGCGGGATGGCAGTCGTTCCTGTAGAGAAATTCAGATGATGTCTAAGGAACACTGAATTGTGTTAGTGCTTTTCGTTGTTGCCCACTTCCCTGGGAGTATTTTTAAACAGCAAGATCATCTTACTGAGCTTGTTTTAATATTTTTTATTTTAGTGGGAGTGGAACCTGTGCTGCTAGTACTGTTCATTAAACAAGTAAGATATATAGCTTCTACTGTATTTAATTTGTTGGAACTGATTTTGTCACTTTTTAAATGTGCCTTGTATTCCACTGTGATACTCAAAACTTGTAGCCCTCAGCCCTGTTTAAGANAAAAAAAAAAAAAACACCCAAAACCAAACCAAACCAAAAAAACCCAAAAACACCCAAACCCCCCTCAAACAAGGAATTCTAGATTGGTTTTATTTTCAAGTGAATGTGGGAGTACTCCAGCATTTAAAAATCCTCTGAAGTTTCATTTTAAAAACATGTCTGTAAAAAGACTACCTCAAATTTAAAAGCCTTTTGTTTAAATAGTGTTCAAAGATGTTAAGAATTGAAACAGATATTGATCCTTAAAGTATTATGACACTTAAAAAAATAGAATGCTGCTTTATCTTGCCCTTTAATGTGGTATTTAACATCAGGCATGTGCAACACATTATGGGATACTTTTTCATTTGTAGAATCTAGATCTGTCTATGCTATTTTATAATACTGCTGTCACTATTCAAACCCATAATTGATTTTAAGTGCATAAGTGGTTCTTGTTATTCCAGGCATTGTTTAAACAGTGTGTATATATAGATATTTGGTACTTTGACTCTGAAACATGTATTTTGAGTTGGCTGGGGAAAAATTTTTTACTTCTAAATGGTGTGGAATAATTTATTCCTCAAGTAGATGCACTGATTCCAAGTCTCACCCCCCTCCCACCTTCAGCCTGTAATTATCAGAGTTGAAAAATCAGCTACTGTTGAAGTTAATCAATTTTCATTTATTTTGGATGAGAGGTTCAAAGCTGAAGTACCTTTATAACAAATGATAGGCCAAAGCTTCCACAGTACCGATCATACTTCAAAAATGTAATGATACTCTAAAAATATTATTTAATAGGTAGTAGTAATGTCTTAAGTCTGTGATCCTTGGGAACACGGATTATGTCTAAGGGACCCATAATAAGTGATTAAGAAAAATGTGTTACTTGACAGTCAGTTTAAGGTAGCTGCATAGGCTGTGTCCCTACTGGGGGTTTCTTTCAGTTCTGGAAACTGAAACAGATTGAAACCCACCTTAGTATTGCTTTTCTTGGAGGTGCTGTTGATTATCACTGCTTAATAGCACATTCTCTAACGGTACCCTTTTAAAACCATATTTAGTAACAAAATGGCTGGTTATTGTTCCCCTGAACCACTCTCCTGAGCGGTGCCTGTGTCAGATTCTGCCCCGCTCGTCCATAGGAAGACGTGTCTGGTCCGTGTTGAGCTGCAAATCCCTTGTGTTGTGATGTGGCTGTGCTGGTGCATGGAGAGAGGATGGCGCCCTGTGAGCATCGTGTGTGCTGCGGTGTCACAACACGCTGAGGCCCAGACAGCTCTGACATGTCTCCTGTCTTTGAAACTATTCATCAGTCACTTCACTGTGGCAGAGCCACATTGGAGTAACTGCTAGATTAGCCTTGTAAGTGCATCTGAAATAACCCAAACTTTTTGCAGGGATGACTTATTCTGATTTTGAGGGAAATGATCTTTCTGGTGGAAAGCGAAGCAAAGGTTAGAGAATCTCTAGACTGAAAAGAGAAGCTATTTTCAGTGCCTAAAAGTGAAGAATCACTATGTTTTTAATGAATGTAAAAGTAATTTTGCAGTATTTTTCCAGACCCAAATGCTTATTGGGTGTCATAAATATATTGTCTAATTTTTCTTAACTGCATACTTACGCAGTAGATGTATGAAACTCCTAATTGCTTAATCAGAAATTAATAGTGGTGTTAATATTCCCTTAGTTAGGAGGGTAAGTTACAGTAGATGCCATAACATTGGGAGATTAAAATCCAAATTTTCAAATTCAATCTAAAGCTTAAAGTCTACTAACCCCCTACCCTCAACTTCCATTGACATTAATGACTCTTGTAAGTGCCAACACATCTGGAAATTGGACCTGGATCTTAATTCTTATGTAAGCAAGCAGAAGGTTAACAAACTTTAAAATCGCAAATAAAAGAGCCAAAATGAGGGTGATGTAGTTGTTTTGAATTAGAATACCTCTTTTCGGTGAGAATTGTGTTCCTCTCTTTAAAATGGTGATATGATTTGTAATGAAGTAGCTTTACTGTTGAAGTTAAACATTATAATGGTCTTTTAATGGCACCTTAATGGCCTCTCTGAGGACTTGCACTGAAATAATTTTGCCTTCTCATAATTGCATTTTATAATGGACTGTAGCAGCACAATTTAAGGTCTCCTCAATTTTTTCATTGGTTTGTTAAATATAAGAAACCCTCTAAGTTACCATTCTGTCAGGTAAAGGAAGTATTAAATTTTTTTTGATTGTTGTATTAGGTGTATCTTCCATACCTAAATATTTTGTCTGTCTCAGCAATAATAAGGTAGTAACTGATTTTTGTAAAATTTTATCTATATGGCGAAATAACAATAAGTGTATATTGAATTGATTTGCCGTCCAAGAGGAGAATTTCTCATGATACACTCTTTATTTCGTGTGTATGTGTGACTTGGAAGCTAGGTGTCATGAGAAGTAGATTATTACATATCCAGTGCTTATGTTATTCTGTGCAAATAGCCTAAAAGAAAAGCCTGTTCAGCTTTGTTATTTTTGTGAAGCCCAGGTGTTGAATGCAAATAGTTCACTGTAAACCTGGCATGACTTCAGCTCAACAGGCACAGCTACAGATATGCCATAATAAAAAGAAAATTTTACAGTGAGTTGCTGTGTCATGAAAGCACTCAAAGGTGACTACTATTGAATAACTTTGAAACTTTTAACTGTGTTTTCATGTAAATGACCTGGCAGGCCAAGATTTCATCCTGTTCATACTTCGGTAGTTTTATTTCAGTTCTTATCACAGAGATGTTAATTTTAGGTAAACATCCTTTACAGACAAACTAATTCTAATCTGTAGCTTCCGTTTATAAAGACAGCAGGGCCTATTTCTGAATAATTATGTAATACTCTAGCATTTATTTACTGTAATCAAGCGATTAAATATGTTATTAGTATTGTGATATTTCATGTTGCGACATCCATACACGAGTGACTTGTCAATGTTCAGCAACATTCATCCGGACACGAAATGTGTGTGTATGTGCTATCCAAACAACGGAAAGTGAAGGCCTCCCTCTGAGAGGGTCATGAAACACTGGGGGATTGAGCTTGTTTGTCCAGAAACTGCATATCATTAACAGGGGAAGAATATTGAAAACCACCAAATGGAAATAATGTTGTCCCAGCTATCTATCTTGTCTCTCTGTAATTCCAGACATGAACAACGTCCAAGAAATAGGAATTCATTAGTGTCCATGTTTACTTTTTCCATTTCCAAATCGAGGGGATGGAAAAAAAGTTATTTGCAGGTGAGATTAGTATGTCCTGAAAAAAATATAGCATGTGGGGTAAAACTTCAGTTTTTGATACGATGGCAATGTGTAATTTACAAATTCTCTGATAGAAATGTCTAAGAAATGTTTATATCAGTCTTGTTCAGTCTCTTATGATTACCTTTTTTTTTAATAATTTACATCTATCTTAAGAGTTCTGTTTGCCAGTTTTGACTTGAAAGGCTCCCATGGAGGCTACATTAATTATTTATATTGGCAAAAACCCAGCCAATTTGTATACTTTAAAATTATTTATGTTTTCAGTTTTGCCTTTGACACGGTCTCCCACGGCATTCTCCTGGAGAAGCTGGCAGCTCACGGCTTGGATGGGCATACACTTGCTGGGTAAAAAACTGTCTGGATGGCCGAGCCCAGAGAGTGGTGGTGAATGGAGTTCGATCCAGTTGGTGGCTGGTCACTAGCGGTGTTCCCCAGGGCTCAGTTCTGGGGCCGGTTTTGTTCAATGTCTTCATCAATGATCTGGATGAGGGGATTGAGTGCACCCTCAGCAAGTTTGCAGATGACACCAAGCTGGGCGGGAGTGTCGATCTGCTCGAGGGAAGGACGGCTCTGCAGAGGGATCTGGATAGGCTGGATGGATGGGCCGAGGCCAACTGTATGAGGTTTAACAAGGCCAAGTGCCGGGTCCTGCACTTTGGTCACAACAACCCCGTGCAACNTGTCCAGAGAAGGGCAACGAGGCTGGTGAAGGGTCTAGAAAACAAGTCTTATGAGGAGCGGCTGAGAGAACTGGGGTTGTTTAGTCTGGAGAAGAGGAGGCTGAGGGGAGACCTTATAGCTCTCTACAACTCCCTGAAAGGAGGTTGTAGTGAAGCGGGTGTTGGACTCTTCTCCCAAGAAACTAGTGATAGGACGAGAGGCAATGGCCTCAAGTTGCGTCAGGGGAGGTTTAGATTGGACATCAGGAAGAATTTCTTTACTGAAAGAGTGGTTAGGCATTGGAACAGGCTGCCCAGAGAGGTGGTGGAGTCGTCAACCCTGGAGGCGTTCAAAAAAGGTGTAGACGTGGCACTCCAGGGCCTAGTTTAGGAGTCATGGTGGTGTTAGTTGATGGTTGGACTTGATGATCTTAGAGGTCCTTTCCAACCTTAATGATTCTATGATTCTATGATTGGCTGATTAGATTTTCCTAGTGTTACAAGTTAGCTTTCGAGTATGGAATCGTTAGGTGTATTTCCAAGACGTAGATGGCCAACAAACAAGCTTAGGTTAAGCGTAGTAGCTCTTGTTATTAAAGCTTTACCAAGAACATTCCCTTATTGTGTATGATCAGATGGATAGCTCTTGCCATAGTGGTGTGGGGGTTTTGTTTTCTTTTTACAGGACTCTATTTTACTTGCCTTGTCTCTCCCTTTGCCACCTGAAAATGTCAATGTTTTATCTTAGTCTATTCGTGTTTTCTTAAAATGATTTCATAGGATGCTGGCAGCTCAAAGTACACTTTTGATTAGGTTTTTATTTTCCTGTTAATGGCAAAACCACCCAAATGAAGGTTCACGATTAACAATTATGGAGCCTTCCTTGGGGAAAGGGCTGCTGAGTTTTTGTGGGAGGGAAGATTAAAATAAAACACACCAAATAATTGGAAATGTATTTCGTAGGCATGCTTAGTATGTTAGTGCTGCCTCCTGAAGCTAAATGTAGTGCTTGTACTTAACTCAGCCTTTGCTGGATTCACCAGCATTAAAGCTTGTTGACATAGTTGCAAATTAGTTGTCATACCACCGACTAGTTTCTAGTAGTACTGCTAACTTGGTTACCAGTATGCTACTAGTATTATAACTTAAAATGCTTTTGCCTGAATAAAGCCCCCTACAAAATAAGAGCTATCTTAAGGTCTAATGTATTGATTTATTTTTTTTTCTTTAAAAGAGAAGATTTTCCACCTCATTGGTTTGATAAGTGTACTTAAAACATTTTAATATTAAAATTTTTGGTGGAAAAAAAATGAAGTGAGACCTTATGCTGGCTGTCTCAGCTAATTGAATTTTTTATATTTTGCTACTTTCCATTCTCCTTGTTTCTACAGCAGTGAGGGTAGTCTAGTAATAAGCTATCCAAATACAAAGTCTCATTCCGATATTAAAGCAATAATAAAGTTGACTCTTTTTTATCAGTCACTAGTCCTATGCTTTGGATTAGTAAGATGAGTGTTTTGAGTTACGTCTGCTTCAAGAAGAAGCCTAGTGGAAATCTGTAAGTGCTTGCTCAAATGACAGCGTTGATACATACTTCTTACATCGTGTCTAGATTAGGAAGATGGATGTCATTTAAAATATATTCCCTAGCACACTTTTAAACATTCCTGGAGCAAGTGTTCAACACATCTGAAAATGTGTTAGCTTTATCTAGCTTTACAGAATCCTGCTGAAAAACTCTTTTTTGGGACACTTGGTTTACAAATTAAGCTGGTATGCCCAAAATGTCATCAATATGGTCTATATAACAATCTGGACATGTATTTACATCCTTCATAATTGTATGAAAATAAGTTTATTAACACTTACAGGTTATTCACTAAGCTAGACCTTAGCTCATAGTTTTTCCTGGACCTTAGCTCTTAGTTTTTACACAGTTTAACTACATGTTTAGACAAAAGAGTGCGATGACAGTGATCCATTCTGTAATTCGCTTTTCAACAAATTTTACCTTCTACTAAAACTATAATATTTAGCTCACTATTTTAAGAAGACGGTAATTGAAACAACAATGAAACATTCTAATTCTTCCTGTAGTTACTCTAGGAATTTATGCATGTTATATTACATGCCCATTCAAGATCAGATTTTTTTTCAATCACACAGAGGCTTGGAGAGGCTTAGGCACACCTACCAACTCTAATGCTTGGCTCTTTATTGCTTTTCAGCCATTTGTTGCTTTTTTCCCTGGCTTTCTCTTGCCTCAATTCTATGAACAAAAGAATGTACTTGTGCATCTGAGTCACTTATCCTTACTGCTGTTGGTTAGAGATGCCCAAGGGGCACTTTTAACTCTTGCAATCCTGCCCAAAGCTGCACCTCATCCAAGTGGGGAATCCGAAGAAGCAGCAGCAGCAAATACCTTTTTGTAATTTTTCCATGGGACTATTTCTGCCCTCTGGCCCATTGACTTTGAAATAACCTTTTAAACTACAGTTCTGAGCCCGCTTTGCAAACTAGAAAAGACATGATTTTCTGTAGATAGTGTGGGGCTTCCTTCTTTACTGTGTTTTTTAGAAATTACAGTATTTAAATATTGATGAGATCAGAAAAACAGTATGGTTCAGGGAGTACCATTCTCTTGAATCTATGCATGTTAGCAGATATGACATGTTCAAATTTCAGAGACAAATTCAGTTCTGCAGTTAAAAAAAAAAAAAAAAAAAAATTTTTTTTTCTCCTTGAGACACGGCAGGGAGCAATGTTATTCCAGAAGGGGAAAAGAGAGGGTCATGTGTCTTCAGCTTCACAAGTCTGTGGAGCAACCTGAGCATGCTTTGGAAGGGAGCAGCATATGTTCTAGTCAAAGCATAGTAATTCTTCATGCTTCCTGTAACTCAATACTATTCCATATCATCCTTGAGCAGGACTGTTTCTTAAATGCCATCTCTGTATTTAGATTAATTGAGAAGTTGGAAACGATTTCTTGCTGTGGCTCATGTAGTAGCAGCCATTGACAGAGGAAATTGGTAATTACAGGAGAATGGCACAACTTGGTTAAATAGAGGGGGAAGAGTTCTGTTATTTTAGTATAGATGTTACGTTGAAATTAACTTGAATTGATCCGTTAAAAAAGTTTTTGTTATGCATGCTCCAGAAATTAATTTCTTGTTTAGTATTCTTGATTGGCTCTGCTGTAGTTCCTTTATGCATGCAAATTCAAAATGCATACAACTTAATTTCTGATACTTACTTCCAACCTCTAATTTATCACAGTTGAATCATTGTTCTTGGGTTCACTGTGCAATTAGTGACTGTCTGTTTGAATAGATGCACCTTTCTCTTTCTAAAAGTAAGGCTGGTATATTTTCTTTTCTGCAATCTAATTTGCTTGGAGGCAAGCACGTTATAGATAATCATAGAATGACAATGGAAGAGACGTGCTCAATTCCTAATTTATCAGTTTTCATATGCTTGATGAGTTCTTCCATTACTTTGATTACTCTGCTTATGTTGCTGTGACTTTTTTATCGAGGAATGAATGCCTAGTTTGGATGGTCAGTAAGATAAAAGCCTTTATTTTGTGTCCTGTGAGCTGGCTGATAGCATAGCAGACCCCTGAACATTCTTCTGCGGCTGCTATTTACTTGAGTATCAACTGCTTACCCTCTCCTGCTTTCTTTTGTGACTTACCAAGAGAGTTTTTATTATCTTCAACCCAAAGCCCCAATTTTCAGGGGCTGTTTTCCTGAAAGCTTTCGGTCAGAAAATATGATCTGGAAACATATCATCTATAATAAATCTCCTCTGTTATCTTATTTAGTTGCTTACATGATTTGTGAACTTTTGATCTTGAGGGTGAAGAGGTCTGGTTATATTACCTAAAATGCTGGTTGCAGTATTTTCACAACATTCCTAAGCTATACAAGGAAAGCAAGCAACTTCTGAAGCCTTTATTTCCAAATATTATGAAGAATGTGAAGGAGCAATTGAGTTACATCATGCCTTGGAGAAAGTAAAAAGAAAATTGCTTTTGTAAAGAAATCTCTAGTATAATTTTGTCACTTGGCTGATTGTACCTGCCATTTTGGCCCCATATATTAATCCTAGCAGATAACTATGTAATCACCATACTTTCTATAATATGAGAGGAAACGAAATGAAAGCAGTTGATGGAAAAGAAGTGGAAAGGCAATGTTATAAATAGCGAACTACAGAAGAGTAAGAACTCGTAGTGAAATATGAACCAGCTTGACACATTAAAGTCAATTTTAATAAAATTGGAAAAAATGCAATTAAAGTGTTCATGATACCTTAATGCCAGAAAGGCATTGAAGAAAATATTTGAAAATAACTAGCTAATTTCAAAGCTTTGAGTCTTGGCTGTTTATTTCTTTCAAATATTGGAGAATTCATTAGTTTATAATCGTAGATTTAGGGGAGATAATACAGTAATATGTGCCTTTTTCCTAATAACAGTTGTTTTCAGGATTCTTTGTAAAGAGAAAGGATGGCCTGATTACTGTTTATAATGTAAAACATTGCTTGAATGTGTGGCAATAAGCAGTATTTTCAGAGTAGCAGGCTGAAATGTGTGCTTTTGACTTTTTTAACTGAGCAGTTAAAATCACATCTGACATCACAAGATAAAAGAACAACCTCAGGTTTAACGAGTATTTAGTATTTCATCTAGAAATAATACTGAGTGTCTATAAGATCTAAGTTTTGAAGTCAAGCAACAACACTTAAAACAGTTGATCTCTTGATAAAAATAATTGAATATAAATCTGTCCCCCTTTCAGACATGCATGATAGCATCTAGTTGTATAATACTTGATACACATGTTTAAATGCCTATGAAGGAAGATGTATATCTCAGCCTATGTATTTTTTATTGAACTGTTCCCACTGCCTGAGTAGTTTATTATGTACTAAGTATGTAAGCCTTTATTCCGTGTAGATCTATGAGTTTATTTTATAAACCTTTATTTTAAAGGTATTTATTATTAGGTATGCTTAAAGTTAGCAGCCTTTGGTATTTAAAATACAGCTTTCTAAATAGTTCTAAGACACTTAATTTCTTAAAAGCACTTACTTTGAAATTAAAGCTGTAGTTGTTACAACCGTGACTTTTTAAATTAGAGTGTTGCAGCCTTTGCCTTAAGCTTCAGGCTGTTCTTGGATACAAATCCTTTTTCTGAGCTCATATGTAGATGCCATTCAGAAGAATGAGTTCGGGATCCTCTTCTGTAAGAGTCAGTAATTCATGTTACTTTTTGGCAGAGAAGGCATGATCAACAACTTCACTCACTTGAAATAGGAAGGGTTCAATGGTCCTAATTCCTAGGGGACTCTCTTGTCCCCTGGTTTGTACCAGGCCCTGAAAAAATTTTATTTTGAGGCTGAAATCTGATGGCTATATTGTAACCTAGTTCTATATTCCTTGCAGAATTGCCACTCTCTAAACCTGTTGATTAGTGTCTGTTTATTATTTACGTTGGTAATTTAGATAACATGCTTCTGGGTTCAGGCATCATGTTGGATGCCCTTTGGGGATGTGGGTTATTTCATCAACTCTGGTGGTTATGCCCATGCAGTCTTTCAGGCTTATTGTTCCATCCTGGTTTGAGCCAGCATATCCAGCAGATGGAAGAAGTGAAGAAAGAAAAACTAGAAAAAAATAATGTCCACACAAGTTATTCTTGAAGCAGTTGACTATCTCGGTTGAAAGAAAAACCCTGAAATGCCTTTCATCCTGGAGAATCTGTTAATCTGGCATCTGAGCATTTGGCAGAGAGAGGCAAACTCAAAGGACTCATCCCTTTGCAACCTCCTTCCTCCTTTTTTTAATGACAGCGACTGCGTATACAGAGTGAGCACCAGCTACTGAGTAGACGTTCATCTGAAGCTTTGGATGGAGTATGTTGGGACTCTCCCTCTAGCCACATTTTCCCCTTATTATGATTAAGCAGTAGAAATGCCATACCACAGGAATAGGAAACTACTTAAGAGACTCTCTAAGAAAATGCAGACTTGATGGTGGCTTTGTGATGATCCTTTGATGGGATTTGAAGCATCTTTCCTTGGTAACGAAATACAGTAGATTCTCCATTTGTGGGTGTAACATGGTTAACACCTCTGTCACTTCTAGAGACAGAACAGTGTTTGTAACTTGGGACAGACACATTCTGTTACCGCTGAGCATTCATGGCTCCCACCTTTTCATAATTTCTTATTTGTACAGAAGGTGCATAGCTTGTCCTTTAACTGCCTTGTTTTGGGTTCTGCACACCCGTTTCTGGGTATGCTTCACCTTTATATGACTTTCCGTGGACATGGCTGCATCTCTTAAGTGATTGCTGACGAGCTAACTGTAAATATCAAATAGCACTTCTTGCAAATAGCAAGTAGAGCTTCCCTTTTCCTGTGGAAGATGAATATTGAAACTTAAAACTCTGAAATTGTTCTGCACAGTATCCTCCTTGCAGCAGGGCACACACTAACGTATCAAAGTTACACTGAGCTAAATTCAGCAGATGTGAGACTTGAAGGAAAATCCCAGGCAGGTCATATGGAACCATACCTGGAATTGAACGCACCTGGATGAAGCTTGCAGGGCATTGCCACTGCACAGCAGGGCAGGGTCTGCCATCCTCTTCTGCTACCTTGTTTGACTTCTCTATCCATTAAGCTGTGAAGCCACAGCAGAAGTGGCACCTCTCAGCATTATTTAAAAGCACATTTGTGGGCTCTAGTGAATTTGCATTGGACTGTATCTTGATGGAGGTCTGTCCTAACTGTCTGTCTGAACCGACTGCTTGTATTGTGGGGTTTGGTAGCAGGGGCTGCAGGATTGCCCTGTGTGGGAGGAGGTCGTGAGCTGCCCTGTGCTGCTACAGCGATTTCAGCTCGCTCTGAAATGAATGAAAACAACTCGCTGCGGGCCAGAACTTCAGAGGAGCATGTGGTGCCTCTGTTCATGCATATTGAAGAAAAAAAGCCCTCTGCTGAGGGCAAAGGACACAAGGACATAAATGAGGAATCATGAGGATGTGTGTGAGGACACACAGAGGGCGATGGGAGGAGATAGGGGAAGAGGTGTACATCTGGAGAGAAGGAGCAGAGAAGCAGTAAGAAGCAAAGAGCAGGGGACGAAAAGAGTAAGACGCAGGGAGAGGCAACAAGAAACCTCTGGGCTCTGACCCCAGCCTCCTGCAATGGCCGTTGTCTCGTCAAAGGGATGTGGAAGGGACCGAGCATAACGCCTGGTGAAAACAGGGGAAGCTGGGGTAGGAATAGGGGAGGAGAAATGCTGGACCGAAGTGGGGCCTGGGGAGGGAATGTGCTCCCCTAAGTGCTCATTTAGCTCTTGGTCTTTTTTCCTCAATACTTTAATCTGCAATTAAAAGTTTACGTTAATTGGCAATAAACTAAGTGAATTTTCTGTCCAGACTGCCTTGCCCACGTGGTTCTAATTCCAGAAGGCATTGCAGCACCACCATTACCTGAGGAAAAAGAGCTGATGGAAGATGTAGTAGTGGAGAGAAATGTGGTATTTGATAACTTGCCTCTTGTGTGTGGTCAGTGGTCTCATCCACAGGAGTTGATAATTTGTTCCATTTCACATAATGAAGGGAAATGTGCAGCTTTAGGGCTGCGCTTTTTCCGTTTATACAGCTTTTTTTTTAATCAAGCGGGAACTCAGAAGTGCTGTTGAACTTCCTTTACGTCATCCTTCTTGTGAAAATTGAGTTTTCATACTTAATCACTAAAACATGACAGAAAAATATCTGAAGCATGTACCACCTGTTTTTCCTTTCATCTTGATTCATTCATTAGCTTCCTCATATTAAAAGCCCTCGAAGACACAATTAACCCTTTTTTAATACTGTGAAGCTTGAAATGATCATTAAAACTCATTAAAGCAGAGAAACTTACTTTCAAAAGCAGTTTAATATTAAAATTTTCCTGATTTCTTTTCTTGTGGATAGGGTAGAATACCTGGGGTATGGCCATCACGGGTCCAGTCTTAACTGACTATTCAAGTAATTAATGATAATTGGTTGCTTTGCATTGCAGAACTGCGCTCTGTGCTAGCAGATGCTTTGATGAAATAATTTTCTGTAATGGAATGTTGTCTTCTGAGTATGGACTATATAACAATGATATTGTCAGTGAGTCCTTTTTGTCCAGTAAGAAGAAAATATAATTGAAGGTGAAAATACATTACTTAAAGTCTTGCTTTTTTCTCCCCCTTTACATTCTCCTGTATTGTGAATTGTGCTGTTGCCACAAGAAAACAAACATCTACTTATGTTTTCTGATCTACTGAATTGGTTTTGTTTTTAACATCCTTTAAAATTGTGGTGGGTTGACCCTGGCTGATGCCAGCTACCCACTAAAGTCGTGCTCTCACTCCCGCTCCTCAGCTGGACAGGGGAGAGAAGCTATAACAAAAGGCTCGTGGGTCGAGATAAGGACAGGGAGAGATCACTCAGCAGTTACTGTCACAGGCAAAACAGACTCAACTTGGGGAAAGTAGCTTAATTTATTATCAATCAAATGAGAGTAGGGTAATGAGAAATAAAACCAAGTCTTAAAACACCTTCCCCCCACCCCTCCCTGCTTCCCGGGCTTAACTTCGCTCCCAAATTCTCTACCTCCTCCTCCTCAGCGGCACAGGGGGACAGAGGAATGGGGGTTGGGGCTAGTTCATCACACTTTGTTTCTGCCGCTCCTTCCTCCTCACGGGGAGGACTCCTCACACTCTTCCCCTGCTCCAGCGTGGGGTCCCTCCCACGGGAGACAGTCCTCCACGAACTTCTCCAACATGGGTCCTTCCCACGGGCTACAGTTCTTCACGAACTGCTCCAGCGTGGGTCCTTTTCACGGGGTGTAGCCCTTCAGGAACAGACTTCTCCGGTGTGGGTCCCCCGCGGGGTCACAAGTCCTGCCAGCAAACCTGCTCCAGCGTGGGCTCCTCTCTCCATGGGTCCTCAAGGTCCTGCCAAGGAGCCTGCTCCAGCGTGGCCTTCCCACGGGGTCACAGCCTCCTTTGGGCATCCACCTGCTCTGGCGTGGGGTCCTCCATAGGCTGCAGGTGGGTATCTGCTCCACCATGGACCTCCATGGGCCGCAGGGGGACAGCCGCCCTCACCATGGTCTTCACCAGGGGCTGCAGGGGAATCTCTGCTCCAGCGCCTGGAGCACCTCCTCCCCCTCCTTCTTCACTGACCTTGGTGTCTGCAAGAGTTGTTCCTCTCACGTATTCTCACTCCTCTCTAGCTGCAGCACCACAGGTTTTTTTTTATTCTCCCTTCTTAAATACGTTATCCCAGACGTGCTACGACCATTGCTGATGGGCTCAGCCTTGGCCAGTGGCGGGTCCGTCTTGGAGCCGGCTGGCATTGGCTCTGTCGGACATGGGGGAAGCTTCTAGGAGCTTCTCACAGAAGCCGCCCCTGCAGCCCCCCTGCTACCAAAACCTTGCCACACAAACCCAATACAAAAATGCACGAGCATGCAGTCAATTTTATTTTGGTACTAACTTCAGTGCTCTTGTGTCAACATACATGAAGGTTGAATTTGATCTCACTTTAAAAAAAGTCATTTTTTTTGTATTCTGTTACTTGCCTAGTCTGTTCCCAGCATTACATAAACAATCTTAGAATTGAAAAATTGATTAGAATAGACAAAATTCAGAATAACCTTCTAAGCTCATAGGGAGTGGTGTTTTCATCCTGCAGGATGAAAATGACTAATTGCAAAGAGGAGTACCATGAAGTAAAATGGTGACTTTAAAGCAATAAACTGCCTTGGGTTTACTGAAACTGCAATAAAACTCTCATGAAGCACTGTCAAAGTGTTGCTTTATTTGTACTACTAATATTAGAAGTAATAAAACGTAGGATTTACTGGTATGGTTATAGCATTTGGTATCCATTTTATTAGACAACAGGTATTACATTGTATCATACAATCATAAGATATTTTATCATCTAGCTTCTACTGAAGCAGAATATTCATAGGGAAAATAGTTTTGATATTTAGCCTTCTCTCACAGAAGTGAGTATACTGGATCTTTATATGGGTCATTTGTTGCTAAACTTCTAATTTTATCTTAAAACTATGACAAAAAGAGCACCATGAAAAGGATGTGCTTTTGATTATTGTGAACTATATTTGGTAACTAAAATTATAATTCAGACTAGTTCTGTTTTCTAAAATATATTATTTGGAAATGACTGCCTTTCTCTTTAAAAATTATTTTTAAAATATAAGCAGGACTATTTATGTTCTGAAAATACTAGCTGTTATATACTTTAAAAAAATTGGATAACTAGTAGAATAGGATTTTCAGAAGTGCTCAGCATCAACTTAATTCTGTCCAGAAGAAACTGAAAAATGAGAGGACTTAGACCAATCCTTAGAAATCTCCATGTAGATGCATGATGGTATTATCTGCCTCCTCAGTGAAGTTAAGGTAAAATTCTACTTAAAATTACAAACTGAGTGAGAAATATGATAATAGCTTGTCTATAGGCAGATATGAAAGTTGTAATCTGCTAGGATTCCTCTTACTCGATGGAAAGCAAGATATGACAGAGACAAAAATTTGGAAGAAAAATTATTTAAGGGGAAAATGTATTTGGGTACATCCCTGCACAGAGGTAGGACAGCGTTATGAATGGGAAAGTATAACATGAATTGCCATTGAGGGTAAGGTAGACATTTCAAGAAATAATACAAAGTCATAAAAATGTGTTACTGATTTGTGCCTTGTTAATTAAATGCCCTAATTCTAATCAACCATGCAATTATTTCAAACAGACTTTTACAGCTTAGCAGATACAACTTTAGAATGCAAAGCTTTCTCAGCCACGATGATTTGCTATAGCTACTTATCAGTACATTGAAAAAAATATTTTGATTCTTTATAAAGTTGTCCTTATCCTTCTTTTTAAGGTATGGGATGCTGTAGATACAGGCTGCTGTTTAAAAACATATTCCTGTCACTCCTGTGCTGTTCGAGCTGCCCAGTGGTCATCTTGTGGAAGAAGGATCCTCAGTGGGGGCTTTGATTCCATGTTGCATTTAACAGATGTAGAAACAGGTAAATGTCACATAAGGGTGCATTATAGCCCTATCTTATTGAGTAGAGATAACTCTGGATCTCGTTAGCCTTATTCTTTCTTCTAAAAACATAGATTAAAATCTATAGATCAAAGTTAGAATTCTTGAAACGTCCTCACTGAAAGAAAAACTCTCAGCAATTAAGGGTAGTTGGAGATATTTAAGAAAACAAATATCTTTAACTTCATGATCACATGTAATTTCTGTTGTCAGATGAACAGAATGAAATGTGTATTTTTTATGTTCCATCAGATCATTCATTAAAGCGTTTGAAGAGCCTCTTAAGGCTGACTTCAGTAACATTTGTACATATGGTTAATTTAAACATAGGCTTGTACCTCATTCTCAGTTGGGTTGGTTTTAAGTTTGTGCTCAAAGTTAGTTAAATGATTTTTTTTTTTCTGAATAGGACCTTAATTAGGAGTATAGAAACTGAAATTCTGATATGAAACCTTGAGACTGAACCTGTGTTGCTTTGATGCAGTTGTGAATTTGATTTGGGATTTGATTGTTGTGATCTTAACAACTAATTTCCTGGATGCTTTCTCTCCTCGTGACTCCTTCACAAACTAAAGTGCTTCTATCAGCTATATTTCTTCTCTCCTTTATGTATGTTATCAGCATTCATACGGCTGCATTCGTTGGGGCTCTACATAATAGAGCACCTCTGTGTGTGTATAAATGAAGGGTTAGGCCTAAATTAGTACCTTGTCAACTGAGGAGGTGGAATTTTATTTTTTCCATTTAATTGATTTTTAAATGTTTAGCTCCTGCAAAGGTGCAATATTTTTTTTGTAAGACTACAAAGAAATCCTTACAAAAATTACAAGAAGTTCTTGTCTAGGAGGGTTTTCTCTTACGTAAAAGTAAGAAGTACATTGTATGTGAATATCTGGAGAGCAGAAGTCCTATTCAGATGAACTGGGAAGGTGGCCAAGGAAATTTGTGAATATTGCTCACATGAAGAGAAGATTCTTTTCCATGCTTTAAGAATTTATTTTTCTCAACATTTGTCATACCAGAAGTATTTAAATGCAGTGATGGCTGGCAGGGAGCTGTTGTAGTCTGGGAATGTCAAACGTGACACAGTTACGGAATATTGATGTTTTGAGAATATTCAGGTTTTGTAGTGGGGGAAGAGACCTTTATATACTTGATGTAGTAGTAGTACATGAGGTTAATATACCACATCATTAATTTTGTCAGACGACTTGTTTTTTTTTATTTTCGGTCTCATTGCAGCAACCTTCTCATTTCTAGTCTCATATATAACTGAATCTTGCTAATCCAAGGGGATTTAATTTTGACTGTAGTGCTTACAAATTCTAAACAGAATGGCTACTGCCGTTAATGGGATTTATAGCGGTAGAATAGATCTTATGTGCCCGAGTCATTCAAAATGACTACTGTGGGGAAAATCTTATTTTATAAAATCATAGAACAAATTCCAAAGATATGTAATTTTAATCATATACTTTAATTTCTAACATCTCTTTGACTTAACTATCCAGTAACAGGATAGTAGTCTGGATTAAATTGATTGTAGTGGTTTATTTGAAAGAAGGTATTTCTAGTGTTTTAGGCAATGACAACAGTAACAAATGACATTTACCAAGTTTCAAAACAGGTAAGCTTATAAATGTTTCTTTCCTTCCTGACTTGTGAGTTATGTAGTATTTCTAACTACTTAAATAAACTGTATGTGTAAAGGCAAAATGAACGCTTATAATCCTTGAAAATAGCAGATATTCATTACTGCCTTATTTCAAGGATGCAGGATTCCTTGTAGCTCCTGTGAACTGCAGTTGTAATGTTGATGTTTGGACCTGACTTTCAGTGATACACACCTCATTTGGAAAAGTATGATATGAGTGATTGGAATTTTACTCTGATTTCCTACACATGCAGACCAGTTTCTGATTTCCTTCCGTGTTGTAAAGTTACTCTTTTTTTTTCATACATTTCAGTCAATTCTTTTCAGAGAAACAGGGCAAGCAGTTTGCCTCTGGAATCCAAATCCATTTGATATAAAAAGCCTCATTTCCATTTGAAAAACACTAAGGCAGCTATAAGATTTTGATTTACATTAGTTCACTGAATCATTCATTCCTCCTCACTCTTCATCAGTGCTGAGATGATTTCTTCTTTGATTAACTTCAGATAGATGTTAGAACTGTTTTTTCACAGAGGACTTTTAGATACTTTTTTGGACTTCGGTCTTAATTACTTTCCATTGCTAGACTGAACAACTACCAGTGTGTTTAAATGCAGTAAATGCATGCCGGTGGGATTTTATAAATAACAATGCTGTCTTTAAGGCTCTGTGCTCTTCTCTTTTGTGTATGTTTTTCTGGTTCAACATTTTTCTAGTCACATTTGCTAAAGTCTAATCTTTCTCATCTTCATTTTCAGTGTAGATTTTATATATTATATCAGTGTTATAAAAACAGTCTGAAGCTAATTACTTTTAAAAGTTTAAAGTTTAAGTACTTTTAAAAAGTTTAGGAAAGGTTGCAAATACAGCTTAGTACGTGCCTGTTTTTTTGTCATTTTGTGTTGTTTTTCTGTTAGGAACATAGTTTCTGCCCTATAAATCAAAATTGCAGTCTAACTAATTGTTTGTTCTGGGTCTGATGACAGCTAGTCATGAGATTCTTCAAAGGAATGTGCCAGCATTGTTGTAACAAACAGTGCTAGAATAAATTCTCCAGGAAATTTTGTTTCTAAGCTTGGACTTAAGTTTGGGTCTCCTTTGTCCTAGGATATTGCATTTTCTGGAGTGATTTCCTTTTTTTCTTTAATCTTTGTGATCTGAACAACATCAGAATAGAAGCAAACACTGAAATCTCATTAATCACAAAGCAGAATTTTTGTTGTTGCTGACATAGAAATCCTGAGGTAGGGGTGGAAGACGCATCCGTGAAATCTTACCCTGCAGTTTTACACCATCAAACTTCTTCCCCTTGTCAAGTGTATTTAATGAAAGTTCTTATATATAAGAAGATCTAAGATGCTGCAAGCAGGAAAAATGGGCTGATAGGAACCTCATGAAGTTCAACAGGGACAGATGCAAAGTCCTGCATCTGGAATGGAATAATCCTGTGCAACAGAACAGGCTAGTGCTACACTGGCTAGAAGGCAGCTTTGCGGAAAAATACCTGGGGGTCCTCGTGCTGAATATGAATCAGCAGTGTTCTCTTGCAGCAAAGAAGGTCAACTTCATCCTGCGCCATATTAGCAAGTGTTTACCCAGTACATAGAGAAGATGATGCCAGGCTCTTCTCAGAGATGCGCAGTGAAAGGATGAGAGGCAAAGGACAAATGTAGGAACACAGGAAACTTGTTGGCTCAACTCAAGTGTCATCAAACACTAAAACAGGCTGTCCAGAGAGGCCATGGAGTGTCTATACTTGGAGGTAGTCAGAACTTCAGTGGACAAACCCCAAAGTAACCTGCTGCAGCTGCACCTACTTTGAGTAGGGGTTTGGGCTAGATGACCCCTGGAGGTCCCAGCTACATGATTTGTTGATGCTATGATGAAAAACAGGGAAAGAGAAGAATTCAAATTATTGAGGTAGAAGGAGTTCACTTGTCCTGGTTAGGTGAAAATAGATGCTGTTGTACGAGTCTTCTTTTTCTAAATTCATTTTTTATAGATTGTCATTTATTGTCTGAAATGGTCATCCATTGTCCTAATACCTGCATGTCAAGCTAAGACTCTCCACAAATATGGTTATCTTGAAAACTGTTGTACGTATTCAGAGTATGGGTCTGATCCAAAATATGCATAAAATGTTTAAGGAACTCAAGGTTATTCACGCGTCATTCACGTGAGTGGTTCTGTGGCTACAGTTTGTGTGAGGCAAGTTCAGTACTGCATTATGGGGTTTCATAAATATTAGTAGGTCCAAAAACTGCAGCTGAGTTGCCTGTAAAGATTACTGGTTAATACATTTTTTTATTGTCCCATTTTATATACATTATTTCTTTATAAAAATAAAGCTTTTTGAAAGTTTTCACAAATGTGATAATAGTGCAGCGGTCTGAACCAGTAAAACTCCCTGGTTTTGTTCATCTCTACTACCACCACACTTGCAGTCCTTTTCGACTAGTGATAGTTCAGACACTTTGTTATTTACAGACTAGTAAGTAGTGGGATATTCAGAGAGTACTGAAAAAAAATGCTTTTAAAACAATTCTAGATCAAGTACATTTGACCTTTAACTTCTATTACGTCCAGATGTAATGGAGATGCTCTACCAACTTTAGAAGGGTAACTGTATTTTTAAAATTTATTTGTAACTATTTGATTTTTGGAATATATGTTTTATTCATCAGTGGATTTTTCATTAGTCACAAATGATTGGTACAATAGCATAGGCAGAACATTGGTTGGGTTGATACTATTTGCATATTGTAGATACTTTTCATTTCTTTAATATTATGACAGAGGGAATGTTCCGAGAAATTTTGGCACATTTCCTACGGTGCCAACTGCTGCAGTTGTATTTTAGTTCAGGGACTGAGTTTAATTTCAAATATAATCTCCTCAGAGTTACAAT
>WAAD01034099.1:1325-11995 GCA_013389945.1 Fregata magnificens | reverse complement strand
GTAGGGTCTCAGACAGTTCTTTGAGTCCACGCTTAATGATATTAAATGTAACAGAATAAATTATGTACAAATCTGTAAAAATCTAGAAATACTGAGTGTATTGTAGCTCTCTGATGTAAATCAGAAGAGATTCCACAGACAGTAGCAGATATACATCAGTGTAAAAAGAGTGAAGAAAAATCAGAACAATTTTTTGAATTTAGATGGTAAATAATTTTGCTAAACCTTGCAGAAATTTTGCTCTGACTTACTTCTTGAAATATAATATAAAAGAAAAAAGAAAAATAATATTCTCAATTACCACTTACTTTTGTGTTTCTCGGAATGCTTCATATACTGCCTGCATACAAAAGGACCACATCACCTTATTAGAGATAAGGTGATGGTGAAGCAAAAGATTTTCAGAAATACACAGCAATGTGCAGTGTAAAATATTTAAATTGTATTGTGGAGAAGAAGATGATGGTGGCTATTTTAACTTCAGAAAGCTACTACAAGATCTTTAACCATGGTAAAAAAAATGTATAGCAAATGAAAAAATATTGTGAAAAATTACAGTGGATGAGCAGAAATTTTGGTCATGGTAGATGGAGCTGCATGAATGAAGCATGAGGTCTAATGTCTGATGATAGAGGTTAGGTGAAGTGAAATTAGTAATAAATCACACCTTTTTAGAGTGAGAGTAATTAATCATTATAATGGTTTATTGAACAAAGTAGTAAATTCATCAGTTGGAGTCTTTACCTCTAATACAATTTATTTCTAAAACTATGTCCCAAGATGTTGGGCTCCATAGTATTTACTTATGTAGAAGAGAAGAGCATTTCCCTCCTANTTACTTATGTAGAAGAGAAGAGCATTTCCCTCCTATGCAAAATTGATGAACTAGAAATGAGTTGTGTAAGAGGTAAGTCTAAATGACTCTAGGAGATTTCTTTTCCATTTAAATTCTGTTATTCCGAGTGGTTTTGTCTAAGGAGATTAAGATAAAACTAAAAAGCTGGGGCTGTTTAATTGTTCATTTGAGTCTTTCCTTGGAGTTACACTTACTTATGAATATGTAAGTATTTTATTGTCTTATATATTGTATGCCCTAGTACATATGTACAGTGTTTTTCCATGATGATATTATTGATTGCTTACATTCTTATGAATGTTTCTCCAAACAGTAAGTCATCTAACTGCTGTACTTACAGTTTCTGTGTCCATATATATTTGAGCATGCCCCCACACACTCTTTCTATTATAACAGCTAAGGAAATAAAAATGATAAGGGCTTATGATTCTTTGCCCTTTTGTTGGGTTTCAGATCAATGACATCTCTGTTTTCCTGAAATAATTAAAATTTGTGCTTGCCTTGGTGTATGACTCAATTCTTTCATGCCTTGTAAATTAGATAAAGGTGTTTATGATTGTATTGGATCATGGATAGCACTATTTACAGTCTGTGAAGGAATCTGGCAACCTTCTGTATGAGTTGGAAAGAAAATTTAAGATATTGATATTTTACCATGTTTCATCTCATTTATTTTTTCAGTTTAGAGCTGTGACAAATTCTGTTATTGTTCTGCAGTGAAAGTCCACATATACATTCACAGAGAGGTTGTTCATTTGCCTTGTCACTCAAATGCAAAATTTTACTTTTTAACTTTGTGATATGTGTAGGGGATCCCTTGCAGCCTGAATAAGTTAAGCCAAGTGCACAAAGCGCTGTGACGGATCCTATCAACCACTTAGTCAAAGCAGAGTTCTGCATGAATGGTCCTTGTGGGGACCCAAAAATATTTCATGGTGGAGTTGTTTATCCACCTAAAAATTCTTGTTACAAAGGTCCTTCACTCTTCTTCTTTCCTCCTTCTGTTTTTCTTTTGGTCCTCTGTTCTTTTTCTTATCCACTACTACAGCCTCTTTTGTCCCGGTTTCTCATCAGCAGTGTAGGGTGTACCCTGTCTTCAAACAACTGAATCATAAGAAAAAGCTGTAGAGCCCTAAAAAATAGCACTTGAAAAAAATTTGACAGTTTCTCAGACCCCAGAGGCCATTCAAACCCAAAATAGTGCTGAGAGTCTCAGTCGGATGTGTTCCTGGCTTTGCGATGAAGCAGACACGTCTAATTTTCCTTTGACACCTCTGGGTCTAAAGGCCCTGGTCACAGTGTGTCAGCAAATGGCACTGATGATCCGACGTAGCTGAAAGAATTTTTGTATCATCTGAGCCTTTGACAATCAATGAGGAATCAAGGGACTCAGCTTAATTTCCTACACCTGCTAAAGCAGGCTACCACTATCCAAATTAATCTTGTTCTATAGCATGGTACAGACATAGATATATAGACGAACCTTACTAACGGAGAATATTGTTCTCTTGCAGAAAGGTCCCTACTAGGCTAAGCAAGAGTAGTACATCAACCTGACTATATAAGCCACGTTCTTTGCCTTGTCTTTCCACAAACTACTTTCCCACCAACCTTAAGTTAGTGGTATCCTCCACTAAAGTAATATGGATTTTCTTCACTTTGATTAAGTTCCATATATCCACCTGTCATGAGCCTGTAATTATTATTTTTATTGTCAAGTCTCAAAGGATATTGGTTAACCTATTAGCCCAGTAGCAACTCTGATCTCCTGCAGAATCTGCCCCCAGAGCTCCCAGCATCTCCCTCTTTGGGTTGCCGGCACTTGGTCCTTGTTACTCTTCTCACTGAAGGTATCCTTTCTGGTTGCAGCTACTGCTGCCAAAAAGATGACAGAAATACCAATCCTATGGCTGAACTTTGCTGAAAACAGTTATCTTAAAATAGGAAATTCTTAAAAAATCATCCAAAATTTTTCATGAGGGGGATTTTTGAGTTGCACATTAAGCAAGATATCAACATACCTGTTTTTTCATGAAACTTCTTTAGCTAAGACTGTTGTTCACATCCTTGATATCAAGTGATTCTTCATATTCATACACCAAGTATGGACTGAAGTCTGTAATGAAACTTATATAGTAAGAAGATGACAGTTAGGTGTCTCTTTGTATTCCAAGCTATGTCTATGGTTTTCCTGGGAAGAGTTTTGAAGACTGATATTTATCTAGCAGATACTTGGAGCTCTGTTTTTATCTTAACCTTGCATTATGCCTGTCTGTGGTATACAGAGCTGATGCAGCACTTGCTAAATTGATCCTGTAGTTGTGACTTACACAGAGAATCAGAAACTCCATAATTACTAAATGTATGGGAAGTACTGCTGGGAATTTCACAGAGTCTGAACAGAGCTGTGGGATGGTGGTGGCCAAAAGACAGAAAGGATATGGTATTCACCTGCTACGCTACAAGACATGTTGTTCACGTTGATTCATTTCTCATAATCTTCCTCCCACCCTTCAGAGTTCTGCTCAGAATTTCTCTCTTACATTCTGCATTTGAGAGAAAACTGAAATGGTGGTGTCCATGCTTTGCCTTACGTGGCTGTATGCCTCCAGAGAGGGCCATAAGGGCTGGGACAAATCTGCCTCTCAATCACACATCCCAGAGGACTCTAGTAACTGCTCAGTAATCTTTCTCTAGAAAACATCAGCCTGCAGTTTATATTTTGCAACGCGTTTGTAAATGCTGAGATGAAAATTCGTACCACGCTCTGAATTTTGGAAAATAATTGATGATAGAATGATTCTATGTGAATAATACGCACCTGAATTCTTCAGATTCTTCGAAAAACAATGTGCATGAATGCTGTTGTATCATTAAAATTTTAAATGTTAAGGCCAGATTCTGCAATGCTATCTAATATTTCTTCAGCAAGCAATCAGCTGGTTCTTGAAGAATTGCAGGATCTGGCCTACAGTGATAAAACATCTCTATAGAGCAATGATACTGTTAACTTGAGAGTTATTAGAAAATATTGCTGAGGATATTAATATCTAATTATACTAAACTGATTTGTAATTAACTCCACAGGAGCACAAGAATAATGCTTGCAGAATTAATTAGGACAACATTAAATAGAAGACATTTTTCTTTTCTATTTGTTTGGTTTAAGAAATCAATATAGTCATTTTGGAGAGTTTCAATGTTTTTATGTCTTTAAGCTTCACAGACATGCAGGTTCCTATGGAATAATCTATTTCTTTTGTTCTTCTTTTAATCTACCCATTTTACTTATGCTCCAATTTGGAACCAAACAAGGATAAGGACTGCAAAACAGAATTTATTCTTCACCTTAATTAAAGATTCTCCTAGTCCCTCAGTAAATGTCCCTTAATTTGTCCTATGTAATATAATGACCGTTTAGGACCTTGGCAAGCCTAAAGAGTTTTTTGAGCTGTTCTTTTGGGCTGCTTAGCTTGATATAAATGCAGTTAGGCATGACCTCATTTACCTCTTGTGGAAATAGATAATAGTGGCAAGATGTCAGTCCTTTATTTAGCTGTTTTTATGCCAAGTTTTACTTTTTTTTTTTTTCCCCTTCACTGCTGACCTTCAAGATATGCTGCAAAGCCCTACCTATTTGCTAGGTTTTCCATAAGGATTGAAGAGAGCACATTTAAGAAAGGAGTGGGAAGGATCTCCATTTCTGAGTATTAAGGAAGGGCTTAATTGGTGTTGTCTCAGCTCCTTAGCTGCAGCTGGAGGGATCACAGCACACAGAATAGGATGGATAGTTAAGCGATACTTCAAGACACCTCTGTGTTTTTTTAATCCCTTATTAGCTTGTATAATTTTTCTCAGGCCCCGCGAGTTTCAAGAGATGTTCACAGTGCACACAGATGTCCTGGTCGTCTTCCAGGGCCACTGATAAATGCCTACTTTAGGGTTGCTTAGTTCCAGCTATACATAGAACATAGTTGTAGAACATCCCAAGGTCTTTGCCATATGATTAATTTACATACACTTCATTTTGTAAAATGTGTTTTAACACCTGTTCATTAACTTAAGTCATTTCAATACGGTGTTTCCTATAAAAAATATTTATCTGTATTGCTATAGTGCACAGAGGCTTAATCTTCACTGGACCTCACTGGAATAAGTTGCTCTACATCTACAGAGTTAGGTGTAATCCTCACATGAAAGATTTCCCTCTCAAATAAACGACATTTGTATTTAAATGTGAACAACATTTCTTGTATCTAATCATGAAACCTGTCTATGTTCCTTTGCTATTTGGCAGGAGACTTTGTGTTCCCACTTCTGTGTTTGAGAGGTGCACAGATCAGATGTTTTCTTGGGCTCCGTTTTCTTTGATAGGAAAGAGAGCAGTTGTTTCCAGGCTCCACAGCTCTGCACTGAGATACAGCTGCCTCAAACTAATTTTAGCCCCTTAGAAACACTTTGTCCATTTTTGTCTGAAAACCCCTGCGATTTAAAACCTATCATCTCCATAACCCCAGGCTGTTTGGCTCACTTGCTTATCTAGAAAAGGTAGCCATTAAATCTATTTTTAATGCAAATTCCTCAGCAAGAAGAAGAAAGCTCAGAAAAGTGGACTAGACTAGGTAAAGTGTGATTGTTGTGTCATGTCTTTTCATGAGCTTTTGAAGGTGTTTCCTACTTGCTGTCTTCAGATCTTCTTATGGAGAACTTCATCCTTGGTGCTTATGAGTAACTGTTTCTAACGTACAACCCTATTTCCATTCTTCTTAAGGGTATTTTCATTGCCAAGCTGATTATGCCCCAGTTAGAAAATTGCACAACTGCCTTGAACGGAATAGTGGTAACAGGTAGCAAAGTTGTTTGCTTTTGGCATCTTTTAGTATAAGTTGCATCACAGAGTTCAAAGGATACCTCAAAAGAAAGGTGGTAATATTTGCCTATTTTACATGTCATAAGGATTAGTTGACGTTCTGAAGTAGGTTGAGTATGAACTATCCATAGCAGCCTGTGGCAGAGAGTTCTCAGAGTACGGCTTCGTCACCTTTACGAACTATAGTGCTGATTACACAAGCTACTACTACAGCTCAAACTGGCTAAGGTAGTACATTTATAATGCCCCCAAAGCTAAAGTTTTTAGATGCCAGGTACAGCACTTAAATAGAATAATTGTTTTCCATAATTGAATGCTCATTTATTCCTCTATTAGTAGCATTAATGCTTATGTGACATTGCATCGTATGTGATATTAATGGGGTTGGGAGTGAGACAGAGATAGGTGTGCACACATATGAATATGTGTATATGCATATGTGTGTGAAAACACATATATGTATACGAAGGTTCTCTACATGTATGAGGGTAGAAGGTGGGAGTGGAGAGAGAGTAAAAGGTATTCTGAGAGTTCAATATGTACAGAAAAAGCCCTTCTCTTGCGCAGGAAACCCCCATCTCTCTGCCCGTCTGCAGTACCTCATAGCCGCACTATCTCCAGAGAACACATTTGCTCTAGATTAGAGATGGAGCACCTGTGAGGGTCCACGAAGATAAATGAGGGACTGCAGCATCTCTCCTATGAGGGAAAGCTGCGAGATCTGGGACTGTTCAGTCTAGAGACAAGAAGGCTCAGGGGGCATCTTATCAATTTATATAAATGGCTGAAGGGAGGGTGCAGAGAGGATAGAGCCAGACTCTTTTCAGTGGTGTACAATGACAGGACCAGAGGCAATGGGCACAAACTGAAACACAGGAGATGCCATCTGAACATCAGGGAACACTTTCACTGTGAGGGTGACTGAGCACTGGCACAGGTTGCCTAGGGAGGGTGTGGAGTCTCCCTCCTTGGAGATATTCAAAAGCCATCTGGACATGGTCTGGGCAGCTGGCTCTAGGTGACCCTGCCTGATCTGGGGGGCTGGACCAGATGACCTCCAGGGGTCCTTTCCAACCTCAACCATTCTGTGATTCTGTGATTTCTGTCATCTGGAGTAAAGGTAAATTTTAGCAGACTAATTATTAAATGGAAGGCTGATTCTTCAGGTAACATCTTTTTAGTTGAACGCAACCATTCATAAGACTGTAGTTTATGTAGTTTTTCATTTTTATTTTTGTATACAGTTTATTATGTTTTTATCTAGTTTATGTGTTACCTCTTGAAGCAAGGAATTCCAGAAGTGTTGGTCATGCCAGCTGCAGTGTAGCAATATCTCAGGTAACTTTGACTAGCTCAAGTTCTGGAAGTGGTCTCACTTCTGACCATGGCACAGTAATTCAGAATAGACCCCATGTTGCTTTGGCTAGACTGTTTTTGGTACTTAAATTATAACATTGAATGTTATTTCAAAGATAACTGTATTTTGAACTGGACTTAGTGGTGCTGGCACATGGTATGCTTGGCCACTAATTACATTTTTTATTGCTGGTATATAGCATGATATGCCTTTCCATTTTTTCTAGACTGTGTTCATCTTTTGTCCTTGCCAAGGTTTGTTATTTCTTTTGCTTACCTTCTCTACGATGGCTGTTGTGTTCCTTGGAATTATTTTGCCCTGCAAATCTAAAAATAGTTTGAAAATGTTTGGAGAAGATTTGGGACCTGCAACGAGTAGGAAATTGCAGGATAGATACTCTGTGGCCTATTTCTAGTTTAAAATGCTATTCCACAGTTGCATAACTGAAGTGGTGAACTCAATTCTCTTGTCCATTTGTTTCCTCTGAGGCCTATGCACATATACTTGTATAGGGAAAAAAAATTCCTCTTATTTAATATCCTAGTGGTTTTCATATACTAAAAAAAATGGATTATTGTGAGAACTTTGAAATAAAATTATAATTAAATTCTAAGTATCATTCTTTAGGTTTCAGTCAAGAAATTGTTTAGAAAAATGTAGAAACCATTTTTTTATTGCAGCAGCTGTGGAGTTTGACAATTTAATTTTTTTTTTCTCATCTTTCAGTAGCCAAATTGCAATGTGTTAGCTGAAATTAAGCAGCCATAATTCATGGTAAGTAGGAGCAGATCTGAGTGAAATGTGACCGAAATACCACCCTACAGTTAAAGGAAAGAAGGAAGTGTAGACAAAATATTTGGAATATGTATAAGCCGCTTTTTCGATTCATATAAAATATATCTTTGCTCTCTAATAATTATCTCCATTTGAAAAAATATTTAAAACATTGCCAGAAGTCCTATGATGTTTTGCTCTCTTTTCCAGTCCCTTTATTCTGTATGTTTTTCACCACTTTCATATATTTTTGAATTGCTTTTTATTTTCTGTAAATGTTTCCACTCTTTCAGCTAGGTCCTCTGTGGCTGCTCTTCCTCTAATCACATTGCCTCTTGCCTTCCTCTGTTACTGCTAAAACCATGCTATACACACACCAGTCTGCGTTGTTAAGTTTCTCCGTAGCACTCTTCCTCAATCTTTTTTTAATGAAGCGGCTATTCTTCCAAAATGCTATTTTTTAAACCAAAATTCAAGTCTTACTGGTAAAAGTGAAGTCAAGGGACACAGGGTCAGGAAAAGGGCTAATAGAGTTTTATATTATTTTCTACAGTGTTAAGAGAAGGGTTGGTGCTTTAGAGAAGAGTATAAAATCGCAGACAGTTGCTTGTGGCTGCTGGAGATGAGAAAGTAAAAACTGAGGTTGACAGGGAAAGGAAAGTACGATGTTGCCTGCAGTATATAAGTACACTCGTATTTTTCTTCACAGGAAGTTGGAGACACTCCTCTAAAGGCTTATCTGATAATGGCTGCTGTCAGCTACAGAGTATCAATTTACAGGGACCTCTTATCTGGTGTAAGGCAATTCTTAACATTCAAGTTTTTGAGCACTTCATTCTCTGTGTTGCAATTTCTTAGGTGCCAAAATATGAATTATCTGATTCTGGAATTTAAAAAGTGATGGTACCGGGGAGGGAGAGGCGGGGAAGGCTGAAACCGGATGCCAATAAATTGTGTATTATATACTATAACACAGGTCAGATTTATTGACGGCGCACTCTGCAAAATCAATGAGGAATCCTGAGGAATTTAGTTTAATATGTTTCTAATCTATAAATGCCATTGCTAACCTGTACTAGAATTCCTGCTCTCCTAAGATGTAAATATTTCTCTCAAACCTCTCATGTATTCTTTATTTGAAATGCTTGCTTCATTAAGTGAGTTTCTAAATTTTGAAGCTGATGATAGCTATTTATTTATCTCAGCCTGGACTGCCAGCAAATTGTGAGTTTCTTCTGCTCCCCAAACCTTTCCTCATGGACCTGACATGATAGCAGTGTTCTCAGGCTCCTTAATGAAGTTACAGCAATTTACCTCTAACTTAGGAAATAATTCTATTTTGGGGGCATTTTGATTGTTTGCTTGATTTGTATCTTAAGATAACAACAGCACTACTTTTGTATCTATTAGGATTTTCTCAGTCATTACAGAATAAAACAAAGCAAACAAAAAATCCCACATTTTTTGATTCAAGAAGAAATTCCAGCAAATTTTAAGGTCTATTTCAAGAAAATAACTAAACGAATATATGATTTAAGTAGAGAACAGGAAATATTTTCTCATTAAGTCTTTCTTAACAGTTGCTAAATTTGCTGAGGAAAGTAACTGGTTTAAGAATAGCTTTTTGGTTTGGGGTTTTTTTTTTTTTTTTTTTGAGGACTTTAGTTTCCCTGCCTACATGTGTGCTAGTGAATGTAATGGGCAAGGGACCACTCTCTGGCTGGCTGGTAAAGCGCAGCTCAAATCTGTACAGTTGATCTTAACCCCCAAAATAGAGCAGTCACACCTAAACTGCCTACTGGAAATGCACGCTGGCTCAGGGTGACTCCCAAACCTTGTTCCGGATTCTCCGAAAAGTTCTAGTTGACCCAAGCCACATCTGTGCCAGAGAGTGTGCTAGCGATTTAAAAGCAGAGATGGCTATATTACAGGGCTTGAGCCCGGGTTAAGTTATTGGTGTAGACATTGACTCTGTTGCTCACACAGCTTTCAGCAAGGACTACTGCAAATAGCTATTTCCCTCCTTTTTTCAGTACTTTTTATCCTTCCAAGCCAGCGTGGCAATGATATGGAAGCTATTCTTTTCAGTATCAGTTGTCTCAGTCCTGTTTCCAAAACACTGTTATTATAAATTAATGGTATGGATGCCATAAGAAGACTTTGTACATTTCATCTGAAAGGCTATCCTAGTTCTCTTTAAAATAAATGTACACATCATTGGTCTGACAGTACAAAGCAGTATTACAGCCTAAATGATAATTTCTCACAATACCTTTTTGTGTATGCTTCTCAGGTACAGATTGCAAATGTAAAATCAGGGCACTGTTTGTCTGGCTAGTATGCAGTATTGTCATTATCAAAATTACTACTGGGCTGCAGAGAAGTACTCATACAGTGATATGCGTATTTTTTTTCAATACAGTGATTTGCTGAGATATAAACCAATTTCTTTGGTTTTTGTCCATGTGCCTGAGGACCAACAACTATGCTTAATAGAATTGTTTTCTGGACAGAATATACAATCTCGACAGATGCTAGGCTCTTCTTACCTTGCTATTTCTGAACCTTAATACACATTTTCAAGGTCATTAGACGGGTTGAGAACTCAGGTACATCTGTAGCCAATTGCTTTAACCCCTGTTTTTCAGAGTGTGTGTTCACCCAGACATCCCAGATCATAAATTCAAGATGAGCGAGAACCAAAATGAAAAGCAGCTAGCACTATATGGGAGAATGATTACTGTGTGAGCTTACTGTGTGAGCAGTGTTGGAAGGAACTTCTGGAGGTCGTCAAATTCAATCACTATCTCCAA
>WAAD01034098.1:735274-755578 GCA_013389945.1 Fregata magnificens | reverse complement strand
ATGATATAGGACCCTATAACTTCCATTACGTTATATAAAAATTATTTATTATCAAGAAAAATAAGAACATCTACTTCTAACAGCAATGTTTCTTAAATAATGAAAACGTATTTATTTCTAAAGTATAGATTAATAGAATGTAATCTTCAAATCAATATTGAGCTGCAGTGAGACTACTACTGTCTTACTCTTCTTGGGAGTAAAATCTAATTAACTTGCACCAAAAGTAGCCAGTTCAGTTTAAAAAAAAAAATTAAAAAAAACCCCCAAAAAACCAAAAAAATCTCCTCCAGGGCTGAATCGTTAAATACTAAAAACTTCATTTCCAGCCCACTGTGAAGGGAAACAGCAAATATGTGTTTCAAATAGGTCAGCTGGATTATTTTCTGTAAAGA
Source organism: Fregata magnificens (assembly GCA_013389945.1). Taxonomy (NCBI): domain Eukaryota; kingdom Metazoa; phylum Chordata; class Aves; order Suliformes; family Fregatidae; genus Fregata; species Fregata magnificens. Next base: position 755,183 of record WAAD01034098.1, on the reverse strand, counting down.
CAATAAAACTACCTGCAAATAGGTACATTTTCTTGGGCGTTATAATGTGAACTCTTGTACAAGAGGCAAAGCAAATAAATCTGACCTTCAAATGAGCCATCCAAGCTTTTAAAAGAACTCTATTCTTATTTCTGAGGTTTTCTGCATCTTTTAAAAATAATTGCGTAAAGCATTTGGGAGGCCCTGCTACTTAGCATGATACCAATTTAAAAGATGGAAACAACACGTTCTTTTGCCAGATTCCAAATCAACTTGATGTCCAGGCCAGGAACAAAGAATGACCATGCTCTCAGATAACAATTTAATAAAATTTGTGGCATCTAAAGTAGCAATCTTTACCTCAGCGTGATACTCGCAGGCATCAAATTTAATAAAATGACCCCAATAAAAGTTAATCAGAAGTGTTTAAATGTATTTGCAATAAAACAAATTTTATGGCCAGCAGAGTCAGTTATCTTCTGTGTGACAAATTAACTGAGCACTGAAAATGAGCGATGCATCAGTACCATTTCAACAATGAAAAACGCATGCAAGTCAGTCGGGAGAGAAACCCCATGCAGAAGGAGCACATAAATGAACAAAACCTCCACAACACCATACATTTTGTACTACACAGAAGAGAAAAACAACCAAAGGTGTTTGTTTTTCTTCAAGACAACCGTAACTTTACTGAGGCTACAACAACAGGTACTCCAGTAATGCCTGCTCTTTAATTACATTGCAAATGTAGAACAAGTACCATTAAACACTAAAAGAAAACAGCCATGGTCAGAAGGTTTGCAGGTATACTTACAAGCCAAGGGATTAATTCTGCCCAGCTATCTATCATGCAAGTTTGAACACTTACCAGTACGAACCTCTGAAATCTGTAACATACTTGATGTGACCCTAATTAACTTTCTTGGAGTTAGGATGATAAGCTAGAGTGAGCTGGTTAATATTACACATTACAGGAGTAAAAGTATTTTTAGAAACAGCATCAGCAGATGCATCTAGCTCAAAACCACTCAACTTGTTGGTTTTTTTGAACTTAAAGCTGCTAAGTTTTCTCCCTGGAAACAATCCATTACCTTTCCATCACAATAGTCATCCTTGTGCCATGTAAAAAGTTTCCAAAATTGTCTCCTGAAACAAAGACAAGCTTCGTACATCTGTTTCAAAAGATCTCTTTAAGAAACTAGTTAAATTATGTTCACCTCTAGTTGCTCTTATTTTAAGGAAGAAGTACTGTATAGCTTTGCTAAATGAGATGCAGATCAGAGAAGCAGAACAATTAAACAGTAGGTTTGGGGTAAAAAAAGTAAATAACAAAAATTTTGTCTATCTTGAATACTTGACCTTATGATTTTGCCTTGCAACATGAGATGCATTATTGCCTATTAAGAAGCAGAAGAAAAAATATTTTATCTTGTGAGGCAACAACAGCTGAAATGAAAGATTAAAACCAATTATCAGTCTTGTCAAGTCTGCAGTATCTGAAGGGAAAGTCCTGTGTAATTTTTTCTTTTTTCTTCTCCAAAGCCAAGGTCAAAAAATGTGTTTTGCTTATTGAGCACATGGCTAATACCAGCTTTCTTTCACCACCTCTCACTGTCCAGTGTCTTAATACCAGAAGAAAGTCACTGCTAACAAGAATTGGTACATGTAATAAGCAAATCATGTTTCATGAAGTTGGGAGGTGTGTGGGGTGTGTAGGCAGTGTCCATTTTTATCCATATGTACTTCAAACCAGAATATAAATTGTCATAGTTCCCAAAATATTTGAAGTACTTTTCTATCTTCAGAATTACTACTCTCAGCCGCCTTTCTAAAGATAGTTTTTTATATATACTATTATGAAGGATGCTGCCTGTAGCACTGTATCCCTAAAAGACAAATTTAATTTTCATATTCCAACACCTCTTCAACTGAATACCCGATGTATCCTTTCCCGGCACATATTAAATTCTACTTACTCCTGGCTTTATAACCAGTACAGACAAGCAGGAATTTCATACAGACATGGTTAAAACAATTAAAAAGACAGCTCTGATTATTTTATTCCTAACGTGAAAAAAGGCCAATTAGGAATAAACTAACTGTGAAAGTTTTCTTTGGGCCACAGAGACGTGCGTTCATACACTAAAACAGAAATGCGATTTTATTTAATACTTGTAAGTTCTAACAGACACAAAGCCATGCCTGAACCTGAGCATTACTAGTTAGTAATGTCTAGCTCACCTAGCATTGCTAGACTGTCACCAGCAATACAGACGTTTAGCGAACAAGCATGGTAACTTGGGCACTACAGGATTACTGGTTTATGATTTCTCTAACTGACAAGAACAATAGGGAACATAGGGAGAAGCTTTAAGACAGCTGTATGTTGAGGAGAATGGGATGAAAGTCAAAAGACTTCAATTCTTTTCATGGTAAAACTCTGCTCTTCAGCATCTAAAAAAGACGGACAAGTTGCAGTGCTTATAACTCACAGTTAAGAGCACTTTGTTTCCCTTTCCAACGGTTCCCTACAGCTGCCACCTGTAAGACCACAGTTCAAAGGACCACAGGGAAAAAAAAAACAGGAAAGGAACCCACACAACTGAAGAGCTGGAGGAGCAAGAAATAGCGAGAATCAGTTACTGCCTTTTGTTTAGGGAAATTAAGTGTTGTGATGTTAGACATTCCAAAATTATCACAGGACAAGCTTCACAGGTTTCTCCCACAACTACCCAGGCATCCCAAAGAAGTTACTTAAATTCTTCTATGCATCAGTTTCTTTAACTGTGAACTAGTGATAGTTTACCTCACAGAGAGGTTATGAGGCAATTAACTGATCATAAAGTGTGCCAAGATCCTCAAATGAAAGGTGCTATGCAAGTGCAGGGTATTAATCTCACACTCTAGGTACAAATCATTCTCTTATCCCACCTTCCACCTAGTGTTGGCAGCTTTACAACCATTTAAACTCTCTACTACGTACGTTGGCTAGGTTCCCCGCAGCAGACATCTTAGACACAGTGCACTTTTGTGGTTCAGCTACCTACACTTTCCTGCATAAAACAGGGCATTTGGTTCAAGACATCTGCAGCTTCAAGTAGACTGCCCAAATACACAGCCTGCGAGCTGCACACAGACACCAAGTTTTTGGCTGCAGTACTACAAGATCCATGAAACTTCTGTCAGCTGCATGTAACAGATATGTTGCCAAATACCATCTAACTTGCATAAAAGCTGTAGCGTAGGAGGAGCAAAAGGATCATTGGCCATCTTTATAAGTTTAACTTTTAATTGCATACTTTTCAAAATGTGCATTGGGTCTATAACCAGTTTTAACGCTTACACTTCATTCATCAACATGTTATTTAAATAATATATTTGATGAAGATTACCCTCTAAATTAATAACACAGTCTTAACTTTGGAGCATGCAGTTAACATAAACACTGGAAAATTCGCAGTCATGATTCACTGGTGATAGGGACAGTGATATTCACGGGTGAAAAGGACGGTGCAGCAAAGAGATCGTGCTTTTATCAGCCTGGTCTGGAGGTCAGAGGATCAAGTAGAGAAAAGGTTTCAAAGCAGGAAGTGCAGGGGAAAAAGAGCAGCGGTGCAAGCAAGGGCAGATCTGCTCTATGTTAACTGGACAAGCTGGGGGAAGGAAAGAGAAAGATCAAGGAGAGGGACGAATATAGTCATAAATCAACTGTTACCCTAATGCCATAATCTGGATGGGAGATGGGAGACACTTTAGAAAAGAGGTGACAGTAAAAATTAATTTACCATCAAGCGATATTCCATACAAAAGACAGAAGAAAAAGCAAAACACTTTAGAAAGTTAAAGAAAATACAGCATTTGCAAAGTTCCAGATAGGACGGAAGAACAGCAGTTTCAGAATCTGCACGTGTGGATGACATGATGACAACAAAGCCAATTCAAAGACAGCCTGGTGGGACACTACCAAGGAAATGCAAAACAAACCATAATGATGATCAAAGTTACACAACACTGGCTAAATCCACTTTAGTTCTGCATTCACTATAGCTTCTAGTTATGATTTACTCGTATAAACAAAGTCTTTTTTTCTTCTTCCAGCAGCTCAGAAGTGCTTTGCAGTTCCCCAGGCCTGAATCTGAGGTCCCTTTCCATTCTTCCAAGTCTCTTTTGAATATTTTTCCCTTTTCACAGAGCCAACAGCAATAGCGTTTTATAGATGTTCAGTGCGCTATACACCTTTCTGCAATACAGAGACAAAAAGAAGCATGCATATACATTTACAGAAGTCCTGACTGGAGAAGAAAAGTATTCTGGGAAGAAAAATACCAACGGCACTTCTAAGTATTTAATACTTTTTAAATTAAAAGACTGCTGAAGTGTTTAAAAACACCTGATCAGTTATGTTGCTCATGTCACAATATATTAATTCTACTCCTACATAACAAAAATGGGGTTTTTTTGTTAACTTGTAAGAGTTTGAATCAATTTATAGACAAAATACAGTTAGTATTAGTAAATAACTTTAGTGAAAGCTTTAGTTATTCAACCACGTCTTACAGTTCTCTTAACACTTTTAGCCATTTCTTGATAAAACCAGAATGGTGATCTCGTTTTTATCAAGATATAACAGTGATCCTTCATGAGAATGAAAGTTGTATTACTTTATTCCCATAACAGTTTCCTGTAATTTAAAAAAAAAAAATGGGGATGGGCCTTCATCTGAGCCAAAGGTCTGCAAGACCTTACTAGGAAATGAAAACAAAAAAGTCTACCTGAGCTGAAGGCCCAGAATTCAGCAGCACATTCCCTAATAACAGCTTATACAAAAGTGTGCTGTTAAAAGTAACTACCACAATTTTTATCCAAATTTACAATAAACAAATAATTTAATCAAGTATTTTCCATACTTAAACACGCACACTTGGCAGAAGGACTTAAGAGTATCGTGGAAGTTGTATCACCATTTTAGCTAACTTAAAAAAAAAAAAAAAAGAGTTAATGGGGATTGGGAGTGTACGTTAATATTATGTTTTGACACTTGAATATAAAAATTGACCGCTACCGTTTGCTTTATTTGGCCACTACCTTTTTAACATTAAGCATAGTACCACATTTGAGAACTGATCCAGGCAGAAACAGACTCATTGTGTAAGACATTTGGAAGTCTCTTAAATACATGGGCGAGTTCCAGATAACCACAGGCAGTCACAGATCTATCCCCATTTATATGGCACTTTCCAGTTCACGCATGTACAAGCGAGCGCTCGGCTACAGATCTCGCTGGAACAACTGCTCACGTAAACCATGTGAGCAGGACCCCTGCCCGCTCAGGACCACGCAGCAGCACTAACTACAAACCAGCCAGAGCCCTTGCTAATCGCAGAAGCACAACTGGCAGGAGTTACAGGACTTAGGTCCATACAAGCCAGTCCAGCATCTCCTGCGGACACAGGTTTGCTTAAGTTTTGAAGCGAGTTGAAGGACAGTGACACAATGACGAGAACTTCTGAAGAAAGGAGATGTGAAATAAGAAAGAAGGGTATATATACACTGCATGCATATGACCTGAAAATACAGACTTGCTGCTATTTTAACTAAGATCATAGCATTTCTTTGAATGCAAAAAATATCAAAATTAAACCTAATTATTTAGCTTAATAATTAAACTTTATTTGTTCTGAAAGAGAAAACATGGATTAATGAAACAGTTGCTTGCATATATTTAATGAACTTCAAATTTTACACTCAAATTCCTAAAAAATATCAAGGAAGAATTAGATTTTACAGGAGAGAAAAAAAAAAAAAAAGAAGGCTTTAACTTTTGAATGTAATCTGGAAACAAGGGAAAAAAAAAATCAGAAGTGGGGAGGATTTGCCCTGTTTCCCACCCCCCCCCCATCGTCCCCAAATGACATGTTCTCATTTTATCACGTACTGGATCTCAAAGACATTCGGATATTACACTCTGCTTACCACGTTCACATCAACTACCTTCCTCTGTGTCAAAAGCGGAAAAACTGCAATGCATATAATTGAGTAAAATGCCAAATAATAAAAAATAAAACATTATTTCTCCTTTATACTGTTCTGAGATACTTGAACTACAACATTTGAGATGTTTTCGTACGAAGTCCAGTTTTCCATTTCATAACTCTAAATATTTTCAGTGAAATCAAGCCACCTTCACATCAATCCCTTCCCAAGTGAAAACTTCCACATATGGGGGGTGGGGGAGTGTGTGTATGGAAAATATTACCACACAAGTTCATCACATTACAGATGTTGAAATGCATAGATTTTGGTAATTTAAAAGTCTCTTTCGAATTCAGGATAAATAGGATATCAAAATTGTAGGGAAAGAGCTAAAAGTCATTTGATAGCTGTTTCCTCCCATTACATATTGTTTGTAGTGAGCGTTTGGCTAACATACCCTCTGGGACCTCCCCAAACTTCCCCTCAATCTGCCATAGTGTACCACCACCTTTACAGTGTTTCTCCTTGTGACTCACCTAACCCTCCCTTGATAAAAATTAAACCCACTGCTTCTTCTTGCAGCCATCTTGGACACAGGAGGAAAAAAAAAGTGGTGGTGTTCTTTTCCAGAAACCTTTTTCTTAAAGGAGACTTAATCAAATGTCCCTTCACCCTGTCTACTCTGAAGAACTCCAAAACACACAAAAGAAATGAAGAAAATCTCAATTGAGAGCTATTGTCATCCTTATTATTAAACATTAGCTGGTATCCTGTTATATACTAAAAAAATAGAAAAGGCTGTTATTTTCAGCAGTAGTGCTGAGTACTTGGTAAACTCAGCAAGAAAAGTAGTATTGTTAGAGGCTGAATAATATGCTTAAGTATCCACGACCAAACCAAATACACAGATGCTATCAAACAAGCAGTTCTCCTAGCTCTGCCAATCAGCAAAGCCTCGAAAAGTTACAACCTAGGCATTTTGTAGTGATGATAGTGATGATTTTATTTCATCTCTACAAAACTGCATCATAGAATCATTTAGTTTGGAAAGGGCCCTTAAGATCATCAAGTCCAACTGTAAACCTAGCACTGCCAAGACCACCACTAAAGCAGGTCTCTAAGCACCACATCTACACGTCTTTTCAATACCTCCAGGGATGGTGACTCAACCACTTCCCTGGGCAGCCTCTTCCAATGCTTGACGACCCTTTCAAAAGGATGAAGAAATTTTTCCTAGTATCGAATCTAAACCTCCCTTGGCGCAACTTGAGGCCATTTCCTCTCGTCCTATCACTTGTTACTTGGGAGAAGAGACCAACACCCACCTCTCTACAACCTCCTTTCAGGTAGTTGTAGAGAGCCATAAGGTCTCCCCTCAGCCTCCTCTTCTCCAGGCTAAACAACCCCAGGTCCCTCAGCCGCTCTTCACAAGACTTGTGCTCTAGACCCTTCACCAGCTTCGTTGCTCTTCTTTGGACATATCAAAATTTTATTAAGAGACAGAATAAATACAGATACTTCCCATATTCAAGTTATTAAGATAGATCAGATTTTATTAGTTTATTAGCAAGAATGAGCAGGATCAGAAGACAGACCTAAGCGTTCCTTCATGTTAAAGTGCCACTTAAATGACTGAAGGGAGAGCAAAGGAAAATTATAAGGAGTACATCTGCATCGTACAGAGGGCAGCGCTGGGAACTCAAAGCTGGACCAGAACCCAGCTGTTTCACCGTGCAATGCAGAGCTGTGCACATGCCGCTGCAGCCGCGCTTACTTGTGACACTAGCTCCTAAGAGAGACAGCTGCAACATGCCCAGATACACATGTCCTTATTGATGCCCACCCTGATGCCTCCACCCGAGATGGCAGTGCACCACTCCATCTGAACTCCTCTGTCTGCTCCCAGCAAGCGTGAGTTATTACCATTGCTCCCCATGGCATGATGCAGATGTGTCCCACATCTGCTGAAAATCATCTACTGCTCTACTTTCAGATTACAGGTCTTGTTTAACATGTGCTTTTGTTCCAGGATTGACAAGTTGAAGTAGCATCTCTCCCATACCAATTTCTGATTTGAGTACTGTCTTGGTTTTTGCAATCCCTCTTTGTATTGTGTCAGATTAAAACCTAAATCACAGCGATGACAAGGAACATTGATACTATAAACAGACAACTCTTTAAATAAAGTTGTGATCAAAGCATCAAGTAGCCTAATAAAACCCAGGTGGCTCCAGTTTATCATACACTATACTCATTATTTCAAGCGGCCCATTTAATAGATTTCCAGGTGACAACAAAAGAAGGTTTGTTTCCAGTTCTTTCATTTCTGGCTCTGCTTATGTATCTGGTGCCTTTTGATAAGAAGGTGTAATTTAAAAAAAAAAAAAGTTAAAAAATACTTATTTTAAGAGTCAGGCTTTTTGCCACAGTTGGCAAAACCACAGAAACCATTGTGGCTTTGTATTATTCACTATCTGCATAAAGCTTAGCTAATTACAAAGGAGATACCAAATGACTCATGTTTGCCATAGTTTTCTGTGGGCCAATGTATTTGTCCTGGAAAGTCCAAAAAATTTAATGGCAACTTTAAGAGACTAAACCTGCAAGTTTCGATTAAAAACACAGTCAGTATTTTTAACTATTTTTGGAAGTCTTTACCTTTAAAAGGAGTATAAGCTCTAACGGCAAGCAGGCAAAAAAAAAAAAAAATATTATTTAACATTTATTCTTCATTTTAACTTTGTGCTTTATGCATCCAAATACATCAATTAATTTTTAACTTGAAACATCATTATAAGAAAAGTGGCTTGGAAGATCCAGTCAAACATCATGGAACGGAGCACTGTGAATAACAGGAACCCATTTTCAAATGTCATTTTAAAAAGTAAAACCAAGACCTCAAATATCTACATTTGAGGACGGAGGGACTTTTTGTGTTTAATTCTACACCACTGCATCGAAGTAGAATTTTACAAGGTACTCCGTCATTCCTCACCTTGCCATTATTTCAAGTGGTGTCTTGTTCCCCCCCCAAGCACATTTTAATTTCTGACCGACTATTTCAATTCCTTTTCAAACAAAAGAGTGGATAAAATTTTTACATGGAAATCAGGTTTAGAAGTCTAACATTTTTAAAATGCTATGGCATTTAGCCTTCCAAACCCCCATTTGCCTTTCAGTTATAACTGAAATTTCAGTTTCCAAATTAGCCAGGTACAGATGCCAATATTCCACTGAAAGCCATTAAGACCTGGACACCTAAACTCCTGTGCCGTTTCTAAAATGTTTGAGCAAGTATGTGTTTGTACAATGTTTAGGACACCCAGAGCCAGCTGATGCCTCCAGGCATGAGCACAACAAAGCATAAATCATGTTGCACTTCCTAGTTTGAGAGCTACACAGCTTTCAGGATGGGAGCACTAACCTTGTTCCAATGTACATGTAAACACTTCTTACTCCCACTCCTCACTCGTCTCCTCGGCATTCCTCTTATTTTCAGCACTTGGTGCCTATTGGAAACCATCACTATATGCCTCCAATTCTAGTTTCTGTAAGTTGATCAATCCCAAACCAATTCGCAACTGTCTTTTCATCTAGTCTTTCATCAGTAACACACCACTCAATGATTTTTGACACGGTACTATTTTAACAAGCACATGACCAAAAAAAACCCAAAACCAAACCAAACCAAAACAAACACAAAAAAAAATCCCCAACACACCACTTCCAAGGAGACATTTAATTCCTTTTTTTTTGTTGTTTTGAAATTATTCTTCCTATTCCTGATGAGAATTGCCATGTTTGGTCTAGTTCCTGAATATTTGGTGCTGTGACCTTGTCTGTCTTGTACATGATGAGAGCTACGTAACTAGAGAGCAACACATCTAGTCTAGAAAATCATCCTCAGTAGAATTAAAATAATAAAAAAAATCCTGCCCTTGTAGCTTTAGTTACTCCTCGTAGGACTCAGGAATATGTTTTTCAACTTGGCTCAGGGGATGAAGACCTTCAGAATTTCCTGAGTAACAAAGACTTCCATTTTTAAGAGTGCTTGTTGTTCCACTGCGTGAGAAAGGCTTTCGAGCCTCAGTGTGTACCAGGAGTGGCACCCAGTGTCCAAACTGCATCCTTACAACAGCGCCTTCAATTCCTTTCTCAGTCTTCCCTCATTCCTTTCTCCCAGGCTGCAGCCACAGGAAATCAGCAGCTCTATGCTTAAATTGTACATTTCATAAAGTATACTTTAAGTAAAGCAGTTTACATAAAGCTTTTGCCAAACTGTTTTAATCAACAGTGCATAGATGACTCAAATTTTCAACTATTTAATGTGGAGAACAACTATGAAGTCCGATAAAATTCTTCAATTAAGCCATACAGCTACAGATTTAAACTCTGAATGAAATCAACATCTGCATAGACTATAGTCTTTCAAGTGTACTCAACAACTGACTTAACAGCCACAAGCTGATTTATTCCCGATCATTGGTATTGCTTTAATAGCCCAAACCAATTTTCCTAAACATGCTTTGTTAGCGCGGAACTAAAAATTGTTTAAAGAATTAGAAAAAAAAAAACCAAACCTATTTTCATGTTTTGCAGCTATGCAGGATTTTAAAGATCATCTATTGTGCTTGGTTAAGACAACTGAGTAAAAACGTGAGTAACAAATATAGCAAATAAAAGTCCTTTTGTTTCCTCCCAAAATCGATCAGAGGGCTAAGACCGGTTTAAACAAGATTCAACACCTGGAGTAAGCTATTAAGAAAGCTTTCCCCAACCTGCTGCAAAAGCTACAATTTCTACTTTTTTTTTCTTTCACTATCACAACCAGTTCAGAGTTGCACAAACTGGATTAAGATAAAACACTTAATGATTAGAACAATTATCCAAAAGCATTAAATGGCTACTATTACTCTATCGGCAGGTAAGAACACAGTATGGAGCAATACAAACTGCTAACAAAAAAAAAAAAAAAAAAAAAAAAAAACCACCACCACAACACCACCCAAATCAAACCAAAAAAACACCCCCCAAAACCAAACATGCTGGGGGGGGAATCTATTTTCATCTACATGTGGAAGTCAAATTGCAAATACCCCTTTCAGTAATTTTGCCAGACTTCAGCTGGTCAGTTTTCCTGTTTCACCAATATCAAAACCTAAAACCCACCATAACCTCTCTCCCCTCAAACAATGAAGCCTAGCGTTGCCCATCTTACCATCTGCCTCGCATGTGTTAGTTCAAGAAACATTACATGCACCTCTTCAGGAGTCAAACACCTTACAGCTAAGTGAAATTCTGAGTTCATGAGAACATAAAAGATTAGATCTCGGTTATACTGCAAATACCTCTGAACCAGCTTTTCTTTCTAATCCAAAGGCACAAAACTGGCACTATATAACAGTTTATCGAGAACTCTAAAATCCTGACGTTCAGTGTCTGTAGTACCTCCCTAACTTACCCCTCTAATTTCTTTGCTGCATAAATGCACGCTATAAAAGCTCCAAGATATATTGCACGGATTAGGTTTTTATATATATATAGACACACATATAAACATAAATATATATTTTAATATATACATTCACACACACATATTGAATAGCATGTTCAAATTTTGTTGAATTATTTCCCTGTTAAGATTTATTTCGTTTCAACATGACTTCCACTTGCAAAAACATGCACACATTGCACAGCAAATATATCTCTGTTAGGTGCCTAATATGGCCAGGGAAACCATTTTGATTATTTTGTGCCCGCTTATGCATTGTCCTACAAAACAATAAGATAGAACAGCAAGAAACTAGCAATTAAGAGAGTCTGAATGCACATCGGGAATCGCTAAAATCCACACTAGCCAAGTCAGGAACAATATGACTGATGAATAGGCCATATTATATTAGAATTGTTAGCAAGTGTTAAAAAATTATCCTTAGCAGATGTCCCTTATGACCTAAATATATCGCACAAAGAACAAGCCTGTCTTGTTTTCTACAAAAGTTTTAAGAAATCTTTCCATTTCCATTATTGACTAAAACTCCGCAATGCCGCATGTTGGCTATAAATATGTACATCGAGGACTTATCACACTAAACCTACAAAAACGTATTTTACTGAAGAGTAAACACTCTGCTTTAATGTGTGTTTTTCTACTGCATGAATTTACGCTGAACTGAAGCATGTAATCCAATAAAAGAAATCAAACTGTGTATTCAGCAAACAGTAAAACAAAAGACAAGCTGCATATTACAGCAACTTCTCGACCAACACACCACAAACCAAAATATAGTAAATGTCTTGAAGTTAGATGGGTGAGAACAACCTTATCTCCAATAAATACATTTTGTAGATACAGTCAATAAGGAATTATATAAATTTAAGCTACTATACACTATTACATGTGCAGCTGTGCACACCCAGCTCATTTTCAGTAGAGCTTTAAAGAAGTTTTTATTTCCTTAAATTTTGCTGTTATTAAGATTCTATACATTGGCTCACAACACTACAGCAAAATGCAAGATTTGCTCAGTTTGAGCTTTTTCAGTTTCTCCATATATTTTTGACTGCATCACTGGATTTAACAACACATATTAATTATAAATAAATAATGCTAAAATATAGATCTAAGCTTAAACTCCACTAAGGATTTTTCTCTTTTCTATCAAAGACTAGTATTTCTCTAGAAAATCTTTTCAGTTTAGTAATCTTTATGAATCAATTTCTTATCCCTTCAACTCCACTGCTACAGTAGGTTTCCTGTTAGCAAAACGGATTTCAAGTCTGTTCCTCAAGTATTCAATTCAATATTCAGTACTGAACCTTGGGCCAGTAACGCATCTCTGTCTTTCTATCAATAAAATAAATATAAATGCTATAAATAAAAAAGGTGTGACTTAGGTTTAATGTGTTCTATACCTCGAGTATGTATAATTTTCTTCCAGAAGAGAATAATGCTACATAATTTTTCCAGATTATGCAGTTGAGAAATCCATAAAACATTATGGAGCAAGTAACAGCAACCAAAAAGATTTTTCTTAATTTACTACTACGTCTTATTTCAATCAGTTTCTATTTTTTTTTTTAACCCAGATGTACTGATTTGAATTGTTGTTCAATAGAACTACAGGCACTTCCTTCATTTTGGCTCTCAGAATAAAATACTAGCACGTGGGATTTGTTCATTTTGCCATGCTTTTCTTCAGCTCCCTCAAGTTTATTGCAGCATTCTTCAGGGAAGGAAATGGCTAAATACTTGCATTAGCAAAAAAGGAAAGGAGGGGGAATGGAAAGAGGTAATAAGAAGGTGTTAAAAGAACACTCTCTTCCTCTTGGTCCAGTCATACTGGGAGAAGTGTTACCAAAAGAACAAACGAGCATAGAGTCAAAATATCTGGCCAAAGCTACAGGGGAACACAGGGACCACAAGCAATCAGTCTCTCAAGAAAGGACATGCTACAGACCAAAACAAAACACGCAAAAAGCACAGAGAGAGTGATCCAGGCATTCCAATGGAAACGTCCACTCCTGTAGCACGTTGTCTAAGACTGAAGAGTCATAATCAAGGATGAAGAAGTAGAAAGTTTTTACCAGAATTGACAACACTGTCTTTACACGGTCTGGGTTTCCTTCTGGATGAAGCTTTACTTCCTCCAAACACAGAGGTAGCCTAAAGCTACTACTTTTCTAACTTTTAGGCACCCAAGAAGGCACCTACCTCAGCTGGGTAAGATGAATACAGGACCTACCAAGATGTCTATTATATGTTCTAGCAATTGCCTGAAAAAACTCTGTTTCCTTAAAATACAAATGGTTATATCCAGACTTTTTTCCTGAATTGCAGTACAGCAAAATTCAAATGCTCAGTAAATAACAGAGTACATTGGGGTGGGGTGTGGGAGGTGGAGGGGGGAGCCAGCAAGTTTCACCTTTGCCATATGTTCACAGCAATATCATTTCATAAACTAATCTGTAGTAGAACAGCTAAAAGAATTACTTGGGAGTCTGCTTTTCATAGGAACTAGCACATTAGATATTGTTTACCGTAATATTTCCAGAAGTTAAAGACAAAATATAAACACAAGGTTGTTTGCATCTGTGTGATTTAAAGTGTGGAGGAATACAAAGTATTTTCATATTTCAGAGTTCTTGCATATTCCCAAAACTGAACAAATAATACACGAAATGAATTTGTAAAAATCAAGCAACCTTTAGCTTCTTTGTAACTCATCAAAAATTATTTTAAAAACTTTTGAGTACTCAGGGTAAAGAACCTGTACATCTTCTCAGCCCTAATAAACAGTAAGCATAAGGCTTGGTGTTTTCGAATCACTATCACAAACTATAATATAGGCATAAAATTCAGAGATTGATACCTGAAATCAAAGAACAGATATTAAACATCTGAATATACTTTTACTATTTAATTAGTTATCTTCTTCTGTGCACTTCAGTGTCTTTAGTCAGAGCTGAGCTGATTATATTAGCAAGAAAAATCAAATTCAGAATAGCTAATTTGTAATATTTTACCTAAATTGAAGAAAACAAAAAAAGAATTTGGACTTTCATATTGCTGATTACATAAAAATTAATGAGTTTCTGTAAGTGTTATGAAACTATATGAACTATCCATCTAGCAAACTAAATGATCCTATATCATGATTATAAGTAAAGAATACATTTAAGATAGAACACAAACTATAAAGTAAAAATCTCCTGGCTTCAAGTTCAAAACTTGCATAAAGTGAAATGGTTGAATGCAAAACTGAGCTGGATACAGTCTTTCAGCTCATTCTAATGCTGCTAAAAGATAGTTACATACAGCAAACTACCTTTCACTTAAATAGATGCTTCTCTAACTTCATTTTTAGGATTACTAATGATTATTATTAAGCATAATTTTCAGTAAAGTTCAGCATGAAGGTTTATTAGATATGTTAATATCCATTACAATCATGGATTATTAAAAAAAAAAATCAAACAAACTATGACTAAATTTTTCACAATTTAGGCAACCACAAGGTTTTTATGTTTAAAATTACTCAAGGAAAAATGCCATGAAATATGTTTTCTTAAAAAAAAAAAAAAAGATAAAAGATAGTACAGCATTTCTGTGTTTAAAAGCAAATTACACTAACTTATTTTGCAGCAAAATCTTAATGGAACTGGATTTAAATAAAACTTTAATATGCCTGGTGCTTTAAAGAGCAAAATGATTTCTCTTTTTTGATTCAAAATTAGACGTTGAATAACAGGATTTACCTACTACTTTAAAGCCTTGCCTCTACAGTAAAAATCAACTTGAAAATCCAGTAATGCAATAAACAAAGCATTTCAGGCATTTCATGCAATACTATCAAAAAAGGAATAATTTATGCAGTTTTTAAGTCTAGCAGTATAAACGTACTTAAATAAGCTGTCTAAGAAGATCCATCACAAGTGCTATCTCCTCTTTCTTAGTTACACGTGGTAGAACTGGGAAGTGAAGAAGAGAACCTGCAAAACAAGAAAGCTCCTGTTCCTCTTTTAGGATACATATACACACACAAAAGTCTCTGAATCGAATTCTACCAATCTATATCGTTCCTTAGAACATACAGCACACTTAGGCTGATTTAAGAAACAAAAAAACATTGAGTCAGTAGAGCTGTATTTAACTCAATGCACTTTGTAACACATTTTCGGAATTCATTTGTATAAAAGATTATATGAACCTTATCAGATGAAAATAATTTTTATCCCTCTTCTGTCTGCAAGCCCCAGGTTTCCTGGCTCAGAAAGCAGCCCAGCCTGGAGGCTTGTGTGCTGGGTACGACTGCCCTCTAACGGGGGCTCCACCAAGACCGCCTGCTGTCACCCTCCTTTCAGTCCATAGACTGATTTCAAGGAGCTTTAAAATTGAGATGAGGATACATACATGTACTCTTCACATTCCTCTGTTGTATTTAAGATAATTAAAAGCACTTTTTCTGAGGACTTTATATTACAAAAACATACTTTGGGGTATGTTGCTATATCTGATACAGACAAGTCCACATTATCCGCACATACAGGGCACTTTAGACTGTGCCACGAAAAGCAGCCTTTTACGTGAATTTCTTCTTCTTTGCCCAGTAAAGACAAAAACCTCCAGTAGAGACAAGTCTGCACAGTATGAAAACTTATGCAAAACATTTAACATGCTGCATGCCTGCTACTCCACTGAACCATTACAATTATGCCAACAGTGTCAGTATTAGTTTCCTTTTAGGAAACAAATCAAGAACTCGCACCAGTGACAGCTAAAGTACAAAATAACTCAGGTGTGATTAGCAGCTTTATTAAAGAACCTTGATTATGTGATACATCTTATTACATGACAATTAAGCACACCTAATAAACAACCTCTCTGTCAATCGGTATATTCCAGTATCAGTTCTGGCAACCCACAGAAGAACCCAAAACATGGAAGACTAGGCAGGACTGGTGCATGTTTAACAAGTGACCATCCACCGTCTATCATAATCATCTGAATTCGTTATACAAATTGATCTTTACCAAGTCTACAGACTATTTCGTGAATTCTTTACACCCAAACAACTTAGAAAAAAAATCCAAGTTACAATTCAATATTTACATAGAGCACAAAGTGAAACTTCATAAATGCACACACAAACCTGATGGGCTTTTGCCAGCACTTAGTAATTGAAAAGTCAACATTTACATAGTATAGTTTTCTTCCTAAATTACTATAGGAACTTATGAAAAACATGGTTGAGGAATTCAGATAAACGGACTACAACTGGAGCCAGAACCAAGGCTGTGATATAGGAGCTTTTGGGTAATCTGTTCTTGTCCTAAGTGAAATAAAACTTAAATTTCATATAGGTGTATTTCTGCATTTCATAAACATGCAATTTTCTTACAATAAAAGACAATACACATGACCTTCTCTATTTTTGCCAACTGTTATACCTAAAGAGAATAAACCTAAACAAACAGAAAAAAAAAGTCAGCTAAAATTGCATCTGCCTATTCAAAACACAGTTACAGCAGTTATGCCTACAATGATAAACCTTTGAGTTACAATACTAGCAGATTTAAAATGGGAATAACTGGAAGTTGTTTTCACAAGAAAAACTGACAAAAATTTAGCCTTGACAGAAGTCTTTACTGAAAGGACATGAATCAACACAGCTAGGGGGCTGCAATTTAATGGTATCAGGACTCCTACAGCAATACTAGCAAAAGAAATCAACCTTCACATAGTCCATTTGGTCCCTATAGGTATATGCGTACTGTCTGGGAGATTCTGGTTTGACCATACACGGCTTTCAAGCACCTTAGGGGTTCATACTACCTCTCCAGTTGTACTCACAAGGCTGTTTGTGAAGCTATGCTATTAACTTAATAAAAGAAAAAATATAACTCTAGAAGACAGTAGCCTTTTTTATTAAGATGCTTAATTTAAATTTTATTAAGATGCTTTATTAAAAAGCCAAAACAGTCCACCAAACACCACCACACCTATGCACTAAGACACCGTATGCTGGAAAGCGTAAGAACTTGTATGACTTTGGTCTTGAAGCCCCTATAACGTGAAACCAGTGTAGGAGAACACAGGCTTCACTTCAAGAAATGCAGCCTCAAGAACAAGTCCTCCAATAAAACAGGAAGGGCCTTAACCCAGCCAACACACTTCATTATCACTGCAGTAGGCAACAGTTCAAAAGCACACATTCAGTTCATTGTTTTATCTTAAATTAACTTTTCTAAGCGTGTTCCTTTTAGCTACGTGAAGCCTCTGCTTCTGCAAGGATCGCATATCACAGGTCACTGTACCGGCAACACCGGAGGCAAGGCTCAGCAGTATGAGCTGCTGCTAGCCCTGGGTGATTAAACCCCTGAAAGAGTACTATATAGGAGCTACAAAGTGTTTCTGCATGTGAAACTGCATTCATTTGACACTAAATAGAAGCCACAATGAAGGACAATGGTGAGTGTTTTTGTGGAAATGTTGCACTACATTATTTCTAGTTGTTAGTGACTGATGATACAACTATATCACAACCTACAGCACAGAAAAATGCAGGTATTAGAGTTCTAGTATTATCTAGATACTTCTAACCTGAAAATTGAAAAATAAAATTAACCTTCCCAGGTAAGAAAGTAAAAATCATGTCAGGGGGCAGGGCAGGGGAAGAAGGCAGCATCACCTTTTCATCTGAAGCCTTTCAGAGGGAATCTAATGAAAACTCTGCATAGTTACAAAAGAAAAAGTTACAACCTGCTAGAACTTATTTTGATGTATAATTATATAACTGTCTCAAAGTTTCTATCGGCATAATTACCACAGCACTTAATTTATTATCTCAGCTTTGTACGTAAGGTACTAAAATATATCAGATTGAAATAAAATCTGTTTCAAAATGCCTTATCAAAATAATGTCTCCCAAGATCTATAATGAATTACAAGATGTACACTACATTTTCAACTGTTGCTTTCCATGAAAGGAATATAAATTTCCTTTAAACAGGGAGAAGAGCTACTCAATGAATAGCACTGAAGATAAAAACAACGAAGTACAAAGGATTGAACTTAAGATGTTGCTTAGAGACAGAATTTATAGTCAAGAATAATACATTTATTTCTTAGGAAGAAAATACACCTCATGCATTACACCTTTTTTCTAAACCTTAGCTGAAAGAAAGCAAAACTATGCTCAGACAAAANATTTTAAGATCTGCGTTGTGAGAAACAAATTAATACCTATGAGGATTTAAGTGCCCTAGTAATAAGGAAACACAGTTATCTGAAAAGTAAATGCCTGCCCAAAAGTCCAGAGTGCAGCCCCAAAATATCAAACATTCGTGTTGAAGTATCTTTTGCTGAAGACTCAACAACGTACCCCTGTTCTGCAATCTTCCTCCATTAGCTCACACATCATCAACTAAATTTGGCCTACAAATTTCTAACACAGAGCTTGGGTTGAACCCTCCCACTCTCTCCAAAAATCTTGTGCTGCAGCAGGCCAACCCAGGTGTTTAAGACTTCCCTGACAGGAAAATCTTACCAAAAAAATTACACTTTGTAAAAAGAATCATAGGAAGATGACACTGCAGGAGGAACTTTCCAAGAGGAAAAACACCTGTGGATTCATAAACGGTAGACAATCATCCCAGGTTTATAATAAGAATTACTTGAAGCTAAAAAAACCTCTCATGTTTTCTGTAGTTTCTAGAAACAGTCCAATTCAAACTGCACTAAAAAATGTTCTTGCACTAAAAGAACAAGTTTGGGTATTTTTTTTTTTTTAAATCAAAAATTTCATTTTTGAAGGAATTCTGTTGCAGAAAATAGTCAAAACAATATAATCTCAGGCATTGGCAGCAAGAGACAAAATAGCACCGTAACAAAAGCATATCTAAGCATACCTGAAGAAACGGTTGTTGCTAACAAGTCAGAAATACATCTTTATCAAATTGATTCTTAGAAGTCATGCATACCTATTTCAGATTCAAATTAAAGATATTTTCTTAGCACCCTCAAAAATGTGTTTTATATTAAATTTGGTCAGTTTAAAAAAGGAAAACATTAGCTTAAATGTCTCTTGCCAGTTATCCAACAGTTTGCTCAAATATCACCCTCCTGTACGTAAGCATCATTCTCTTAACAACAATTACCTCGAGACCACAAGGCAAATGAATATTTTTCAGGTGACCTGTTCCTAGAGCTCCTGCAAAACGATATAGAAGAAATTATTTTTTGGGTGTATTCATTCAATTCTCAGTGTAGCAGATTAGGAGTTTGCCAACAGCTAANTTGGAAGCGCCCTAAAGTGAAAGTAATTCTCAGAAAACTACCCTCAGAAAGACAAGCTGGGGTACTACATCATTTCACAGAAATGCCTCAGCCAAAAATCCTTACAGCAGAAATCTGGTTTTCCCTAAAAAAAAGAGCTGAATCCATCAGGTGGAGGAT
>WAAD01034098.1:709024-719260 GCA_013389945.1 Fregata magnificens | reverse complement strand
ACATTAAAAAAAAAAAAAAAAAATCTCTTCCTTGCTAGAAGAAACCACTCACAGACCCAGAACTGAGGGAACCCTAGGTTAGCAAAACAACAAAAAAAAAGAAAAACCAACAAACAGATCTTTTTTATTTTGCTTTAAATAAAAACGTGCCAATGTAAAAAGAGGCATAAAGAACACAGACAACAGATAATATTCTTGGCACACTTCATTCAACTCTTTACCTCTTTAATTTGTACCACAGTTACTCTGGTAACAGACAAAGCTAACTCATAAAACCCAGCAGGTCAGACACTGTGGGACATTTTCCATAGAGTGCTATTAACTGTCCTGCTGAAGTGTTACGAATGAGGTAGCCAGCCGGGGGAAGGGGTGAGAGCCAACACAATGTTATGCCTCAGAACTTCACTGGCCCTTCACTAAGCCTGAAAAATGGGAAGTCTTATATTCCAAGGAGGTTCTTCCCCTTTCAACTTGCTAGTACACATCAATGCTTTCTCTTCTGAATGTAAGCATGGATTATATGTCAGAAGTTCCCCTCTGGGTTAGATTCATGAAACTCATTGTACCTGAAGATTAATAGAAAGTATATACATATCACCCAACTAATACAGAACGCTTCTGTTGTCTCCACGGTTCAAGGTATCCGTGAACACATTAAGCTAGTATTCAATTCACACACACTAACTATCAGTGCCAGCATAATCTGATCTAAATTTTTAGGGAAACAGGTCAAGGAAAAGTCAAAGAGATTAAACTTCAACTTAAAATTCCATTTGAACTCCTTTGGAGGACACACAAAACACAATGAAGCCTGAAGGACATTATATCCAAAAATCCCATTCTACAGCTCTGCAATGTCAAGAAACTGTACAGAAAACAGCAGGCAGAACACATCGTCTGGGCGTTCTCGCAAAGTCTTCAAAAAGGGTAAAGGAGAAGGGAAAAAAACCACAAGAAAAGCTAGAAAAAGCACAATCTTTACAACTTAAGAAATGTCAAAGATTTTTACCCAGTTCAATACAGGCTTCACTGTTATTACCAAACATACCATCCTAAACAGCTCCTCACCCAAGAAGCCAACTAGGCTTTCCCTATTAACAGCTGGGGATACAATCCTCTCTCATACTCCTTTAGGACAAAAATGGCTGGTAATAAGAAAACAAGGCACAAGCAACTTAAATACCACAACTGAGTAGAGTAACTATTGAAAAACAATTCAGTAATGTTAGGGTGTTTTAAAAAGGTAGACTCACATGTTTTTATCTACGTTTAAAATAAATAAATAAACCCACCAAATATACACACCACCGCTGAGAATACAAACCATTAGGCACAATACACCATCACCAAATCAGAGATGATGTAACGAAGCTTAAAGTAACAATCTTTGATTAAATCAGTCATATCTGACACAAGAGAAATATCTACACTATAGCCACACTGGTGCAAATAAAAATGCAGACAAGGCCTACAACTTCTAACCATCTTCTTGACATATTTATGTTTTAGCCAATGTATATTTGTATTTAATATAAATAAACTGACAAGGATATCTTAAGGTTTAGCTTAAGTTCTATACAAACTTTAAGAAGTACACCTAAATATGTATTCAAAGACTCACAGAATTAAATAGCTCAAACAAATATTACCTGACATTAGAAGATCATCTTGAGTATTAACCCGGCCTTTAACCCTCATCTCAGAGTTTGATGGCATAAAGATTCAGGCAGGCCTCACCCACTGCTATCCATAAAGGCTTCTGCTGAAAGCTCTAGCAATATTCACGGCAATTTGTTATCAGTATTAAGGCTTTCCACATTAGCAGCTATGAAGGTAAGGAATAGAAACCTATAGTCATTTTGAGAAGCCAACATAGCTTTTGCTACTTTCTACAGTATGTAAAATTTGTATGCAATGGGCAAAAGTGTAAAAACAAGTAATATGCAGTGATTTAATAAAAGAGGAAACATCATTCACACTAATGAAATAAGAGCAACATGTGTATTAATGCTTTAGCATGTTGTTAAAGCTCCAATTATGTTGTTATGCAAAAGCGACATATAGGAAAACTTTATTCAGTCAGTCAACACTATGCTCTCCAAAAGCATTACTGGATATAATTCTTTTAATGCATACATAAATTCAAGAGGTTAGGATTTTAAAAATAAAAAAAAAGTCATATATTGGTGCTTGAGGATTTAGTTGGATGAGGAATTTTTTTCCTTTACTTTTACTCTCCTTCCTAGAATATCCTCATGCAGAGGATTTGCAAAGAACGGAACAGCTTCCCAGTAACAACATACTTCCTCGTGACTACTCTGAAGGCAAACTTGATTAATAAAAAACACTTACGTGGCCTAGCAGCCAGCACACTTCCCTTGCTAAAGGATCCCCATCTCCCAACCCACAGCTATATTATTTTCCCAGAAGAAAGTTTCCATATACCCATTATCTACATACTAGCGGTCAGACATGACCCACAATCCACCACATGGAGTAACTCTGGTTTTGAATATTAGTTCAATTTCTGTATTACATAAGCTTTCGTGCTCATCTAATAAAAATGTTACTCATCCTACGTGATCTTATGCCTCTGAGTGATACACCAGTTCATCTCTGCTTTTACAGTTTTATATTTTGCCTGATATCACTAGTGAAATTGGGAGAACTGCAGAGATGCAGAGGAGGCCTTTGGTAAGTGCAATTTCAGATAGTTGAGTAGGGCTAGAAGTTTCACTAAAAAAGCGTTCTAGAAAAGTCTCCAAACTCTGACAGAAATTCAGAATCTCTTACTAGGACTACACCGCTTGCTGGTACTTTCAACAGTAGAAAATTCAAAAACTGGAGAACCGGCACGCTGCTTCCTTATACAAAACTAAGCTTTCAGGTATCCCAGGAATAAGCTTATCCAAGAGTACAAATTTGCAAGATTAGGCTACGTAGCAATGGAAACCAGCCTGTAAATGAAAAACAACCAAAATATCACAACACCCTACAGCCATGAACCTGCTACTTCCAGTAAAGCAATGTTATACTGAGCCTAAATAATATTCATACATATGATTATTTTATTGAAAAGAAAACTAATATTGCAAAAGCAAATGCTGAAGAGTTCCTACAAACATGAAACATGGTTACCCTTCAAACTTCCATTGTAATAATGCAGCAAACTGGAAGACAAGACTTTTTAATGACAACAAACTAACTGGTTTTATTTGCTCTCATGGTCACAGTGCAATTCCTTTAGTACTACAGTTTTGGTACCAGAGTTTCTCTGTCCTCTTTGCCTCATTTACTCACTTTGCTGTGTGAGAGAAAGGATGCAGAGGTACTACAGAACAAACAGTTGGCACTCATACAGTTAAAGGTTATAATCCAGTGCATATGTAAAAGAGGTCAAATAAAAATTGCAACAAGAGAATAGTAATTTTGAAAAAAACCCTTACAATTTAAGAGATAATAAATACCAGGAAATGCAGCGGATCAGAATTGTTCATTACACTCTCTTCTATGGTTATAATGGTTCTTATTTAAAATTGCAGATGCAAGAAATCCAAGTACCTTTATCACTACTCCAATAAGCACAAAATTAACACAGTATTTCCTTTTCACCCTCTCTCATTTCAAATTTTCCACTGGAAAACAAGTAAATAACAGCGTCCTGAAGAAAACAGCAATATTCCACAAGTGGGTTTATACCTGAAACCCTGTACAACAGAATAATGTTTCATGACACAGCCATAAAACCAAACAAAAACAGAATTAATTTTTGTTACATTATCTGCATGGTGTAATGCAGATCCCAACTGAGTATAGGACAAAGAATGAAAAAGAGGAAAGATGATGTTTGTTCAGCTAACCTGAAAATTTTTTTCCATTCAAAGGAACAACTGCTGCTTGTGTTCTAAAATCCATCAGCTTACAGTTTGATATTTATTGCACATTAGTGAAGGAAAAGAATATAATGTCAGTGAACCAAATCTGATTAATTTCAGAAGCTGAATCCCAAAAAACCTCAGCCCCCACTAAAGAATTTCTAGAAGTGCAACAAACAAAAGTCCATCAACACCTCTTGCAAAAAAAGAAAAAGGTAAGCAAATCATGGCACTGCCTTACATTTATTTCAGACAGCATGTGATAACTATTAACTCTTCGGGGAAGATCCTGAGAGCGGCTTTTGAGTTCCTTGCTATGAAGGGTCATACAACTGTGAAACTGAAAATCTAGCAAGCTTATAGGCCTTGAAGAAACAGCTTGAAGTCATGCACAACCTAGTCTAAACTACACCCATGAATTTTGTCAGAAATATATAAGCGTTCAAGCTATAATATGGTTCTCTTACATACCTGGACCCCACTAGCTACACAAAAAATCAGAAGGGCCTCCAGCAAGTGTAGTAAAAGCTACACATTACAACATCTGTTGTATCTCTTGCTAGTTCCCCGTTCAGCAGGAAAAAGGGATAGGACAATCTGCTGCACATGAGCAACTGGGAAGAAAGCCTATGTTCTTCCCTTCCGTGCATTCCTTGCACACACACACCCCAGAGCTGCACTACACTTTCTCCTCCCTATGTGAAGCTCAGAAAAAGCATGTCACATATCCCTTCTTTCAATGAAAAAGTGTACAGAGACAAAATTTAATTGTCTACAAGGGACTCCTAGATGTCTGGTCACAACCACAACTTTTTCAATCTCTGAGTAGCATGCCTGCAATTAAATATAGTTGCAATCAACTGTGAATGCAGCTGGTACATCTGGAACTAGCTGCCCTGATCTACCACCAGGCAGGTGAGAGCACGCAGAAGCCCTAGAACTAATAATAAACCAAAGTAATTTTTAGTCTTCATATGTCTGAATTCTGTGTAAATTCACATTCTCAAATGGCAAAAGATGATCATAAGGTGACCTTAACCCTGTACTTTTTTTAAAACACAACTACAAAACAGTTTGAGGTGACCACATCAGATACACATGTTCTAATAATATACAACACTGAGTCAATAGAATTATTAGTCTAGTTCCCTATAGAAGGAAAACTTATATGATATTTCCATGCTCATATATGTTCTTCCACCTATACTTCCAAAGTTGTTGGTGATTTTACTAAACTTAAGAAACTAAACTTATTTCTTCAAGAGAGCTCTCTCTCTTATGGACTCCATGCAAGTAGATAGCTGAGCAGAGTAGACAGATTATGAAGTCTGAAGAATAAGCTCACTCATCTTCCAAAAATGCCTTTAGAAAGCAATCTGCACAAGGTAAAAAAGCTTACAGTACTCCAAATGGACAAATAGCTTTAAGAAGGTGTGAACTCTAATTAGGTCCAAAAGCCTACTGCAAACCAACCTGCAAAAACACAGTCATGCCTTTTTATTTTACAGTTCTTATATTAAAAGCATTTGTTCATCTGTGATTATTGCAGATGGACACTCACTATTAAATTTACAATTACTGTTTTTAAGAACTCCAGAAGGCATTTAAGAGTCTTCATAAAGCTCCTTGTAGTCATAATCATCACAAATTTGAGTAATCAGGTAAGTGCTAATCTCTCAAAAAAGCAGAAGCATGAAAAGGCTGCTTACCCACAGCCATGCAGAAAGAAAGGGAAGGAAAAAAAAAACCAAACAAACCAGAAATACCCTATGCATGTGATCACCACTACTGTGAACACAAGTTTTCTTTGGGCTACTTGAGTGGAGAGAACACGATTCAAATTTCCACAACAGGAAGCAAAGACAACAAAATGTGATGTATTGCACTCTCTTCTGATCTTTTTCTCAGGATGGTCAAAAACAAATACAGGAAATTTACATCTCATCTGAAAGAAAAAGCACATTATAAATGTGAGTTTCTGGAGGGTTATTTTTTACTCTGAGATTTCTAATTTCTTAGAAAGACTAGACCACCTACATTAGAAACTGCTTTCACTATAGGTTTATTCATTAAGCATATAATTTTTCTGACACACTGCTATATCAAAAAAAGCTCAGTGTAAAAACTTAAAACGCATGGGATACTTTGTTTACTGAACCAATACAAGCTGAATCAGCAGCACTAGCACTTTGTGATGGCATAAACCAGTGACATATTAGGATTTTCCATAATGTGCAACTAAAACTGTGTTATCCCTTACATTTACACAAATCCTTATATAGGCTACACATCCACACTCACTATGGATGAGTTAAACACAGTGATCTGTACAACAAGCATAGGCTGCCACTACTAATCTTTATTACTAAATAAACCTAAAGCAGATCACAATATTGTCTTAAAAGGAATAACAGAAAACTCATATTTCTATTAATCACATAGTCTAAACCAAAATACCCCTTCAATTCAATAATTCAGAAGATGACCAGTTTCAAGAAGAGAGCACCTCAAAGATGCCTTATTTAACAAACCTCCTCAACATCAATGGCTCTGAATCAACATACAATCACTGTCTTGTTCTATATTGTAAAAGCAACTTGATAGAGTCAATTTTATTTGATATTGCAGTCATTCACTGTATTCCTGAGCTGGATGAAGGATACCACCCACTTTCGTTTATCGCACCTTACAAAAGACACTCCTAATTCAAAACTGCCAGTATAACTGTACACACAGATAATTTCTGTCTGCTACAGATCTCTCAAAAATGAATCAGAAAACAAAACGATGTTCAAGCTATCAAAAATAGAATAAAATACTTGGAATCTCATTATGATACTGATACAGTAGCTAGCCATTATGTATCATTTGATGACTGAGACCTTAATTACCTAGCAGAAAAGCTGATAGAAAAAGGTACAGACTTGTATTTTTCCCCTTCTTTCTGTCAAACTGTGAAGATTGGAAATCTACATTCACATTTAATTTCAGAAGCATTTTATAAACAAGCAACTAAGGTATAGAGTGTACCCTCAGCAAGTTTGCTGACAATACCAAACTGGGAGGAGTGGCTGATACGCCAGAAGTCTGTGCTGCCATCCAGCGAGACCTGGAGAGGCTGGAGAGCTGGGCTGAGGGGAACCGAATGAAATTCAACAAAAGCAAGTGTAAGGTCCTGCACCTGGGGAGGAACAACCCCACGCACCAGTACAGGTTGGGGGTCGACATGCTGGAAAGTAGTGCTGCTGAGAAGGACCTGGGAGTGCTGGTGGACAGCAGGCTGATCATGAGCCAGCACTGTGCCCTTGTGGCCAAGAAGGCCAACGGGATCCTGGCGTGCATCAAAAGGAGTGTGGCCAGCAGGTCGAGGGAGGTTATCCTCCCCCTCTACTCCGCCCTCGTGAGGCCACATCTGGAGTCCTGTGTCCAGTTCTGGGCTCCCCAGTTCAAGAAAGACAGGGAACTACTAGAGAGAGTCCAGCGGAGAGCCACAAAGATGATCAGGGGACTGGAGCACCTCTCTTATGAGGAAAGGCTGAGAGACCTGGGTTTCTTCAGCCTGGAGAAGAGAAGGCTGAGGGGGAATCTTATCAATGCTTATAAACATCTAAAGGGTGGGTGTCAAGAGGATGGGGCCAGACTCTTCTCAGTGGTGCCCAACGAGAAGACAAGGGGCAATGGGCACAAATTGGAACACAGGAAGTTCCACCTGAACATGAGAAAAAACTTCTTTCCTGTCAGGGTGACAGAGCACTGGAACAGGCTGCCCAGAGAGGTTGTGGAGTCTCCTTCTCTGGAAATATTCAAAACCTGCCTGGACACGGTCCTGTGCACCCTGCTGTAGGTGTACCTGCTCCAGCTGGGGGCTGGACAAGATGATCTCCAGAGGTCCCTTCCAACCCCTACCATGCTGTGATTCAGGGACTTCATTGAAGTTATCAAGTGTCTACAATGTGACACAGTTCTCACTCAATCTTCCTAAATTTTGGTGCTTTTTTTTTTTTTTGCAGAACACTCTAATAGTACTAACATTTGTAAAAGTTACGGGAATTTAGCCTATCTTATCAGTTAGGGTTTCATTGTTAGCTTTTACTCCTGCCATGGCAGTGCTTTTTAATCTACTGTTGTGTTACCTGAAACAAAATTGCACTTGATCTAAATCCAAATTACACCATTACGTAATAAAATAAGGAATTAATCAGATTAAAATAAGAAATAAGTTAACTATAGGATGGTCTACTTGTACCAAATTTAAAAGGAGGCCAGAAAAGTAGGTATTGCTGCATCATTATGTATTATGATTTAAGGTAACATACTGACATTTAGAACTTCTTCTCTTCATTACTAATATTATTTTCTTTTACTTTACTGTTCCTCTGAAATAACAAGCTTTCTAAAAGTACTTTCACATTCTCACATATACAGAAGACTGATGCATCTTCTGTTTTGCATACATAGACCCAAAAGCAACCTACATAGCGTGTCTTTGCGTTCAAAGCAGTCCCATTTGAAAGGATTACTTCTGCCACTGCCAAGAGATGAAGCACCAGTGGAGAGAAAGAGATCGCTAACTTCCCTGATGCCCACCAAAATTCATCCTCAGTTTTGGCACATAATCACCCTGGTCATCATCAAGTTGACTAATGAAGTCTTGTTACTTTGTGGGAGGACAGATGAGACATTTAAATCAGTAAGATATTAGAAACATTTTAGTAGAATTTCAGTAAGACATTCTGAGGACTTGCAATGGCAGCCACTTTGTTTACAAAACAAGTAAATTTATACCAACACTTCTCTTCACCACAGGTGCCATGGAAGGTTGTGAACCACACTGTTAGTGTCCCAAGAGCACTTTGTGTAAGATCCGTCGGGAGACATCTTCAGCATGTGGAAAAGTGAAAGCTTTCTATTGTTTTCAGTAAATTACCTTCCTCCGTACAGACACCATGGAAGAGTCTGTACTGTGCCGTACCAGAAGAATACACAAGGAAAAGCGGAAAAAAAGTATAAAGCAAAAAGTATTCATAGGTATTTGTTGGACTGTCAGAAGCAGACCATCAGGGCCACTCACAGTCTATTTGAATGAACAGTACTTCACAAAGAAGATTACGCATCTGATAGAGAACAGTTTTGAAACATCTGTTCTCTTTATTTCATTAAAGCGGGAACAAAAGAAATCAAATTTAACAGTTGTTATTAAACCCAAACCTGATAAAACAGCTTTTACACCCACAGAAATGGAATTAAAGGTGCCAACCTGTATCCTGCTCTGAACTATTCCCTTTTTCATTGCTCCCTTAAACTTGCTAATAAAAAGCCACACACACACACCACTGTCCATCTGACTCTAGCCTGCTTGCAACAGCAGCAGTCTGCTGTCAGCTGCTATATTTTTAGGGCTACGTTTCATGACTGGTCAGTTTTCACCACTCCTTGAAAATGCTATGTGCACCAAAGCCACAGATATGCAGACAGTTGAACAGAATACCCCAGAAATACTCTAATTAATTCAAAGTTTCTCTTTCACATGAACCACTATACACAAATAAGTTATTCTTCCTCTTCCCAAACATGTACTACACTGTGTAACTCCAGGATGACTGGGGACTATCACTAATAAATGCCAAATAGGCTTCAAAGCTTGCCCCACAATTATGATCTTCCTTCTCATTACCGCTATGCTGATTCTCTTTCACATTTCAGCTGTATAGTGTTCTGGTAACACTTGGGAAAGACAACGAAGAAGTAATAAACAGTGCTTCCATCCTTAAGAAGTTTAAGTAACTATTTTTTCCCCATTTTATGTTGTTGTGAGCAATATAAATTGTATGAGACATGAACTGACACAAAAACATCAGCAGCAAAGCCAAGAACCAACTTCAGCAGACACTCTTCTGCTTTAGGTCTGCAAGGATCACCTCTATTAGGATGGCTTCATTCTCTGCTTAAACCCCTTCAATCCATCAGCTTTTTTTATTTCTTATTAATAAAACACAGTAGCTGTTAGCAGTCCTAACAGAGAAAGCAAAAAGCACAACGGATGAGGGAAAAACCCACCGTGCTCACCATCTCTTACACCTGTGCGATTTTCAACAGTCTGAGCTATGAAAGGCGGAAACAGAAAACCAAGGCAGCGGAGCTGAAGGAAGAAAGGGGATATTTAAAAGCAATTAATTCCTGCCCTGTCCCGGCCTTCGCTTACACAAGGGAGGGAGCCGCTCCCCTCCCCAAGGACGGGCACAGGGGGAGCCTGGCCGCGGGTTAGGAAGCTCGGCAGGAAGAGGAAAGCGCTCCTGCCCCTCGGGGCGCCACGGCGACCCCGGTCGCAGGACAGACAGCGTGCCCCGGCCGCGGCACCGTC
>WAAD01034098.1:698499-708884 GCA_013389945.1 Fregata magnificens | reverse complement strand
CGGGCGGGGCGGACCGGCCCTCGCTCGGCCTCGCCCGCCGGCACGGCCGTCCCAGGCGCATCAGGAGCAGGAGAAGCCCTGTGCCTTGTGCTAGGCGCCGGTGGCCGTCCCAACTCACCCGAACCGGGACGGGAGAGGGGCCGAGGAGCCCTTTCTCTCTGCCTTCCTCCCCACGTACCGGCTGGCGCCTGGCAAACCGTTTCTGCCAACCTGGGAACCTCAGGCCGCGCGTTTCCATGGCTTCCTTGGGCCACTCCGACGCTAACGGTCACGTAAAGTTACAGGTGTGCCAGCGGGCCAGACTTGGTGCAGCCAGTGGGCTGCAGTGGGGGTTCCCCGGCAGGACCGAGGGAGGCTCTGCTCGTGGGGAGGGTTTACGCCTCATCAACCAGCTTGACACTGAGGGAGAAGCACTTCCGAGATAATAGATTTGAAAGCTTTGGATTTTAGCTTCAAAAAAGCAGACTGCTATGGAATTACGCGAGTATCTGTCTTGAGGATGAGTTACGAGTCATCTCTGCGCTGAGAGGGGATACAAAATCTTAACATTAAATACAAATAAAACCCTGAACTATCAACTACTGATGTTGTTCCCAGGGAAGGATTTAAGTGTTGTGTTAAAAGTTAACTGTTGGTTTTGCTTTGCTGGTCTTGTTTGTTTGTTTGTTTGTTTTAAAGTATTTCAAACCCTACACGCTCTTCAGAAGAATGGAGTGGGCTGTGAAAGGTAGACATACCAAACGCTCCAAAGGTCTCCAGACACTATGCCAAATATGTGACCTCATAAAAATTCACCATTAAATTTTTCAACAATGTAGTTGACACTAGTTTCTAACTGGGGGAGGGAAACATATTTACCAACACCAGTACAAAGAAAGATGTATCTGCATTTTCCAGCAGACACAGACCCAGCATTTGCCTGTTCCTATAAAATGGCCTTAACATCACAAGAATATTCCCTACCAGCTGCCTGCATCAGGGCTGGAACAAATTCAAGCAAAGAATCTAATATAATAATCATGCCCACCAGGCAAACCTAAATGCCACGGATATCACTGACCAGATTTGCATTGACTGATAAGACACCTAGATACCCAGCTTAGCTAAGAACACCTCGCAACAGATGTCTAAAGTTAGGTATGATGAATCCCACTTTAGATTTCCCTTTGGGAAAAATCTGTTAAATGGAGATTAAGGGTGAAGTTTAGAATTCCAGCTTCACTGAGGTCAAATGTGCCTTGTGCCCCAAAGAGACTGAAGTGTGCATGTGCAGCAGGATTAGGGCGTTGTTCTAAAAAATAGGTTTGTAGAGAGGCTGATGCAATAACAACCCAGAGTTTCAAGGCAGTATGCTGTGGCCAATGAGCTCAACCATCACGTAGGTGTTGCAAATTTGAGTCCTACCCTTCACAGGTTTCCATGACTGAATGTTGCAGTCCCACTGGCATTGCCTTTTGAAGTTTTTCAAGAGAACAAAGTTGGTTGATTCAATATTAATATTTCACTTTGCTGTTATATACACATGCATATCCAGTTTTAATTTACAAATATGATCAAATAGCTTTAATTAAAGAAAACTAAGATTAGGAAACAGTATTATGGTAATATAGTGGTTTTCAACTCCAGTCCATGGACTGCTGGAGATCTGTGGGCTACTTCAAAGATGCCGGTGAGAGGTATTTAAATAGAAAAAACATGTCTTCTGTCAGTAAACGCACGGTGCTTTACCACTGGCAAATTCTTAGGGATCTGAAAAGGAATGAAAACTCCTGGGATAAGACAAGTGTGATACATTCTTCCTGCCTATCAGTTTTTGAACAGAAACTCAACGTAATTTAAAAAGAAAAAAAAAAAATAACCCCAAACCAACAAGTAGCTACAGCACGGAACATCAGCATGTTCAAAGAGGTTGCTGTGGGCACCCAAAATAGCCCTATTCGAGGGACTGGCATAGGGCTCACATTACTTAATGCCCTGCCAGAATAATTCAGTCAATTTGGTTAATTATGATTAACATGGAAAATGAAACATAAATATCAACTTTCTACTTTACAGAACTCAGCAGATCACTGGAGGCAAGAGGCCGTAGAAAATTTCACCATTGAAAATAATGAATTCTTGAAAAGGAGGCCATAAAAAGGATGTCAGACTGAAAAATTTTAGTAACATTGCCCAAGCTATTCAGGAAAACCACAAAACAGAAGACTTCCATCACAAAATATTTTAGAAAATTCAAGTAGTGCACAAACTCCATAAATAATTTTTAAGTGATACTCTAAATCAAAAGACAGCTGGAACCAAACAAAACCCTTTTATTCCCCAGTCCTGCTTAAGTGAAAACCTTGGTAGAATTCCGGTGTGTCATTTATCTCTACAGCAGTGCTGCACCATAGCAATGCTATGAGCAGAACTAGTGTTGCTAAATGGAAATTATCTGATTAAGGGTTCAAAGATGTAATCCCTTCCAAATTGTCAGACTGATTTTACCTTAAGGGCTAAACCAACTTGAATTACTTTTGTGTATGCTGCAGGCTAACACCATGCACACGAGTAGTTACCAGAGATCGGCTAACCTGCAATGACTTGCTACCACTTGGTAAATAGGTCGTGTCTGAATTCTGTGTTTTTCCTCCCTACCCTCTCAGCAATTCCAAATATTTCTAAGCATAATGAACACCTTAATTTCATTATCACAAAGTATAGAGGAATAGGGAAGAATCATTTAGGATACACATAGAGCAGTCTGTACTTGTACTGAGACATAACAGCACCCCAAATACAAAGTTGCACTAATAACTACAGTTGCCTAAAACAACATTAATTACCTACAAAAAGAAATTGTTTCCAGTAAAATAATCTCCAAAACTTGGTGGATTCACCTAACACAGACTTAAAATTACCTTGTAATACCTTGCACCCTTACAAAAGTTTCAAGTTCAGAAAAGCTTGATTTTCTCAAAGAGATGAGGTATTCAGGCTTAAACTTTCAAACATCAAGAAACGCAGGCACTTGGCACATCTCCATATGAATATATCGCTGACCTTTTTCAGTGTGCCATTGCATGTAACGTACCTACTCTGCCTTAGCAGGCAGGTGCATTGCTTAAAAATGAAGCAAGTATCTAACACCTTTTCTTCGTAAAGTAAGGCTTGTATTTGGGAGAACTGTAGTGAATATAAGGCTGTACTTCATCCCTATGTTCAAGTACAAGGCTTATTCCATGTAATTCTACACATGGCATGGTCTCCTTGCTCCTTTTGAAATCCCTTTTTTGTTTCACAGCATGCCTTTTGAAAGCAGCCTCTCACTTACATACCACTTTCATATCCCATGGGGAGAGTGAAAATCCTTGTAACGAGAAGGTTCCTCTGTGTCAGTGGTATCTGTGGTGGGTTGACCCCGGCCAGCAGCCAAACACCCACCCAGCCTCTCGCGCACTCCCATCTCCCACAGGATGGGGAGAAAACGGAAAGAAGGCAAGAAGACTTGTGAATCGAGGTTCAGAAACCATGGGACAGACAAGATCTCTTAAATTCTCATTCTTTTCTTTCCTTTGTTTCCAAAAAAANNNCAGGGACCCTCAGGTCTCTCCAGTAGATGCAGTTTTGCCACGTGCATGCTTGTATAGCTATGTATAACTGTGTAACTACAGTTCTATTCAGTAGCGCTGCGTGCCATGTGCAGGCAATTCCACATACCAACTACAGCTTCAGGAAGCAGCATTGTGTATAAAACCTGTGTAGTTCAGGGTTTTCAGCCATTTGTGTTCTGCTGACCACAGCATTTTAAGTCTAAAGGAAATGAAATATCCCCTGGCGTATCAACTCCATGTTAAAAAGGTTCTCCCTGATAAATAAGGTAGCACTCTACACCCACTTTGTTCAGATATCACTGATCACTTCACCAGATGCAAGTCACTGAAGTCAGGCCCTTTGCATACTTATGTCTACAGCATCTACAGGATTCTGTTTCCCTGATAAATAATAATCTTTAGTGTCAGATATTCCAATGCTTACTACTTTACACAGAGGAGCTCAATGTGAAAATAACTACATATCTACATACGTGCATGTGCATTTCGTGCCAAAGAATTTTTAAGTACTAGTATTTGTCATGAGGCTAATTGTGATTTTAGAAGGTATTGGTGCCAATACTGAAGTTCATTCCACAATTTTTTCTAATTTTCTTCAAGAGAATCAAAGTGAAGAAATTGGTTTTATTGGATTTTTTTATTTAAAATAGGAAATGGAAAGTAATAAGGTGCAGGAGTGATAGAAAAATGGTAAAAGTGGGAGCTGCAACAGCACAGAAACCCCCAGGGACAAACATCAAATGCAATAAAGGAACTACAGGACCAGAATGTGAGCTCTGAAAATTCAATTTCTTTTCTGCAGGAATGGAGGTTTCAGAGGCCATGCGTGGTTTCAGCCATGCTCTTAGACAGGCAACCTTTTAGCATTTGCTTGACTAAATGTAAAAGCATTATATTAAAAAAAATGGAGCAGCTATCCTGGACAGCAGCATAATAAGGTATTTCTGCACATGAAGGATATATTTTTAAATATAAGCTCTTTTCTTGGGGAAGGTTTTTTTTTTACTGCTCAACTTTTTCTCTGCTCTTTTCAATAACTGTTTTCCAACAAATGTTTTCACTTATCTTCTATTCTTATCCACTCTTTTTACATTCTAGGTGTTTATAGCTATTTTTTATTATTAATGGATCATTTAGTATAGCACCTCAAAACCTTTAGCATACAACTAACAGGAAGGAAAAAAATGACATAGGAATTAACAATAAAATTACCTAATTGAAAACGTCGTTGATGAAAAAGACTGAGACAGCTTGAGTGCTAATTTTGGCCTGTAAAACAAAGAAAAGTTATTTGCACGAAGTCATGTTTCTAAGCAGAGCCAGACTCTTGCTATAGTATCAAGTTAGAAAATTATGTAAGCATAGAGAGTATATATCATTTATCACCACAGTGTAAAGACTCCACTTCTCTGTTCCCAGTTAACTGATTTCTCCCTGAAATCAATGAAGGGGTGAAAAGACACATATAGTGTCTCAGGCAACTGAACTGAATTCTCTTGCACAAATCAGAACTTTGGCCATAAAGTCAATTTCTTGTCTGAGACAGGCTTCCCACGTAATTTCTCTTTTGACGTCAATTTGTTCTGCCTTATCTTCATAATCAACTAATGCACCTTCTCATTCTTGATGACACGCAAACTATCACATGCCGAAGATGACAACCTTCTCTAAGGAGAACAAGAAATGAGGAAACAAATGGAAGTAAGCATACCAAAAATCCAAAATGTTTTATGTCTTCCAGCTTCCTGTAATCTCCAAAGTAAAACCGTGTAGTTGTTTAAAAGAACTACCTAAAATGGACCTGATATATTTACTTTCTATCAGAAATACTAAAAGGGTGAGAGGGATGTTCTGCTCAAAATGAAGCAATGGGTACTTTTATAGGCACAGTAGGAGACAAGATGTAAAGCATCACTCCATTCTTCCCCTCTAACTACCTAGCACATCAGCTATCACATAATCAGTGTTTGGCAAGATATCTTCCTGTCTTCTGCATTCTTCCTGCTCTCCAAATTGAAGTTACAGTTCCAGTCCTGGGTAGTCCACGAAGACTTCCTATTTTTCTAGATTATGGCACTTTTACGTCACTTAAGTGCTTCTACAAGCTCTGCGAGTATAGAGGGAGCAGAATGGCAACTAACTAGTGCAGATCTCAACGAACAGTGCAGGGAGGAAAGGCTGCTCCGAAAGGATGCCCTTGTGTGTCCTTACAGCAGCATGAAACCAGTTGTTTAACTTGTACATCTGAGAGTGCTGCATCAACCAAAAATGCTGCGTAAACTAAATGGTCTGTATCAGTGATGTGTATCAATTCAGAAAGAAAAAAGATTTACTTAAATTAGGTAAGATCTGATTTTGTTCATCATTCATGTGAATTTGGTTCAAGGTCAAAAAAAGAGAAAAAAGCTGGTATAACATTTGAGAAGCTGCCAAGAATCCCACTGATTATTTTCAGCCCTGTAATTTCTTCCAGCTCTAGTAAGAAAGCTAAAGTTGCCTGCAAAACCTTTGTCCTCCAGAACATTCTCAAAGTATTTGCTACTATAAGCAGTCACGTAAGAGCCTGTATAGATATCTGCTGTATAGATATTCTTTTTCTTACCCATGGAAGTCACCAGTATGTAGTGAAACTAAATATCCTAACCTCTACATTAAATGTGTACTTCTTATGATACACAATTTGCAAGACAGTTAATGTGGGACATACTGTGATGGGCAGTTATGGTATTTAAGCCAGAAGTAATTTTCTAACTAAGGATTATGGTAACGGTAGAGCCAGAAAGGTGCAGAAAGCTTTACCATACACAAAATTCTTATCTGCTGAGTTCGTACCAATCCATAAAGAAAAACCAGGGCTTGTCACAGCCCTGTTTATTATAAACCCAGATGCCACATTCCCATGAGATAATAGAAAAATGGGTACTGTAAAAGATGAATGTACACGATGAAGGCTAAAATTCAAAAGCTCAAAACCAGCCCCAAGGCGATGAAAGGAGGAGCCAGCCATGAATAATAAACAATCCGACCAATATAATTTAGCATATTAAATGCTGCTGAATCTTATTCTGTGGCCTATACATACTTCAGAAAAATTCAAAAATACACCTAGGAAAATATTTTCAGACACATTCCAACAATGTTTTACTGTCCTGTGTTTATTTATTATAGTTTTGTTTCCAAATGTTCTAACTGAAAACCCTACCCTTTTCTTTTTTGTAAATCAGTTAGTTTTTTGTATTTAAGCATGTCTGGGGCTAAGACTTATTGGAGATAACCAGAGAGCACAACATTTGCCCCAAAGCAACACATTCAGATTAAAAAGGTCTGACACAGGACAAGTTTGGGAGAATCAGGACCCGAGATCTTCGTGCCAAGCTACAAGCATTTGCCAAGTGCCAGCTATTAAGGGAAATCTTTGTTACAAGGCCTACATCAAAGTTCTTTTGATAAAGAACAGCTTTCACTTCAAGTAATCCACGTCACAGCAATTTTATGTTCTTTAATTCTACTACTGCGTTACCTAGCATCTCAAAAACAGAGCTGAACTCATATACGCCAAGGGATGGTCTTCTCTGCAAAGAGCTAATGCTCTGCTGGAGCAAGTTTTGTGTGCAGTGCGACAGGTCAAGCCGGGTTTCCTACGACACCTACCATTGCTCAGATTTGCTAAGTTCAGTATCAAGTTACTTTGGATATACAGAATTTTCAGAATTTTCAAGGATATATATTTTTTCACAAATACTGTACATTTACTCACAAGGTATTAATATTATTGATAAAGTCACAGGAACTGTTTTGTTAGATCAGAACTGTACCCTAGACCAGTATCCTGTCCGGCAGCGATCAGGAACTTGTGTTTCAGAAAAAGAAGTTCCTCATTTCAAATTCTGTTTCCTGTCTTTGGAAAAACAAGTCACATTAACAAAGGTGGTGCTTCAACACCTTCCACTCTCCTCCTCAGGTTCAATTCCACAATGATACTGCTGGTAGGCAGTCTACTGACACTGCAAGTGGTTTGTTAGTTCTTCGATAAAATGGTCACTTAAAAAAAAACCCAACCTCAAAGTCTTTTAGTGGTGCAGCCAGATAACTGATGAAACTTCTCAATTAAAAATACAATAGCAAGTAACTTCAAAAAGGTATCTTCCTCTGAGCTTTATGACGAGCTCTGTTGTGCTACAGGCAGTTTCTGTAAGGGTATGTGGCATGTGAGAGCATTTGGTTCATTAAATCATCTGGCTAAGAATTATTCAGTATAAAAGAAATAAGAAGAAAGAAGGAAAGTGATATATTAAACACACACAGACACACAAAAATTGCCGAATGAGCAGGTGGTAACAAAGACACAGTAAAGAGCAGAACTCTTCAAGCCATTAAAGGAGCTACCGAGGAAGCCACACTGAAGACAATCAACCTGAGCTTTGTCACTGGTAAGATGGGGGAAACACGATTATAATGAGTTTTACAACATATCTGAGGGAGTGTATGGGACTGTGCAAAACTTTTTATGCGATATCAGCAGGGGCATGTGGCATTATGCAAAATTTACTATGGGTTGTTCACAGAATTGGCCAAAGGCAGGGAAAGGAAGGATCAGGGTGATCTAGGGGGACATGTAGGAAAATGGGGAGGACAGGGCTCACGCGTGAGCAGGCAGCGGTCCACTTCACTGTCTGTACTTACAGTAGATATGTCCTCTGTGTGTGTGTGCGTGCATACGCTTGTCCAGGATACATGCGAGTCTAAGACCCCTCCCAGGTCCAAAGAGTGTACATGGATGGACTTAAGCAGCCAGGTGCATCAACCCCCCCCAGGTCCCAGAGACCACTGGATTCAGCAGCTCCCATAAGATCCTTAGGCTTATTTTTAAAAAATCCACTCTACGGGTTGCTCATGGGAATAGTAAAATAATTGAACTTAAAAGGAAAATGGTGAATTTTATTGTATGTAAAATACTGTCAGAACATCAAAGAAAATGTTGAAAAAATTATACTTCTCTGCACTGCTATAGTATTCTTACAGACATTACTTTTAACATTTAAACTTTACTAACAAGAAACTTTAAAAGAATTGCATAGAAGTGAAATACAATTTACAGAATGGTACTGCAAGTAGTTTATCATACAATTAATGCTGTCTTCTGCACAATGAAGAAGGAGAAATCTGTGCTGCTGTTTGGCCTGCTAGCCAGCTTTCTGAACATATTTTACCATACCAATCGCATTACAACTTGTCTGTGATGATACTGTTTACCAAATGAACAGGAGTATCTCATCACAATGGTATTTAACACCCTACTCTGGGTTATATCTTACTTTGCATTTAGCTCAAAATATGACTAGTTCAAGCTCTCATTTACTTGTTTTTCCTTTTTATCTCCGTTCTGTAATAGCAGCTGTTACCATTGCAGATCCCACATTCTAGCTGGCAGTTCCACTGTGAGACGTGCTGGCAAAGTGTCCTTAACAAGGAATAACTGCCCGTCTTTAGGCAGTTAATCTTGAGAAACAAAAGAAAAAGAAAAAAATAATCTAATAAGGTTTTACTTTGGAGTCTTGCTGAGTGTTTTTGTCTAATTTTTTAAATAATGAAACTAGTTAGAAGTTCTGTTTCATAGGAAATAATGAAGTTAGATAGAGGAACTGAGACACCACGCCAGTATAGAAATACGTTGGCCGCAGGACTGAAGTTTAATAAAGACCAATGAATTCAACTTATCACTTAGCTCATAGAATAAGGCATGTATCCTTTTATGTCCATGATACTCAAGAGCATGTGCAACTGTGGCCTGAAGACAGCTGGAAAGAAGGATTTAATGACAGAAAAATACTGTCAACAGCACAGTCGGATCCGATCGAAAATACTCTCAATCACCTGTTCTCCCCACTTTTCATTCTGTAGCCACTTTAGAATATCTTCCTATTTAAATATTTCAATTTCTAGAATAGTAATTAAATGCATTCAGTTTCTCTTAACACTAACTAACCTGCTTGGAAGGACATGTTTCCCGTATCTATTTGGTAGCAAAAAGACCAATATGACAGGTGGGTATTTGCTTAAATGACCTTAGAGGAGTCTGACTGATTACAGTGAGGTAACTGGCAGGTAGCTGCAAATTTTGCTTGCAATACAGTTGTCCCTGGCAGAAAGATGTCTACCATTGTACCTGCGCAGCAAGACAGATGTCTCCAGTTATCATTTTGATGGTGTTAAGATATCACATACCTTTGCCTGCCTAAAACACAGGCATTAAGTTCAGTTTCTTAACTGCCAGATGTCTGGTGTGCTCGGGTTTTCTGACAAACGGGGGAGTTCGTGCAATCTAGCTTTCTGAATGACAGCTATTTCCCCAGGCTATTATATATACAATATACTTAAATTTTCTATTTGTCATGGAAAAAAAGGGAGTATTAAAATGTAGACTATATGCTTTTCAACTTCAATTAATTTTGAACTTTGTGCATACAGAGCTTAAGCTGATGTACCTCATATAGGCAAACAATAAAAGCAGGCACTGCATAAGCCTTCCTAAGGGCAGTATGCCGACGGACGATTAAACTACGCCCACAATGAAGTCTCCGAGACAGTAAACGTAATTTAATCGTTATACGGAGTTCGGAAAAAACACGCCTCGTGTACCTCTGACCTCGGCAAACGGCAGGCGCTGGCACAGCACCACAGAACACAGGCTAAGGAACTACTCCTCAGGTGACCAGCGTGCTCGCTCCCTGGAGGAGGCAGCGGGGCCCCCGGCGGGCCTCAGGCAGGGCGGGCGGGCCGCGCAGCCGAGGC
>WAAD01034098.1:664546-698184 GCA_013389945.1 Fregata magnificens | reverse complement strand
CGCCGTCCCGCCGCGGGTCCTCGGGCAGCGTGGACGGAGGGGTGGGAGCCGTGGGGCTCGGGGCTTGCCTGGTTGTGGGGCCGAGGGCGGTGGCTGTGGTGAGGAGGTAGCGCTGTGGGCTGTTGTTAGCTTGCAGAAGGATGGGAGCGTCTTTCAGGACCAGCCGCCTTTCCGAAGGTGGCAGAAACTGTTGAGGGATGAGGTGGGGCGGGGGGTAACCCCGGTGTGTGAGGGACGCCTGGGCGGGCCTCTTCCCGCTCCCAGCGTCGTCTTGGCGAAGTGAGAACAACAGAGGCAAGGTCAGATCTCTTGGGCAGGGAGGGAATTGCTGCTCGTCTGGAGTTTCAACCTGCCAGTAAGGGATTGTTTCCAAAGTAGCTGTTCGCAAGGGAAGACAAGGATGTGCTAGACAAAGGTGTGGAAGTAAAACATGCACGCTAAATATCTAAGTTGCCTTGAAGTTGCCTTTGTTTTTACTTGACTTTGTATATTGCACATGACAAAATCTCCCTCACTTGGATGTCTGCAGTGACAGACTAGCCAACTGCCCATCATGGAAGCAAGTACTGAAAATATCAGGAAGATGCATGCCCTAGGCTACAAAAACTAAACGCTGAGCCGTCTTGCAAAGCATACAGAACTGGCCCGTACTTCTAAACAGTAGAAAGTATCGAGTGCTGACCTTGACTGTGAAAGGTTTGGGAATCACTTTGATCCAAACTGTATTCCAGTCGTGTCTAAACGTCACTTCTTGCTTCCTTCTTTCAGCAATATCTATCGGTCTTTTTGACCTGTTTTCACTTAGGGCAGCTGAATGGACTCATTCTCTTTGCTACCAGAATGCTAAGTTGGTGAGGCAGCACCTCAGTGGCATGACCAGAGCTTCCCTGAGGAAATGAGCTGGCTCGCTGTGAGAGTCTTTGCAAAAAGAACAGACTCAAGTCTCCACAAAGACTGTCCTCAAACACTAAACTTTCTTCTCCGGAAAGAAAAGTAGTTTTATTAATGTCTTGCAGTTATTTTGGAGATAAATGTAAACTAAATAAAAGTTTCAAAGAGGTTTTTGGCGTGATCACTTCTTTTCATTAATCACCATGCTACCTTATCCTTGAACCTATATTTCAAGCCCATATATACCTACCACTGTCCGCATTTAATAGTAAGATTTAGCGGCCAAAGTAAGTTAGGTTTCATCTTCTGTTCATTTCTGAGTGTACAAGCTAGCATCCTCATAGACTGCCACGCTGTCCTGTGCGAATGTCTGATCTAACTGCTGCTAAGAGGAGGACTTCAGGTTTGCGTTTTATTATCTAGTTGGAACGTTGTGGAGCCATAAACTTCCAGATTTTTAATCATATGGACAATCTTTTTTTCCTCTTTTGCTTGAGTCAGTTGGATTCTGATAGCAAGCTTGAAGCAAGGTGATGGACGCCGATACAGAGTTTAACTTGCATGCAGTGATTAATCAGTTTGTGCTAATTCAAGTAATTTTATTTGTTTAGTAGTAGTTCATATGCTAGGTGATATCCAAACATAAATGTAAGGGCTTAGCGTTGTCGCTGATGATACAAAATATTTTTAAACCGTTTAATATAACAGTGTTATTACTGGTTAATCTTGTTTGGAACCAAGGAAATCTTGCTGACGTCTTCATATGGGCTACTGCTCTCAGATTACTGGGTGCCATTTACAAATCATTGAGCCTGGTCAACTGGGCATTGCTCATTCCTAATTAACTCTCGTCAACCTTTGCTGTTGTAAAAAGTGTGCAGTTACTTTCTCATTTAGAAATCACTGTTGGTTTTCGTTTTCAGATGTGTCCTAAAAGAACTGGAATCACTGGGGAAGGCACTGTACGGAGCAAAATTAATTGCCCAAAGATTTCAAGTTC
Organism: Fregata magnificens; assembly: GCA_013389945.1. Classification (NCBI taxonomy): domain Eukaryota; kingdom Metazoa; phylum Chordata; class Aves; order Suliformes; family Fregatidae; genus Fregata; species Fregata magnificens. Next base: position 696,293 of record WAAD01034098.1, on the reverse strand, counting down.
GAAACTGTTCTCACCACAAGGATCCTGTGAGTGGTTCGGCCTGTTTACTTTCCATGATTGAAGAAGGCAACCCTCATCACTTCTTTATCGCTACACAGGTAAGTGCTCATGGGAAACGTAACTCCATTTCATTCCAAGCGATCCTTTGATACCTAAGGATAAGGAAACCTACAGAAACCTCGATTATGACATTTTAAAATAGCTTAGAATCATAGAATCATTAAGGTTGGAAAAGACCTCTAAGATCATCAAGTCCAACCATCAACCCAACACCACCATGCCTCCTAAACCAGGCCCTGGAGTGCCACATCTACACGTTTTTTGAACACCTCCAGGGATAGTAACTCCACCACCTCTCTGGGCAGCCTGTTCCAATGCCTAACCACTCTTTCGGTAAAGAAATTTTTCNCTCCCCTCAGCCTCCTCTTCTCCAGATGAAACAATCACGGTTCTGAGAGAACGGCTGAGAGCCGCTCCTCATAAGCCTTGTTTTCTAGTCCCTTCACCAGCTTCGTTGCCCTTCTCTGGACATGCTCCAGCACCTCAATGTCCTTCTTGTACTGAGGGGCCCAAAAGTGAACACAGTATTCAAGGTGTGGCCTCACCAGTGCTGAATACAGGGGCACGATCACGTCCCTACTCCTGCTGGTCACACTATTAGTGACGCAAGCCAGGATGCTGTTGGCCTTCTTGGCCACCTGGGCACACTGCTGGCTCATGTTCAGCCGGCTGTCGACCAGCACCCCCAGGTCCTTTTCTGCCAGGCAGCCTTCCAGCCACTCTTCCCCAAGCCTGTAGCGTTGCATGGGGTTGTTGTGACCCAAGTGCAGGACCCGGCACTTGGCCTTGTTAAACCTCATACCACTGACCTCGACCCATCGATCCATCCTGTCCAGATCCCTCTGCAGAACTTTCATACCCTCGAGCAGATCGACACTTCCGCCCAATTTGGTGTCATCTGCAAAGCTCCTGAGGGTGCACTCAATCCCCTCATCCAGATCATTGATGAAGACGTTGAACAAAACCGGCCCCAGAACCGAGCCCTGGGGAACACCGCTCGTGACCGGCCGCCAACTGGATTTCACTCCATTCACCACCACTCTCTGGGCTCGGCCATCCAGCCAGTTTCTTACCCAGCAAAGTGTATGCCCATCCAAGCCGTGAGCTGCCAGCTTCTCCAGGAGAATGCCGTGGGAGACCGTGTCAAAGGCCTTACTAAAGTCCAGGTAGACAACATCCACAGCCTTGCCCTCATCTACTAGGCGGGTCACCCGGTCATAGAAGGAGATCAGGTTGGTCAGGCAGGACCTGCCCTTCATGAAGCCATGCTGGCTGGGCCTGATCCCCTGGTTGTCCCGCACCTGCCCGGTGAGCTCACTCAAGATGAGCCGCTCCATGATCTTCCCGGGCACCGAGGTCAGGCTGACTGGCCTGTAGTTCCCCGGCTCCTCCTTCCGGCCCTTCTTGTAGATGGGCGTCACATTGGCTAGCTTCCAGTCATCCGGGATCTCCCCCGTTGACCAGGACCGCTGATAAATGATGGAGAGCGGCTTGGCAAGCTCCTCCGCCAGCTCCCTCAGCACTCTCGGGTGGATCCCATCCGGCCCCATAGACTTGTGAGCGTCCAGGTGGCGCAGCAGGTCGCTGACCGCTTCCTCCTGGACTGTGGGGGGTTTATTCTGCTCTCGGTCCCTGTCTTCCACCTCAGGGGGCTGAATACCCTGGGGATAACTGGTCTGACTATTAAAGACTGAGGCAAAGAAGGCATTAAGTACCTCAGCCTTTTCATTGTCCTTGGTGGCAATGTTCCCCTCCACATCCAATAAAAGATGAAGATTCTTCCTGGCTCTCTTTTTGCTGTTAATGTATTTGAAAAAACATTTTTATTATCTCTTACAACAGTGGCCAGACTGAGTTCTAACTGGACCTTTGCCTTCCTGATTTCCCCTCTGCATGACCTAACGAGCTCCCTGTACACTTCTTGAGTTGCTTGCCCCTTCTTCGAAGAGCAGTAAACTCTCCTTTTTTTCCTGAGTCCCAGCAAAAGCTCCCTGTTCAGCCAGGCCAGTCGTCTTCCCCGCCGGTTCATCTTACAGCACATGGGGACAGCCTGCGCCTGTAAGACTTCCTTCTTGAAGAGTGCCCAGCCTTCCTGGACCCTTTGCCCTTCAGGACTGTCTCCCAAGTGACTCTCTCTACCAGCGTCCTGAACAGGCCAAAGTCTGCCCTCCAAAAGTCCATGGTGGCGGTTTTGCTGCCCCCCTCTTGACTTCACCAAGAATCGAGAACTCTACCATGTCATGGTCGCTAAGCCCAAGACGGCCTCTGACCACCACATCTCCCACCAATCCTTCTCTGCTTGTAAACAGCAGGTCAGGCGAGGCACCTCCCCTGGTAGGCTCACTTACCACCTGTGTCAGGAAGTTATCATCTTCCACACACTCCAGGAACCTCGTGGTGGGAATTATTCTTGTAAAGCCTTACTTGCTCTTAAATATATTTGCTAATTATGTAGTGGGGAATCTTCTGTCTTACTTCAACAACTAGGTATTTTTAGCCTAGAAGGATATTGCTTAGTTTAGCAGAAAGTATAGAAAACATACTGACTACCTATTGACATGTAAGAAAACAACTGATTAATGTTAATCTGCATATTGCTTGTGTGTGCATCCCCTGCCCTGAACTGTTTTGGACAGTAGTCGGGAAAGTGAAATTGTTAAATGACCGTATAACTTAAATTTTAAGACATTTTGGAGGTTTTAACTAAAGAGTAAAGGTAGAACTTATGTACAAATAAGAAAGGCAGGATTTTTTTCTTGGGTCTGTTATTGGGACTATATGTGTAAATTACATACACTATATATAAAATGGTTTACAGTAAAATTCTGTATACTTATGTAAGATACAAGGAGTTTAAAATTGCTTGTTATAGAAAAAATTATCTTACTTCTTGTGGTGTACTATATACCAATGAATTGGGACTTTTTCCTCAAAAAATGCATGTATGCTTACACATGCATGAAAAAGGAAATGTTAATAAATTTTCCATCAGAAGTATAGCTAATCAGAAGGAGAGAAATTGAAAATTAAATTGCTCTGAAAGGCACTGCCAGGTATATCTGCTAGATTAAGTTTCTTATCTTTTTCATAATGTAATTTATCTTCATAGTTTTGTATTAAAAGTAGGTGCATTTGAATTGCAAATATCATTTAATCCCAAAATATTGACTAAAGTATTTAATTTTACAGGACCAGGATTTAGCAAACAAAGTGAAAAAGAAGGCTGGTGTTCCACTCCTCTTTATTATTCAGAACACTATGGTGCTAGACAAACCTTCTCCTAAATCTTTGGCATTCGTTCAAAAGTTGCAGACAGATCAGCTTGTTCCAGAACACCAAAAACAAAGTATTGTGCAGCTTAAAGAAAAAGAAGGACTAGCAAAGCAAGAAGGTGAAAAGAGAAGAAAACGTAAAAGGGCAGGCGGCCCCAATCCTCTCAGCTGTCTGAAGAAGAAAAAGAAGAAAACACAGGAGGGTCAGGAGCCTTCTGCTGAAAAGAAGAAAAGAAGAAAAAGAAAGCAAAATAGGGTTAAGGCAGAAACCGTGCAGTTAGTGCAGAAGAATGAAGAAGAATAAGCCAGCTTTGTAAACAATGCAGGACTTGAACATTGTTTGAACTGTGCAAAAAGAAAGATTAATATGCAATAATGTGAAATCAAGTTGTTAATATTAAAACTTATTTTTATGCAGTGGTAATGCTTATTACTGCATCTCAACGTTTGCAGGTTATTGTCTTAATAATTTATTCGCTTGTTTAGTAATGGGATTTGTGACAAAATATTTAAGAACCCTCACATTTCATTATTCTCTCCAGCACCTTGATTCCTGCCAGAGAATTCACGTGACCAGTAGCAATTTTTTGGAAATGCTTCTTGGCTTTCATATGGGTTTTGGTGGGATACTAGACTTCTTTCTAAATCTGGGTTGCTGTTCTTACTAAAACTAGTTTTGGCATTTGTTCGGTTACAGAATGTGGAGCTGACCTAAAAGAGCATAGTATCTTATTTATCTGTATTGTTTGAATACAAAAGTTACCTCTTTTGCAAAGTGACCAGATGCCCTCAAGAAGTCCCTTCCAGCCTAAATTACTCTGTAAACTCCATATGGACTGATATGTCTGTTGTTCAGGATCTTTATTTATTAACAAGATCCTGGAGGGCGTGTGATTGTGTTGATATTCCTGACATTATAATAGCATCTCTAGTGTGTCTAGTTTATCTGTGGTTTATTCTTCCTTTTTAAATAGGAAGAATGCAACTTCAAAGTGCTGAATCAAAGCACTAACACCTAATGCCATCACAGTATAGCACAGCTGTGGAGGAGTCCTGAAATACAGCCAGCTGACGGTGATGGGACTCGGACCCCGTTGCCCTTGTTTCAGTGTTCTGTAAGGTTATGAACAGAATAGAACTGGGTTGGAGGAGGGAGCTGCCAAAATTGTTTCAAATACCTGATTTTCTTGAGTAGCTATTTCCTGTACCTTGCACGTTTGGTGGCATTAGGAGGCAGAAGTGAGTGACTGAGATGACATAACGCAGGGGCGTGCAGTAGAGTACATGCTGTGGCACAGATATGGTGTACCGCTGTTCCCAGTCATCTCTTACCAGACTTTTAACTTTTCTCAGTGCATTTCTACTTAACTGAGATGTAATTCTTAAAAGGAAAGCTTTCTGTTTCTTCACCTACGTGAGTTTAAGCCATGTTTTTTAAACAATCCTTCAACTTACGCATCATATGTTTGCGAAGTAGTTATGTGCATTATCTGCACGGGTTCTTGAATGTCTGGAGTACATTCACAGCTATAATGTATGACGCTTTCTGTTGGCTTTTCAAATTATAAGGACCGTCGTTTCATGGAGTTTGAGAAACCAGCTTGAGTGACTGGAGTTGGCCAGTCTTAGCAGAAACTGCAGGGTCATTCCCTAGAATCTGCAGAGATTTCCTCCGGCCAGCACAGGAGAGGAACATCAGTGTGCTCCATGCTTGCAGCACAGTATGCTGCTGCTGTAGCCCTAGGTCGAAGCCGTTCACCGCAACGCGGCTGTTGGGAGTGAACTGTGCCTTTGCTGTTCCATATGAGATACCACATGCGCCCTGGGAACTGACCGCGAGAGATGGAAGCAGCAAGGAAGGGTGCCATACTCGAGCTGAAGACTTTAATTAAAAATTAAAAACAGTCACGCTCATCGTGGTATTGCTCCTACATTGATTGCTAATAGTGAGTCCTGAGGAGAAATTTAGTAACTCCTAGAAATTCCTTAATGCAGCATATTTTTTTAACGTACATCACCTTTCTCAAGCTGTCCTATTCCCATCTCCTTCACTTATATGGGCACAGCGCCATGTTAATGTAGTTTTGCTTCCCATTCCCCCTTAAATATTGCTTGTATTTCTTCCCCCTCCTCAAACCCACCTGCAGAAAGCACTGCTGTAAGTAAAGCTTGGAGCAGACAGCAGAGATGGTTCATCTTCAAAATCTCAATTCTGAATCAAAAGTATATTAAAACCCAGTAACTTTACTATAAATATTGTTTTTAAAAATGGAGCAGAAAACACACCCTGATTATTTACAGTAGTCCCTTTCAGTGCAGTTGAAACACAAAGCTTAAGTACACCTTTTTTGAAGACTAGAGACAGACAAAAACATAATTACTGCAAAAAAGACTATTTTAACAGTCCTCTAATGACTCCCACCTTAAGGAATTTAAAACAATATTTATCTGTGTTTCCTTAGTATTTTGCTTACACAAACTGAGTCATGGTGTTGCCATTGGGAAGAACTGGAATGAAAAGGGAGCGAGCTCTTAAGAGAAAAGCTGTAAAATTTGTCTGCAGCTCTCCTCGAGCAAGGCAAATAACTTGCCTTTCAGTTTTGGAAGGGAGCTCCTGCCCAGGCAACAAGCAGAGGCAATCAGACCATGTGTTGTTACCATTTTGAAATTTGAAAAAAAAAAACCCCAACCCACCCTGGTTCCCAAGTAAAACAAGTCTGCCAGGCCAAAGCTGACAGGCTGTATTTATATCGTTAAATCAGTAACTCGAAGAGCAGCCTCTAACACCGAGCCCAGCTGGCTCTGTCCAGGCTGGGCTCTCGTGGTGCGCACCAGTGTGGCTACCTGCAAACAGCCCCGTGTGGATGCTCTCCGGCTGCACTGCCTCTGCCTGCCAGGATTTGGTGGAGGTTTAGCTGGCCCCGGCTAGAAAGCATGCCGGGGTCCCTCTAATAATTCAGCAATGATGTGAGTCACTGGGAGCATCCTTAGGCATTGTGTAAAAACACCGCTGTGGAAGTACCTGTAGAGCTGTTGTAGGTGTTCAGCTCCACGTTCTGCCCAAAGCCATGGTGGCCAGTCCCGCTCCCTTATTTATCAATAAATGGTCTGGAGATCTGGCCACATCTCTGGCATAGACAGGGTCCCCAGTGTGACTTTTCTAATAAAGTTTAGCATTGTTTTGCTGTAGCGTGTTGGAGGGAGTGGTCATGGTTTTGAAACTACAGAAAGCCAGAGGTAAATTAAAAGGAGCTTGAGCAAAAACTTCTTTGGAGCTATTGATTTCCTCGTTTCTCAGACAGGATAAATATATACCCCGAATCCTATGCAGTACCTCACTAAATCTTTTTTTTTAAAGAAGAGGGAAATAACCAGTGTTGTACAGTACCATGTATACTACATGTGCAGAGCAATAGAAGAAGAAAACAATAATGCTTCAGCCACAGTCTGCAGGGCATTAATGCTGAATTTAGGACAGAGTCTCATCTACCAGCAGCAGAAGATATTTACCCAGACTGCCTGCCAATTCAATTGGCTGGATTTATACGTTGGTGTGATCCGGTATTGTACAATAAATCACTCCCTGAGCATCTGTTAGCGACACTAAATAGATGAGTTAATTAGAAGCTTCTGGAACCCAGGATGTTTATGAATCATTAAAGTAAATATGAATATGGTATGACTTGAAGAATAAATACATTCTGGTGGTGAAAGAAAAATAGGATGTCCAGAGCAGTCCTGCTCATTTGTTTTCAGCTACACTGGTACAGTGTGAATGACTTCTCCATCAGCTTTAGAATGTTCCTGGAGTTTCTTGAACGTGTTCTGTCAAATACAAGATTAAGAGCGTCAGAACAATACCATTATTTGTACTCATTGCATCTTTCATATAGAAGTTTCGCAAGTAGCTACTGTATATTTCATACGTCTGTGTGGGCGTAATATCTCACACAGGGAGCAGCCGGAGATACAGGGAATGAACAAATAAGAGCCCCAGCAGGTGTTATCATTTACAATTTTGTGGAGAAAGATCGCCGTGTACTGGGAGAGAATGACAGAAAGCAAAAGTTTTCGTACCCAGAGAGTCAGGAGAGAGAGAGAGGCAGCACCCTGTGATTTAGGAATGGCCTAACTAGTGCCAGGAGAGGAGGTTGTGATGTATTTCTGGTAATTATTATGTCTGTGCACTCTGAGCCCCAAATTTGTCTCGGAGAGCTCAGCTGTCTGCCCACGGAGGCAGTCATTTTGCAAAAGTTGCTTCAGCTTGTTACAGAAGAGACAGGCTGGGCTCTCTCGGGGGGACTTTATTTTCTGATTTCTTCTCCTGCGGTTGAGAGGGAGAGCATGCAGCTGCGCTCTGTGTATGGATACAGGGAAACAACGACGCTGTTAACAGGGGTCCAATCAAAAACAACCCAGAGCCAAGAGCTGGGAGGAAGAAAAGAGACAGTAGATTAGTCACTGGGATTTAAAAGAAACCAAGGAAGAGAGAAAAATATATACGAGGGTTTCTGGGTGTTAACTGGAGGAAAGAATTGGTCAGTAGCAAAAGGTGAACCAGAAATGGCTTAGCGGTCAAGGAGAGTAAGGAACAGAATAATAAACTATAAACAAACAATTAAAAAAATATTTCTAATTCCATTAAGAAAACTTCATTGCCCTTTCTGACTCAGTGTCTGCCTTTTCAAAACAGGGAGCTGGACTGACTAACCCGCTCACAGATCCTGCATTGATAGCCTGAGAGTTCCCGCAGAGTGTAGGTCTCATGATGCCAAACACTCCTTGTCTTTATGGTTTTTCAATATTACACACTTTGCAGCACTGGCAGGTTTGCAGCCAAATCCTTCTTCTGTAGAGCTTGCCTGACATTGCACGTGGCTCACTGCCCGGCACGCAGATATTAGATCCAGGAGCGACCTTATTCATGCCATTGTTGATAGGGTGAATCCATGTAGTTAATTGCTCCTGAGGGTACTCGCAGCAATAGGCTGGGATAGACTGAGGCTTTTCTGGCTGTGGAAATCATGACCCAAAGCGTGGTATGGGTTTTTTTAAGTCTAATCTCCTTCCAGGAACTCAGTAGGGGACTTCAAAGTTTCTTGTTGCAGTCTTGACTTCTAGTTGATCCAGAATGATCTCTTTGCCATGTTCTTTCCTCTGCAGCCGAAGATGCTACTGATTTGACTCTTTGGGGCAGTTACTCTTTCAGACTGTCTTGGAGAAACACTGAGGACATTTTTCACTTTGTGAATTGGCACTCGTTTCGACAGGCAGGTTTTCAGAAAAAATGAAGAGAGCAGTTTTCTAGAATTCCTGGCTCCCTCTTTCCACCCCTGACCTCTCTGTCAGCTCCCAAGAATACAAGCAGGCCTTCTGGGATGGTCCAAAAATCTGTCTAGCCCAGCATCATGCCTCCAATAGCAGCCGAAAGCTATTCCTCAGGAATAGGACGAAAATAGACAAAACATTTTTTTGGTACTTCCCCAGATTACTTTCCAACTTTCTGACAATTTGTTAGGGAGTTCCTGACCCAGGAAAAATATTTTGTTTTTAACAGCACACAATGACTTTCTGTTTCATGAATTTGTCCAGTCTCTCCTTGAGACCATGTAAACTTTAAGCCTCTAATTTTCTGTGGTAAGGAGTTGCACAACTTGAACACATCTTACGAAAAATACTTTCATGTGTCTGTTTTGAATATGCTACCTACCAGCTAGCCTTTGTAATGGATGAAACATTAAACGGTCATTCCTTAGTCACCCTTCCCTATGCAGCCACTCATGGCTGCATAGACCTCTGTGGTATTTCCCCTCGTTCATCTCTTTTCCACGTTGAAGTGTCTTCTGCGTTGCAAATAGCAGCACCTAACAGGAATGCAGATTTCAACTTATTCAGGCCCACTTGAGAAGACCGGAGTTTCTCTGCTTTCTGCTGGGTGTTCTTTGAGGAAGAGCGTGGACAAGAAGAGTCTTGTGAGAAAAGGCACAGGACAGGAATGTTGCATTCAGCTCTTGGTTTGCCCACCCACTCCCTGGGTGCCTGAGCTGAATGCCATTGCCCTCGGATGTGCCTTGGCTTCTCACCGGAGGAATGATGGTGTAAATATTTCCCTGAGCTCCCAAGCTCTTCAGAGGTTGGGATCTCTAGTACGCACAAGTCAACTGGCTACCGTGCTGACACTATTGTAAAAGCCCAGTCTTCGCTCAATACACAATAAATCCTAAATAAAACTCAGCCATACACTAGACTTACGGTTGTAACTCTGTACCCTAAAATTAAGATGGAAATGGTAATTTGAATAGAATAGAATCATAGAACAGCCCAGTTTGGAAAGGACGTTGAAAGATCATCTGGTCCAACCTTTCATGGGAAAGGGAGGCTAGATGAGTTTATCTAGCACCCTGTCCAACCGCATCTTGAAAACCTCCAGTGATGGGGACTCCGCCATGTCCCTGGGGAGGTTGTTCCACTGATTGATTGTTCTTACTACAAAAAAATTTCTTCTTATGTCGCTGTGAAACCTCTGCCAGTGCAACTTGTTCCTGCTGCCCCTTGTCTTCTCCATGTGGCTCCTTGTGAAGACAGAGTCTCTGTCCTCTTTGTAGTTTAGCAACGGTCCTATGTCTTCCCTGTGCTTCTGCTTACTGCGCACATACGTGAAGAACCCTTTCTTGTCACTTTTGACATCTTTGGCCAATTTCAGTTCTAGCCGAGCCTTAGCCTTCCTGACTGTGTCTCTGCATGCCCTAGCAAGGTTCTTGTAGTCCTCGATGGCTATATGGCCGCATTTCCATAGCTGGAATCTTCCCCCAAGTCCTGTGATTGTATTTCTATCCCACTTTTAGACCTCACCTCTCAGTAGCCACAATGAGTTTTCAGAACGAGAGTTGCTTGTTTATATTAGGTTTTTTTAATTAATTAACCTGGATATTAAAAAATTATATAATGTTTCTGCATCATCAGTAGAATGCTTACAGAATTGCAGTATTTCCTTTTGCATTGTGTAGAAAAGAAGTCAGATTTATTGCTGCCCTGAACAAGAACAATACCGCTGGTGTCAAGCTTGAATCAGAGAGAAATGTGCACAAAAAATCCAAGATCGGTGCTATCAGAACCCAGGCAGGCCTGCCAAGCTTCTGAGCGGAAGACGGTAAAATTAAAATGGGGATATGTCATTCATACAAATCACTGCTCTATGCCAATCAGTGGACTTTTTTTCCATCTGTCTGGCTTTTTGTGATGTCTGGCGGACTTGATTTCAAGTCTGTATTTATTTCTTAATGCCAATGAGGACTGGAACATTTTTATTACATATGCTTGACCATATCAAAATGGCAGACAATTAGCTTCAGTTATGTAGAATATCTGAGGGATGTTTAATTTATTAGATTTTTTTAATTGGTCTCTGTGTGTAATGGACTAGGAAGAGGTAAGAAATAAGGCTGTATAATTCATCTGAAAAAAATCTTGTTTCCTCCCCTCATTCCTTCCTTTCCAACTATTGAGATTTTTTTGTTGTTGTTGTTATTTATAGCTTATTTAATTATCTGCTTTGGAGTAATTTTTGGTGGATACTTGCCAGTTTACTAATATTCACTGCCCACTACCTGATGGTGTCACAAACACACCATCTGTTCACTTGTGCCTTCCAAAAGTCTCTGAAGTAGCTAGCTGACTCAAGCTGTAGGTGGTAGGATTGCTCAAAATACATAATCACCAAACTTCTAAATAACATGTATGCTTTTTAAAACTACATTTGATTAAGGCTTTCTCAGCTACCCTCCTACAAGCTTACCTCCACCACAAACAAATCTGGTACCATCATGCTGAAGAAGATTAATGCCCTGCTTTCACTTTTTTTTTCCCCCCTCAGCATTTTTTTCCATGATTGGGCCAAAACTGTGTGTCCCAGTCCCTGGACACATTTCTCCTGATATCCTACTCACCTGCCTAGTGGTAGGCACCACTTGTTTGGTATATTTGAGAGTGATGTGAACACCTCTTATCTTTGGCTGTACCCCTGCACCAGCATCTCTGCATCAAAGCCAGATCCCACTAGCCTTTGCATCTCCTTTCCCCTCTTCTCCCCTCACTCCTCCATCTCTTTCCAGGTTCTCTCCTCTCCGAAAGCCACAGAAAAACCTGTGGCATTTAGGTGCATCGGTCATCTGCATGGGCATACAAGGTGTATGGACAGTGAACTGAACAGAGCTGCCACTTGCCAGATGGAGAACAAGAGTTTGGGGAAGGCACTGGATGCATTTACATATTTAGGTATATTGGGCGCAGAAAAGAAAATCTAACCTAAAAAAGGAATCAATAACATGAGAGTTTCCCAGTTGCCCCTGGGAAACAACCTGTTATGTTATCTAGAATGAGCTCCCCAACGGTGTTAGGCAAGTAACTCACACCGGAGTACTTAAGCACATCAAATTACTTTGTAAAACTCAACCTTGGGTCATCCTTCTACTGGATTATGGCTGGGAGAGCAGATCTGAAAGCTGGGAACACTGGCTCAGCCCCCTGCTCGTGCAGGACAGTGCTTGCAGCTTGGCTGTTTTGTAGCGGCTGTGCCCTTTCCTTCAGTTACTAATGAATTAATCCCTGTTAAAACATTTTCAAATAAGAAATCTCAGTACGTTACAAGAATAATATTACAATTCTTTTAAAAGGGAAAATAAAACAATATTTTTGGTGGGATAGTGGATATCTCTACAGGCTTTTACTTAGACTCCATGAGACAGCCAGTGTTATTTCTGCAAATGAAGATTAATTTCTGTGCCATTACCAGATGTAACCCTTGAGGAATTAATTGCATTTGTATCTCATATCAAAGTCCTGTTTATATAATCAAGCAATCTGGAACAGATAAGCCCCTTCTTGGAAAACCTCTGCTGCTCAACAATATTTGACTTTGCCTCAGACAGGTTATGGCCCACTGGGAGCTGAGGAGCTCACTAAAACACCATTTGTAATGCAACGTGACAAATCCCCGAGCCAGGGTGATAATCTCTGCAAACTCTGTACACACAGTGCCTCTGTCTCAGCAAAAGTGATTAATGGGCTCTGCAGAATCATCATTCGGTCCTCTATTAATTACTTCAGAGGGCCGCTAAATGGAAACCCCAAAGCCTGCAAAGGCTCCAGGGGAAGGCTGGGTGATTTGCAAGGCCAGGCTGGACGCGGGGCCCCGCACTCTGGCTGCAAAGTGGAAGGGGTGCGAGGCAGCCTGAGCTCCCCCGGGGAGCCCTGGGGATGGCTGCAGAGGTGGCATGGGCTCCCCAAGCTGCAGCCCTGCAGGGAGCCTTAACTTTGCCTGTGCTCAGCACAGTGAGCGGGATCACACCGGCTTGTGGGCACATGGGCAGTGAGCTGCTTCTGGCTGCAGCTCTGCTCCTTCAGGCACTTCTTGCCCCCAGGTCAGAACCGGGGTGCTGGTGGATGAGAAAACCTCCGCTGAGCCTGGCTTTAAAGTGGAGATGGGGAGAGCAGTCAGGTGGGGACCAGGAGCCGGAGGGGATGTGGTCATTCAGAAGGGACTGTGGTTTGCAATATTCCCTCTGTCTCTGCCATAACTGACGTGATTTAAAATGCATAGGCCCTTCATAAATTCTTGCAGCTCTACTGCAACGAGTGAAACCGTGCCAGTTTATCTCCAGGGAAGATCTAAGTCTAAGTGTTTTACAGGGAAAGAAAGACTATGAGGAGAGAAGCGTGCATTTATCTTTCCAGTACGTTCTCTGGGCCTCATCCAAGGGGAAAACTTCTACATCTTGTCTCAGGACCTTTAAATCCCAGCTGTGGGACTCTGGTTAGAGACCCCCACGGAAAAGTCTTAATGAATTTACCATGGATTGTTTCTAATTCATTAAAAATATGTCAAACCCAGTAATGCACGCTAGCCTGCCTGTATATTTTTCACTTGTCCCATAGAAGTCTATGGCAGGGATATCACTGCCTGCCCAGCCCTCTAGAGTTACCCGGTGATGGCACAACCCCAACAGCTCTGCCAGATGTGATGTATTTATGCCCAGCAGGCTGAACTCCCAGTCATTACACCATAAAAGTGATTTCAGCTGGAAGAAATCATTTGGTTATTCTGACTGTTCGGTGTGATCCAGCGACCACACAGGACTTGGCTGCACTCGGACAGGAATTATATTGATTATTGATGGTGCTACATCAGGTGGGGAGCCACCCTGAGTAGGAAAGATTTGACCCTCTCTCTCGTGTGCCTGTGCCTGTGACGATGGACCTCAGCAAAGGAGGGGCACAGTTCCCTACCCTATGTTATACACAAGGAAACAAAGGCAGAAATAACTTTTCCAGTTTACATGTGAGGGGTAAAATTTACAGCATTTTGGCTTCCTTGTCTTGTGCTCATCATAATGTCCTAATCAATTCTTAAAGAGTGTGTTCATCTGATGGTCACCCTCTTCACTGAAGCAATTGACCGAAATGGGTAAACATAGGAAAATATACCTACCAGGACACTTTGCAGAGTAGGGTCTTTAGTACTGGGGGGTGGGTTTAAGCACAGGGAAATGAATAGGACAATTTTTCACTTGCTCAGAGCACCCACTCATTAGGCACTGGACCTGATTTCTAAAGGCACTGGTCTGAGTGAGGGTTAGAAACTCAAAAGCTTACAAATCAGCTGTAAAGACAGTACTAAAAATCCTACAAGTTGTCTGTCAGGATCTTCAAGCATCTTTAAAAACATGGCTCCTGAAACTTCACCAGTAAAGCCTGAACTAAATCTTCACAGGTAAAAGCTCACTGTTTTCCTTGCACTACTCTGTCTTGAGAAGAAAATGCATGAAATGTTTGGGAAACAGCATAGCATTTAGCTTTACAGGGTATGTTCCCCTGAAATTGCCTGTATAAAGGCAGGGCAGCAAGAAAGCCACAGCAAGGAGGCTGAGGTCTCTCTTCTGAGAAATAAGACAGCTTGAATTTGAAAGGGACTTTAAATAAAACAAGCAATAAAATACAATAATGATTCCAAACTGTTCTGAAGTCTCGCCACTTATTTGGCTTATTAGTGGGCAGGGAGGGCAGTCTGTAGGGGCACTTAGTCCAGAAGGTCTGGAGGGAAGATGCAGCATGACATCCACACGAGGGGCTATCTGTGTGCCACAAACAATTTGACGGACATTTTATACTGGAAAAACAAATTCAGACTTGTGGATATATCGAATAGAGAAGCGTCTTGTGGAATAGTGGAATAGCCTCTCCCCAGGTCAGACAGTTCGCTGATGGGAACAAGTGCTTAGGAAGGGGAAAGAGCAGTTGGTCTGGGGGCAGCGGGCTCCTCTTTGTATCACTTCTTTTGCACCTCATGGAAGGAGTCTTTATTCTTCTCTGGGAAGTTTCTAGCTTTTGCGGTGTTCAGAGAGAACAGTTAACTCGTAACCGCTGGCAGCAGCCGAGCACGAAGAGGCCGTGTTAAAGAGGAACCACTGAGAACTCTCTAAATTGCATTTCCTCAAAATGAAACAGGATGGAATTACAACGTCTCCTTGGCATGGGCCTAAAACCAAAATGATTCTTCACTGGCTAAATAATTTCATGCGCTGGTTAGACTACAGCCTGCAGCCTGAGATGGAAAGGAAGCTGGCTTTTCCCTAAATTCTGTCCCTTGCTCTCACGAGAGCTTGAAACAGGGCTAACACAAAGTAATTCCTTCCATTGCCAACCTTGGACTCCAATTTGATTACTCGCTGCATTAATTTAGTGATTCCGTGATTTGAATCCATTGGTTTATTGATTTAGTCTTAATAGGAACCCTGATGCAATCATGGGATTGTTCCATTTTTAATTAACTTAGCAAAATTTTAGCAGATTAACCCTTGCTGCCTTAAGGGTAAACTCCCTTGCTTATTCTTTTCAATAAAACCCATTTCAATAAAATCCAGCACAACAGTTTATTCTATCAGACTGCTCCATGGGTCAGAAACCCAAGTGCACATATGATTTAGAATAAGGTATTTCCAGGCCACTTGATTCTTCCTTCAGATTACTATGAATCCCTCATATAATACATGGAGGGTGACAGCGGCACAGAAAGGAGCATGGAAAACAAAGCTGAACAAGGGAAAAAGACCTGTTTCCTCATACTACTTATTCTTCCAGAAACATGCTATTGAATCATGTAATTATTTCTAACTTAACTACTGACAGGTAGAAAAGGTTCAGAAATATGATTTAGGCATGGACAAAATAACTGTTCTTACTGGTAGATGGATTTCCAGGTGTCAGACTACTCACTAGGGTGGCTTTAAATAGTGGTCGTAGTTCATATTTGTACAGTACCTTACAGTCTACTCTGCCTTCTATCATGTTTGATAAGGAAATAGTCCACTTACTGCATTGAAATTTCAACTGCAAGCCTCTGTAGAGAGTAATCATACATTTTTAGGGCATTTTCCATTCCGGCTATCTGGTGCTATTATTGAACTTTTCAACTAGTTGCCCATGCTTTTTGCAGCATGATCATACCTTTTACTCCTTTCTCAGCACTCTTTCTGTTAGCTGTTGCTCACAGAAATCTCCAGTGCTGGATGCCCAGGTACAAAGTAAGGCTGCACAGTCCAGGCCTGTGGACCTCTTTTCTTACTGTCCCCACATCTTAAACAGGGAGCTCCTACACTTACTGCGTGCATCCTTCTGGCACTCTCAGAAAGAGGCTGGTTTTCTCCTTCAGTTTCCCTGGCCCTACAAGTTACCACATTTACATTTGGTACTCTTGTTTGTATGAACCAGAGCCAAAACAACTCACCATAGGCTGAAAACATGCATCTGTAGATGAAAAGCTCTATGAGTTGGTTCTCAGATTTGATTTTCTGAATCAAACAATGCATAGAAAGAAGGGGGATAATGGGTGTATTGTTTGCCTAGAAAAAGTAGAATGTCTATAAATGAAAAGATAGGTAAGAAACAACCAGAAATTACCAGAATGTTGATGCAGCTCCATTTCAATCTCTGAAAGTACAAGCAAGAAAATGAACTGCATCTCAGTGACTTGTAAAAGAAACTGGGGCATTGACTACAATGAGCTTGAAGCTGCTCTAATGAAATCATTCCATCAGATGTGTGCAAACAGCTGGCAGAGGAAAACAGCTGGTGTAAAGACCCTGGGATAAATTGCTCACCAAAGTAACAGAAACTGCAGAAATATGTCAAATTCGTTCAAGTTTCAAGGAGAAAAGACAGCTGTTGACCACACTGGTGCAAAGGAAAAGGTGGCTGCCAAAAAAAATCAAAGGTTATGAGCCGTGAAACGTCCACAGCATCAACAAAACAGATCCTCTCTTCTCAGCAGCTCTCGCTGGAACTTTTGCCACTTCTGGGAGCTCGTGGAATGGAGGAAAATCAGTGGCTGGAGGTTTCACTGAGCTGGTCCTGCACGTTCATGCAGAAGGGAGCCTCCACTGATGACAAGGCTGCTCCAGGCAAGCCCCTGCTGGTCCTGTTGTTGCAGCTGAGATGCACTGGGGGCTCCTGGGACCTGCCCTGGGACTCTGCTGGGACAGCAGATGATGGGGAGGGAAGGTGGCTTTGATCGGCCCATGGCACGGTTTGCCAGAAGCGGGTGCAGCAGCCCCAAGGCTTTTGTTTTCCAGTATTTGATGTGTTATTGTAATGCTGTCAATATTTGAGCTAATTTTTGATGCAGAACAAGTCCATCTGCTCCCTGCTAATGGAAATATTTCATTTATCGTCACGCTTTTTCCAGTTTTCAAACTTATGCTGCTGAGAGAGCTCAAAGGTAATCCCGTGCATCTTGTGAGTGAGACAGAGCAAACAGGCTGCAGCACTGCTAGCTCACCCACTCATCCCTTCGCAAATCCATGCTTTCCTGATAAAGTGCTTTACAAACTAATATTATACAGCAAAAAGATTAAGCTTTTGAAATGAAGGAAGCAGCTGGGTCACAGCTTGGTGTGCAGTGGGTGAACAGTAACTGGAAAAAAGCCTGCTTAATATCAAACACAATGGGAACTTTACAGCATATTGTAGGAGACACTTGGTTATTTTAAATCTTGCACAATGGACCACCCTCTATTCACGCACACACACACAAGTAAATTAGATTATACTTAATCTTCTGTATCTCCCATGGAAGAGTAAGAGGCTGGGTCAACTCTAGCCAGAAGAAACGTGATTCCCGAGAGTCCCCACAGTTTCAGTTCAAAGCTCAGATCAATAAGGTATTCCTGTGCCTTAGAATAAAGACTTGTAAATATGTACTTGCCACCTGATTCTCTTTGTAATATAACCAGGGGATATGTCTCAACAAGTGATAATTGGAAAACAACCACATGTGAGAAATCACCTTCCTTCAGAAAGGAGACAGACAAAAATAGAACTGAGCAGATCACAGCCCAGGGCGCTCCAGGATCTTTCCACATGAATGAGAGCAAGTGGAAATGAAATGGCAAAGTCAGAGCTGATGACAGCCTGCCTGCCTGCTAGATGTGACCTGCAAATGGATTTTAAAACATTTCCAACTACTATCACAATTCAGGCTGCATATCCTTGCTACGTGCACACAGAAGGACATTTTAGAGGGAAATGGGTGGCTTTTTTTCTGGCTGTACTTCTTAGTAGGTATGAGGTATCCCCAAACTCCTTGGCTTGGTCTGTGGTATCTGCTATGCATCTTTCTGTGCCGAGCACTCCTATTTCAAGTTCAGCAAATCATTTTAGGAATAATGAAACTGCCACTTCCATCAGAGGTGAATGCTGTGCCAGCCTTGGCTTGGTGCTAGGAAGCAGGATCCATTGTGCAGGTTGGAGCTTGGCAGGAGGAGGTGGGCAGGATGGGTTTCAAGAAGGGAGTGGGTTTTTAAGAGCAGGAGACGAAACCCAGGGTCTATTCGGTCTTGTATCCTGCTTTCAACAACAGCCAGGGCTGGGTGTCTGCAGGTTTGGGTAGGACAAGATATCCCAGATATCTGGGAGTCTTCTTCTAGGAATGTGTCTGGTCACCAGACTGACCACTACACAGGTCGGGTGTCTGTATATCAGGGTAGCTTATTCAACATCAAGAGCATTTTCTTTTTGCTTCTGACAAGGTGAGGGGAGAATGAGATAGAGTCAGAGAGCATTAGAGAGCCCCACTGTACCTAGGTTGCTGCCATATCCGGATGGAAGCGTTGTCCAAGGAAGATGCAATTTTGTCTAAGGTTATTTTAAGGAGGGATCGAACAGCCCATCATTCATTCACACCCTCAATTCTTGCTCTTTGACAGCAGCCACATCCATTTCCTACAAGAGTTTTTTCAAGGTACCTGTTGAGCAGGGCAGCCTGGTGAGAAGAAATCCGAATTGCAGGATTCAGGGACAGACTTCCGTTATGGCACGCGCCCTCCTTGCCTGCCTTCACCACACCAAACACCTTGAGAGGAGAGTGACCATGAAGATTTTAACTGGGTGTGGAAACAACTAGCAGACAACAGCTACGATAGGAAAACAAAACAGGAAATGAAAATAACAGACTAGTGATCAGTATTGAACCGTGATATTCACCTGGTGGCCGATCCTCTGCCTAACTCCCTTTGCCCAGCGAGCAGCTTGTGCCGAGACAGGCAGTTTGCCTATGTCTCTCTTGAACCCCGAAAGACACCACCACTTCCATCTATCTTGTTCAACCTGCAAAAAATTAAGGGGCTATCTTCCTTCTCTGGTCTGCGGTTTTAATTGCACCAGTCATTGGTAGTGTTTGGTAGGTTTATATTTCAGGGGAAGGAGGTACTTCTCTGTGCTCCTGCCTCCTATAGTGGTCACTGTGTGGGTGGTGGGTTGGATGAGGCGGTGTCTCCTCGGACTCCCTCCTCCCCTGCCAGCTAAAGCAAAAGGGCAGCACGTAAGTTAACTGACCAAATTGGCCAAGGGCCTTGTAATGATAATGTTTGAACATTATTTGTGTTCTCTCAGCATAAAGAATAAGGAGACAGTGAAGGAGTGGCCAAGGCCAGCGCAGCACAGTCCTCTGGGGTGACCACAGCGCCTGGTTGCAGAGGGTCACATCTTCCCATCGGGTGATGAAGACCACCTTTCCACAACACCGTTTCACTTTGTTACAGCACTGGTGGTGAGCGAGAGTGAGCAGTAACACAGCAGTGACACAGCACCAGCTCCCATGGGACATGATTGCCAGCGTTTCTGGCCGAGACCATGGGGTCTCCCCCCAGACAGCCCAGCTCCATGGTCCCAAACTCCAGGACCGAAGCTCCGACTTCACTGAATTCCATCAGGAAATTTCCACTTGCTTCAACAGCACTGGCATTTCAGGCAATTTTTGCTTCATGTGACAAGATGCCACACTTTCCCAGAGTGATTTTTTTGTCCATGTAGCAAAGTTTCCACTAGTATTGGATAGACTTTCACCTGCCTTTGGCCTAGAGCAGGTGAGATCTCCATACCCGGATGAAGAGAACGAAATGTTTGTCCTGTAGTTTGAATTTAATAAAGGAAAAGAAAAAGAAATAGAGCAAGACAGAGGCACAGCTGAGGAGGCTAGGACACCTGCAATGAGAAAGTCCTGAGGAGATGGAGTATTAGAAAGACAAGAGGTCAAAGCTGCACAATGAATTTATCACCAGGCTCTGTTATTTTTTACATAGTTGTGTCATCCATCACAGGGATGTTTTCTCTAAATGAGTGAAGTATGCGACAAGCTGCCCATACGGTTATGAGCACATACAGGAGTAAAATACCATGTCACATATTTTGCCAGAAATTTTTGAGTATGCTAAGAACACAAGGAGATTTTTTTTTTGATTCCATTTACTGTAGGAACATTCTTTTTCCCCTGTTCTATAATAACCCTGCTCTGAAGGTGGGACATTAGTTGGATTCGTTGTACTTCATTTATCAAGTTTGCAAAGATACACAGAAGACACCCCTCGAGGGATGGGAAGTTCTGATACTTAGAGAAATAAAATTTAATATCTACTTTGCTGGTGTAATGGAAAATTTTATTACTTTCAGAAATATATTTCAAGTTGGGAGACAAAGGTTTTAGGCAGATCTTTCAGAGAAAATTGTGTTTTATTGAAAATGGATATAAAAGTAGATTAAGTCTCTTCCCATACATTAATGCAACATACTTTAGTCTGCTTCAGGAAGTCTGGCTAGCTTGTGAAAAATGTGAGCTTGTATAAGTGATAGTCAAGTTTATCAGGGGACATCCTACAGGTAAGCCCAGTGTTTACATGAAAGCATCCTGAACACTGGGAATTGTCTGTAAAACCAGACAAAAGAAAACAAAACTAGACAATTAGAAAATCCATAGTAACTGAAAAAATACATATGACAAACACCTGGACAAAAAACTCAAAAGCTGTAAAATGATGTAGCAGCAGTAACTTCAGCAGACAAGCTGGAACTGGCGTCTTGGAGACATAAGCACAGTTTTGTCTTCTGGTCTTCTGGCAATGCCTAGACAATCAGTTAAGACTTGATACCATTGCCTGAAAGTTAGTTAATGTCTCAGAGTAAAATGCCATCCACTGGTGTTAACGCCCCTCTTACTTGCCAGTAGACTGGCAAAGCAGAGAGGGCAGGACATCACCAGTGAACTTCAGCTGCGATGAGTCTCTTACTTAGATGGGACTCTCATCACCAAGAGGGTCTGAGCTATCCATCTCAGTGCCACGAAGGGATGCAAAGGTAGGTCTAGCACAACCCTGTGGTGGGCTGTAATTGGCACCACTGCTAAGGAGGTTGGCTGTCCTGAATGCTGCTCTGGGACGCTGACAAAGTGCGTCAGACCTGCCTGAGCCTCCAGTAACAAACAGATTGAGAAATGACAGTCTCCAGAAAAAGAAAATAGTCTCTTTCTGAAGAATATCAGGGAGTGATGCTGTTGTTAATCCGATGCCATTAAAAAAAAAAAAAAGTCTAAGAAGCTCCTTGACTATAGGAAAACTGTTGTTGCTCCCCAAAATTCTTCTGAACAAATCTATTCTGCCATGTGTTCCCAGTGCTCACCCATACAAACTCCTCTGCCCAATTCCCCTCCTCCCCAGTGTATGTCAACGCCACTGTCCTTGTCCTCCACCCTTCAGGACAGTCAACATCTTCCCACACTTCACACATGGACAGTGCGTGAATGGCTCCCTGCCCAGGAGGTTTCCTGACACAGCTGTATTGAGTGAGCTGTCTTCCTTCCTGCTGCTTCTCTTAGGACCAACAGGTTCTTCCAAATGTCCCTACGTTCCACCGATAGTGTTTTGTACCAGGTAACAGGCTGTGCGTGGATCTAGATTAGCAAGCAACATTCATGTATGCTTTCAACTTGATGGAGAATTTGAAGAACTGGAATGTCATTTGAATGCTGCCTCCATTGCATCTACAAGAGAAAACTAGAAACAAAGTGATTCATATGGGGAAAATGCAGGAGGGAACTCTTTTATGCTACTGGAGCTCGATTTGTGATGCTTCGCTAAACTAAGTGTTGCTGTTGATAGCAGATCTGTGCCAGAAGTGCCCTGGGATGGGAATTTATGGGAGTGGAGAGAGAGCAATTGCCAGAAAGGGTGGGAATAATAGTCCTCCAAGGACTTTCTTGTAAAGAACATTCCCTGCTGGGCTGCTTCCTAACTGGATAACTTTAAATGAGATTTTGTATCCTCTGTCTGTGATATTTAGCTCTTATGGGTTGTTTTTGTCAGCTGAGTAGTCTGGGTGATTCCCTTTGCTAGCTGTGATTACCTCCAGGGCAACTGTCTTGGCCTTTCCTGGGAGGTTTGTACCCGGGTGCTGATCTCCTAGCTACCTCGAGCCTCCTAAAACCTTCTGAAACCTCCCCTTGCTCAGGAGCAGTCCTTCCCCATCCCGCCTGGCTGTAGATGCCACCCTGAGAAGCGCAGCTCTTTCAATAGGAAGCTGGTGTTGCCCGGAGTTGCCACCACTTTTTGAGTGTGTGGATGACCCTGGCCTCTGGGATTTCAGATGAAGGCTCCCAAAAAGCTAGTTATCGTAAATTCAGATAAGAAGGAACTGGACAATTACTTTCAATCCACATATCTAAATTACACAGGAGCATTAAGATGTGGTCTGATTCTAAGTAGCAGGGTGCAGGGACTCAGGAAGCCTCTTCTGCCTAGAAGACCTTTCAGATTTGAGGATAGAAGAGGAAGAGAATAGAAAGAGTCTCAAAATCTGTTTTCTGTACAACTAAACTTCTCCATGGCAAAGAAAGCATATGGTATGAATGCAGAAACTCATTAGTGCAGACCTTTGGGAGACATCACGATTAAGCAAAACAGAGCCAGATGAACATTTGAGAGAAACAACAAATTGCCAATGCTGGAGAAAAATAACTGAGAGCCAAGTGACTACAGTTGCAGACTCATGAAAAGAATATTCAGGAATGTGATTTCTGAGAAAGACTTTTTCTGAGAAAGGTTTCTGGCTCTGTGAGACCAATCCAAGCACGGAGGGAGTAGGTCGGCTCAGTCCTCAGTGGTGGTACAGACAGATATTTAGGTTGGTAGCAGATAGCTGATGACGTTTTTCTGTGGACCATTTCCACCTCATATTACTTTAAATATTTCAAGAATTTAAGATCCTTCCCTGGACTGCTTAGGTTCTTGGTCCTTCTTTTACAGTGAGGTCCTCTAAAATTAAAATATCAGCGCAGAAATGCCATGAAGACAAGTTTCCTTCCCCTCCAGAAGGAAATACAGAGTCATGATGGAAGATAAATACATGTGACCTCACACACATCCTTCAGTCAGCAGGAAATTAACTCCTTTAAATCTTCTTTTCTTGGCCTTCTGCCCACAATTACATGGCTTTCATCAAGAACTCATACCTGCCAGACTTTATTGTGCTTCTAAACCCCCTGAGCCTGAAAAAGAAGATCTAATTTAGCTGATTGGAGGAAAACAATATGGAGAAATTACAGTTTGTAAGGGATTATTTTAAATGCTAGCTACTTCTACTACATTTAACTGGGATCTAGAAGCTTGTTATAGGAGGATGTGTTTCAAACACGTGCAGAATATGTATTGTGGTGATGATTTATCAAATTATGAGCCAATTAGTCCTGCAATCAAACTTCATAAACATAGTGCCTTACTGCTACCTGTACCTTTTGGTTAAACTGGATTTCTCTATCCTGTGTTTGGAACAGAATTATTTTGGACAGCATTAATTAGAAGCTGCAGTTTTCAAATAACATACAGTTTTTGTAGCAGGCTACTCCAATGACCTTAAAACATTACTTTTTGCTTTAAATGCCAGTCCCGAATTTACTGTAACATTTTAAGTTACCTCTTTGGATTTAAAACCTGGTGCTAACTTGGTACCTCTCCATTGCAGTAGGTGGAAGAGAGTCATGGATGAGCATTCATTACTTACATCTGTGTAACATTCAGGTGAATCTGGCTAGATCTCTGCTTAAAACTTGCATTGTTTTCACATTCCTTCTGTAAAGCATAAAGACATCTTTTTTTGTCTTGGGCCTTGTCCTGGTACCCTAGTCTAAGTCTTACCCAAGTGATGAAGACCCGACTGTGCATCAGTGACTTGGGTGCAAGGACTCTGTCCTAACTGTGAGGCTCCTGGTGAGAGATGCTCTCTCCACCTTACTCCTCACCTCTGCCCCTGGCAGGTTGTGCTGTGACGGGGAGCAGAGTATTGGCTTTCTTCTGCAGCTGCGTCGTGCTTGAAGTGACGAGACGTAGGAGTGAAATGGCAGGGCACACACTTCAGTCATCTTCACGAGGTTGTCTCACATGGACTTCCCCCTGGGTAGCCACGATCGGGCTTTCTAGTAGAAAAGGCTGGGAAATTCCTCTACTGGAGAGGAAGGAGGGTGGGCACTTTGAAGGCCAGGTGAGTGGCCAAGTGCCGTTCACGGAGGAGTGTTTACACACATGTCCTTGCACAGTGCATCCCTGAGGAAAATGTCAGCTCCTATGGAGGAGGCAAACCCCGGGTCCAAGGCTGTCAGGGAGCTCTTGGCAGCTCACAGCTGAGTACCAGACTTGGAGCTGCAGCATAAGAGCATCCATTTTCCCTTTGGGCAGAAGAACACTCAGGCCAAGCTTTTTCCCTGTGTACTCAGAAATGATGTGTGTGTAACTTTGTCACATCCTTGTGCTGGCTCCTGGAATAACATTCAGGTAGGCGTCACGGTTACAGAAGCAGCCGAACTGCAGGCCCTGGCTCTCATCCTGCTGAATCCACCTCCACAGCTGGCAGACCTTATGCCTCCACCTCGTTTCCGATGAAAACCCACAGTCCTCTCACTTTTAGTCCAGCCTCAGGCTCCACTACACGTATGCCCAGCACATCTGGCTGGATTTGGTACTCGCTGTATTTCCCTCGGGGCGTGAATGATCTGCACAACACACTGAACCAGAAGGGCCTTTTCATAACAGAAACGGCGTTACTGAGTCATAAGAACGAAGTCTGCCATAAATGCAAATAATTTTAGATAAGGTTATATGTGTACCTGTCTAACTAGACCTAACGCTCCTCTCTGAGGTAGGCTCAGCCTCCTCCTCCCCGGGATCTGCGTGCTGGGAGTGATCTGCATCTGCCCTCCAGGGAACAGCTCTTGGCGATCAGGACAGGGAGTACGAGCTGCATTGAAAACTTCCTCCGCAGTTGTGTGCACCAGAGACTGAGCTGCTTGCTCAGTTGTGCCTCATCAAAAGCAGCTCATTCGTAATCAGCCGAACATCTGCAGTGCTCTGATGGTCATGTCACCCCTGCCAAGGGAACAGCACAAGCGAGGCAGGGGAACGACGGTGGCTTTGCTGCTGATGTGAAGGATGGTTTAAGTATTCCTGATACATTCCTCTCACGTGTGGCGGGTCTGGTCTCCTTGGGCTTGGTTTTAAACCTTTTTAGCATTAGGGCTATCTGCTCAGCTCTGAGCATAGCCTCCCTATAATTCCACAGGCTTGGTGGTGAAGGCGACAGAGATCCCAGCCCCAATTCACACTGCGGGGAGCAGCCTGCCACAATTAATGAACTGGAACTGCTTCTGACAGATGTGAAGATGAAACTTAGCACTGGAAGCACCCAGTGCCTTCCGCACTTATTTCAGTCTTGAGAAATGATCAAGGAAAACCTGCAGCTTGTGTTGCTAAGTAGCTGCCACCATAACAAACCTTTTCATGCCTTTTCTGGCTCATTGCTGCCTCCCTCAGCATCATCAAGACTAGCTACAAGTTTGCAGTCATGTAATTACAAAACGCAAAATGGTACATTTAGTTTACTTTCAGGGTCTCATCAGTTACGTGACCTATCAGAGAAACATTCCTAAGTTAAGCATCAAATTTGGCTTTTGAATCCAAATGCTAAGCTGCTGTGTCTATTTTTTCTCACAACATTGACTGTGGTTTCTTATTCCTTAAACATCAGCATTTCTTTTGTTTTGGAGATTAGTCCTGTAGTCAAGAAATACGAGAAGCAGCTTAATTTGTACAAAAACAAATTTAGCTGAACTTTCCTGCAAAAATGCTCAGTGGTGGAACAGTTTATGGTATCCCGATCCCTTCATTTCAGAGTTAAAATCCATTGCGATGCACGGTACACGCTGCCTGCAAAGCGCATGTTGACTCTAATTCTGGCTTACCCTCAAGTAATGCGAGGACTGGCTATATTAACTTTCACAAAATGAACAGAAAGCCAGTGCAGACACATCCTCTGGCGGAGGCTGGACTTGAGCTCTGTCATAGAAATACCAGATTTGAGGGAGAACATTCAACTTCTGCCTTGGAAAAGCAGAATATTAATACTGGTGTGTAAGTTGATGACAAACATGCCAATCCACCAGTTTTAGCCAGTGCTGGGACCCCCGAATTCAAACAGCATTATTATGAATAATTTTCTTAGACTGATTTAAGACACATGCAGAGTTGGCACAGCCATCCGGAAAAGCAATCCTCTCTCCTTCTCTTCTCTGTTCTCCTGCCTGGTGCTTCTTGTGTTATGCTGGCATGAGTTTCTGTATGGCTGCCCAGTGCGCGGGATGTAGGAATTGATCCAGCTGGAGGAAAAAAAAACGTGTTTTGGTGGGTTTTGCCCTGAATCAGTTCTCACCATCCCCAAACCTAGATAACTAAATTGTACAAATAATTGCCAGCACTACCTGGGCACTGCAAGGCAGGGAAGGGGAAAGTATTCCAAAAACGTAGCAGAACAGTTTAATTTAGAGAGGAGTCCTTGCGTGGAGAACGCTACTGGCTTTAAACCTCCATCTGCTCTAGAAGGATGCTAAGTGTCATGAGTAAATCTGTGTTTCTCATCGCATGTATTCTTGATCAATGTCAAACAACATTTATAAACATCCATGATTAAAGGTCAACCACACAGCCCTCAATTATTTAGTTAGTTTCAGGCTATGTTATAATGTTTAATGTTTTTATTGAAAACAAAAGTTGGGCAAACAAGAAAAGCAGGGGGGCCGGGGAAGGGAGAACATGTAGAGACCTAGCTCATGACAGCCAAACTACTTCTTGTATCCTTCCTGGCTGCTGGGGAATAGCTAGGGCCAAATGAAATTGGAGGGTGTGTTCTCCCAGAAAGTTTCTGGCACTTTATTCTACTTATAACACAACATTAACACTAGTGTTTGGCTAATATGAATATTTTCTCCTAGCTGAGTTTTTGGATTTTTTTGGACTCTGCATGGAAGTGTTTTGAACTAAAACAAATGTAAAAACAGCTCCTCTGAGAATAGCAGGGAAAAACCTTCCCTTTTTCTACCTCCTGTTCTTGTCTCTCTGGTGGCTTTATCAGACCTTCAGAGGTTAGCAAGAAATGCAGAGAGAATTGTCCTTTCTTCCTTGTGTGTTGGGACAATCTATTTCCTCGTCCTTTAGCTTTTCTATATATTTGTCTTGCAGAAGTTCACAGTATATAACCTAGCCAGTTCTTGTAGGTATAACAACAGAAAAATCTTTGAAAAAGTACAAGCAGGAACATGGTAGCCACTTGAGGAAATATGTTCCACAAGTAGTGGACACTTGAGAGCTTTGGAAACAGGAAAAACTTACCAGAACCCCACTCCCCGCCCCCACCCCCCGCCAAAGTAATCTGTTATATACCACCACACAGTGTGGCAGTAGGATGACAACAGGGAGTGGAGAATAACCCTTTGAAGTTTAACTTCCTTTATTTGCAGGTGTAGGAGCACATTAGCTGGGAAGACCAAAGCAGAAAAGGCAATCTAGTGTCTACAAAAGATGGGCAGAGCTCAACATCCTTAACACCATATACTTGACCCTCCAACAAAGTCCCTGAAGCAAAGTTGCACATGGCAGCTGCCAGTTAGGTTGCTAACCAAGTCGGTCTAAAATCCTGAAGTGTGAGTACCAGTGATATCTTCAGCCAATACTTTTAGCTAAGTTAGAACCTGCCTTATGAAATGTCTTGTGAATTACGAAAAGTCCTCTACTCATACCCTTCCCAGAAGCGGAGAGCTATTTAACCTACAGATGTAGATAACATTACCTGCCTGACTTCCTCCCTTCCACTCCAGTTGGAATGAGAACAGAGCTCTCTCGAGGGAGAACTGGAGCAGTATGTCTTCAAGGTGGCCAGACGTGCAGGGCAGGAATTCATTCAACAATTGAATCCCCTTACAGGAATATTTCCTTAGATTCATGAACTGTTTTCCTTTTCACCCACCAAAAAGGAGTAATTTGGAAAGCAGGGCATGCATATTAGTCACTGATGTAAATACTTAAGATCTGCAGACAGAACAAACCTGCTGCCAGCGGGGAAGACGGCACCCAGAGGTATTCACAGCAGTTCCTTCCCCTCACTGATGCAGTACAACACTACAGCCAAACACACTAGAGACATTCCAGCCTGAATGGTAAAGTAAGGAATACATTTTACAGTAATATTATCGATCAAATCTAAATCCCTCACAAGATTGGTTTCTGAAAAGTAGATGGTGTTACTCACTGAGCTGCTAGGAAAATGGCTTCTTATCTAGTAAGAACTAACTGAACGCTTATGGTTAATTCCTTTAAAACAGTTTAGACATTTGAAGAGGAACTATAACAAAATGCAGATGCTGTATTTATTTATTTTTTTTTTTTTAAGTACTCCAGTATCTTTGTAAAGAACAGCAGTCATGGGGAAAACAGAATAAATGCTGTGCAACAGATAGCCTTTCTGCATCTCATCATCTGTCTGCACAGAGTAGGGAAATACACTTCTTGTAGGTATAGCAGAAATACAGAGCAAATGCTTTGTCTATCTCTATTCCTTAGACCTTATTCAAAAGCAGATTAGTATTTCTTGCAAAGCAGGCTTTGCAATAATATATAAGTCTGTCAGTACTACTTGCAGGCCATGTTCAAAACTAGTAACAAATCCTGTACGTTATAAAGCAGAGCTTGCATTCATTGCCTCAGATTATATTTAGTGTCATCAGGAGTATACATTTGTGCAAAATCAACTTGTCATGAGTGCTGATCAGTGGTGTAACAAAGAGCAAAACTGATGATAAAAATGTCCGAGATTATCAATATAAGAGAAGAAAAAGGCAAAAAAGCTACTTTTCATTCTAGTCTGAGTACCTGAGTTCCCATACTTCTCTCCCTTACAGAGGTTTAACCAAAGGAATAAAAAAAATCAAGTCCTTATTTTCCGGTGCAGGCAAGTTGTACACATACGCCCACACTCAGGCTAGCTCAGCATAGGCCAGCCTGCATCCCACAAGACTTACAGCACAAACCAAATCAGCCTGACTGCTTCCACAGGTAGCTCAAAAGCAGTATAGTCACTTTCGTGTGGAGCCCAGATTAAGTCAGTTTATTGGATCCAGGCTGGTTCTTCAACTTCCAGAGACACTCCATGTCGAACAGAATTCACTACCCCGGGCTCTGTATAAGCTCTGCAGGTAACTCGAGCAACTCTATGGGAGATGCACTGCTTCTGTAGGCTTGGATCCAAGTGCCTGGACCTACCGGGAACATGTAACTTCAGAAGCACTGACATACCCACATGCAGAGGCACTTCTAGAAGGAAGGGAACAGCAGAGCTAAAAGAATTCAAGCTGGGTATGTTCTGGCATTCAGAAGGGACTGGCATGGAAGTGAATCACATTTTATAGACAGTCTCCCCTAATTTTCCACACAGACATTCCTAACATAGAACACTTAAACAAAACCACAGTACGGCCGATAAAATAACTCCTCCTTCCTCATGGCAAGAAATCTATTTACATACAAGCTTTAAATCTCTTGAAAAGCTAAGTCATTACACTTTCACTCCTAATACCAAAACAAGCAACCTGTAAATGCTAGGTCCCTACTACATAAATGACAGGTGTTCACACAAGATAGAGCTAATACATAACAGCTTATAACACAACTTTTATTAGAAAAGTTATACATAACAGCATCAACTATTTTCAAGAATATTAACCTTGAAAAGCAACAAAACCAGACTAAAAAATGTGTAACAAGAAACTAATGACCTTTTCTATAATTAAACATTCAAGTTATCTACAATGTCTCTTTTTACAAAGG
Organism: Fregata magnificens; assembly: GCA_013389945.1. Lineage (NCBI taxonomy): Eukaryota > Metazoa > Chordata > Aves > Suliformes > Fregatidae > Fregata > Fregata magnificens. The sequence continues at coordinate 666,442 of WAAD01034098.1, read as the reverse complement.
GGAAAATCATGGTTTTACAGGCACATCATGTTGAAAATAAAGCTGCAGTAACTTTATACAATTAACTTTTTCAAGGATTATTAAAACATGGTCATCATGTAGTCTCAGATTTTAAACATTCACATAATTTTACAGTTGAGTATACACTGAAATTTCAGAGTCCCAAAATTATTTCACAAAAGTGCCAACATTAAAACCAGAACCTTCAGTGTGAATAATTTTGCCCTAAAAAAAAGTTAAGACAGGTGTCCATAATCAACATATTCACATAATTTCTGGTGCTACCTGGTCTAACAGTAAAGCTTCATTCTTTATAAGTAAAATCAAATGGGACTTCTTTTTAAAAACTGATAAAATGTTTTTAACACAGGAGTGTGCATTATTGGAAAAATTGATACTAAAACCATAAATATATCCAAAGAGCCATTAATACACTACACAATTAAGTGGAACTGCGCCCGTTTGTACTGTATATTCAAGTTTGTTGCCCTTTCAGTACAGGTGGTATCTGAATTTAGCATCTTTACAAAGGCAATCTGTTCAACTTCTCTTATTCTCATCTCCATATGCCTGCTTAATAAAAATCAGATAATTTACAATCTAGAAGTCCGTTTTAAAAAGTCTGGAGTTTATATACAGCTCTAACAAACCTAAAGCATTTTGATATCTTAAAGGTTTAAATGAAATGACTAGAGTTTTTATTTGACGCTTATTAACAGTAATTAGCCATTATCAGTAGTGGACCATAATGAGGTGATAAGTGAAAAGGAATGTTTCGTCTAAAATGCTTAACATGTGTTCCGTCCTTTCATGTACGCAATAGTATCACGTAGAGGAAGTGCTTTCTACAGACACCCGTTTCCCCTTAGCATCAAGGGCTACAAAAATCTGACTGCAAAAATGCAGTGACAAAGCAAGCTGACAGATCAGGCACTACCTTTCATATTGGCAGCTTTAAGAGACCCACGGTATGCACAAAGATCTAGGGGAGGGGAAAAAAACCCACTACTATGAAAAGCAGACTGAACATTTTAGACGGGTTTGGCAAAGTTTTTAATCAGACAATAGGTTGGCCATTCAGGTTTACTTGTATAGGTTAAAAATATCACTATTGAATCAACTAGTCAAGTTATCGTAAGACATTTTCATTGATACTCAACATTACATGCACCAATATTGCACACATCTGCTCTGAGTTGGTAAAACAATCTTCATCTGGGTCCTTGAGCTGTCTGGTTTCTGCAGTTGGAACTCAAGCCACCCACCCCAGCAGTTTCACTAAAAATGTAAGTGGTAAATTTAAAATACAACCCCCAAAATAACCCCAAAAGAAAACCAAGGACTTTATACAGACAATAAAATCTAAATTTTCTGCAATGGTCTTGTGGGCCCTACAGATGGGGCAATACATGTACGCACTAGTGAAACAAACACTAGCTCTGCTGTATCTAGCCATTCAAATAATATGAAATCTGGGTCCAGGTGTTGCAATGATGTCACTGTAAGGCTCCTCCTGCGTCAGCTCTATAGCTTGCTGTTTTTTAAGTACCAGGAAACTGTAGAACTTTGCAGCTGCTTGTTTTCTGTTCGTATTTCTGCACAGCTCAAGCAAACTGATAGACTCCGCTCCAGTCTTAGCAAGAGCTCTCTGAAAAACACAAACATTGATACCAAAATTAAATAGAGAACTACATACAAACAAGAATGTCCATTGGCAAGATCCTGTTTGTTGTCACGCCCCGGACGGTGTGAAGGATTGGGAAGGACTCAACACTGGATGGGGACGTTACAACATGTACATGAAAATTTCTACATGGATCTTATCTAAATGAAACCAAGTAGGCTTCCCAAAGATGTGTGAAAAATCAATCTTGAATTTGTGCAACTTATTCCAGA
>WAAD01034098.1:639914-660855 GCA_013389945.1 Fregata magnificens | reverse complement strand
TGAAGTACACATACAGAGACCTATATGCAAATGGACAGCAGTTTGCACTTAAGTTCAAGCGTATACTAGGGGTGTTCAATTATCTTATGAGAAAAAAGCTCTTTAGTTCTAGCAAGCAAGAATCCATCCTACAAAGATTATCTGTCCATGCAGACTGAAGCCACATGCTGAAAAGTAATGCTGCACCTCAGCCAAGGTCAGATTCCCACGGTTGTTATAGATTCAGCGTATTGTAGCATGGAAGTTTTCAAACCAGCCTAGCCGGAAGTAAACATCCTGTAAAATGGTTTTATCCCTAGACCTTGATGGGGTTTGCCTAGGATCACATAGCACAAAGTCAGAGGTGCTAAGGTTTCATTAAAAACACAACCAAATGCAATTATTTTAAAATTTGCATTTCTGGGACTCTTAATTGCACACCAAGTGTGGACATAAAGGTTGAAAAACACTTAAGTGAAATTTTACTTCAGATGTTCTTTGGGAAAAAGTGACAATTATATTATGATTTAATCAATTACAAATATCTTTTTTCCCTCTAAGACAGAACTGATATTTTTAAGTCTGTAACATCTATTGCAAAGAAAGCTCGCTCTTAACCTTTTAACTCAGGTCAAAAGTGTCAGTGGGCACACTCAGAAGCTACTTTAAGAGAAAGCAAATTATCATGTGTACATACCTGAAGTCCATGAAGCATTTGTTGAGTCCTCTTGTTCCATCTCCTTTCTTCTTGATCCTGATCACCCCCTGTGCCGTCTTCTTCCTGCAAGCAGCCAAAATTCACCCATTTACAAAACAATAATCTTTTCATCCACTGAGTTATGAAATGAAAGAGGTATTTCTAGATACCACTGCAGCTTTTTCTTTTCATCATGCCAGAAGGTTTAGACAGCTTGAGTCACAGGATACACCTAGGAGAGGCAGGAAGTGGGATGGAGGAAGACACATATGTAAGCTGATGTACAGTAGTAAGGTTGCCTGCCACTATGATTATACCTCAAAATGTTATGCTGACAATTAGTAAAACAAAGAAATTCAGTCATGACAGCTGAATGAGAAGAGACACTTCAGCCTAATCTAGGTTTGCTAGTACTGAACATGGTATCAACAATGCTTTTATTCTGCAAACATTAATGAACACAGACATGTTCTCATTTCACTGTGGAAACAGAACCATTGAAAAGGAAATTAGGTTGTTGCTAAAAGCTGTGAAGGCCGCCTGTATCAACTCAGCTCCCCACGTCCTGTGAAGCACTCACCTACACAGAAGAGTACTTGTTTATGGAAGACGTGCTATATATGGCTTTTAAAATGAGAACTTTATTTCAAATCAGCAATTAAAAAAATCACCATGAAAGCAACACATGCAAGCAGTATCTGCTTTGTTTCCAGTCTTAACTCAAGAATCTCAAACTGTGCAGAAAAAGAGTTTGGCCTATTTTTTTATTTCTCAAAATTAAGTCAGCACGTATTTCCTCCTCTTCATTGCGCTACTTTTGAAGTTATATTTCTCTGCATCCAGCAGCATCCTGAATTGGTCAGGCAGTTGGACTAGATGATCACTGTAGGTCCCTTCCAACTGAAACTATTTTATTCCGTTCTAACAGCTTTTTACAGTGCTAGGAAAATCCCCTTGACTAGTAATTAAACTAAAGCAATTCACATTTCTTTGTACATGTGACTTGTTACAGAAGGAAACTTCACACGTCCACATACATTCTTTTTCCAACAATAAAACAGTTTTTAAAAAACTAATTTAATATTATGCATTTTGGGTATAAAATAAAAAGAATCAATGAAGTTTGTTTTTTATATCCACAGCATATTAAATATTATAGCTAAGAAACAACTTCAGTTATCACATTTTAGAACATGGACAGTTTTCTTACAAAAATCTACTTTTATTAAGTGGCAGGAACTATTTAAAATGGAACCATAAAATTAAGTTCAAAACTTCTTGTATAAGGCATCATAAATAGAGCGGTTTAATCCACCCATGTGTGAGAACAGGGGAACCCTCTAATTCAAAGGAGAATGTATATGCAATTTATAAAATGGAATAATATAAATAATATAAAATGGTAATGAAATAATTTTAAAATCTACATTTCCAAAGTTATCATTTCCCAAGTAAGGACTGAAGATTTATTTCTCATGCCATTTAACGAATCCAAAGTCAAACAGTGCTGGGGAACACACAAACCCTTTCTACATAGAGTTCTTACCTCCTCTTCTTCCTCCTCCTCTTTCTCCTTTTCCTTCTCTTTCTCTTTTTCTGGCAGAAGTTCTAGCTCTGGTATTAGCTGGCAGATGTTTTGCGGCTCCTCTGGAGGCATTTCTACAGGTGGTATTTCCAGCTGTTGCGATGGTGGATGCTTTAAGAGTACACAATACAGTGAAACCGATAGCATCATTTTATCAGGGCTTTTACAATAGAAGGCTGATGCTACAAACCAGTTTCACAAGATTCAAGTCTCCAAGTCTTAGCTGTTTGTCAGAATTTTTCATTTTTGAAAAATGAAAAGCAGTTTGTTTTGTTTTGCTGTCCATATATGTATCTTTAATCCTTTAGATTTTACTAAAACCAGAAATTATGATACCACTATAAGGAAAATGGCTTTCCAGTAGCTTCACATAGTCCACCATTCAAATTACTGATGTTATTTCTCGGATCAGCACATGCAATTTCAAAATCCCACGTAACCAGATGCAGTGCGACATCAACACACTTTAACTCACTGGAACAAGACATCCTCAAAATATCAAAATGTTGTTGTTTGCAATACAAGCACGAAGGAATTAAAACGTAGGTACTTTAAAGTTTCCAAAAATGTATGAGTGACTTTGGTGCTCAAGTATCATTCTCAGAAGATATTTATATCAAGAGGAAAATGCAGAAAAGTAGTTTAACAGGATTTATGTGGTCAGTTTTAATAAAATTGATATCCAGTATTCTCCCCCTGAATCTATACACAGTTAAGTGTTCACCAGTAAAAGTTACCTTGACACCTGAAACTGTTTCTACACATACCCTAAACCAGCTCAAAATAACTTCTGTTTCAGAGTCATACAGCAGGTATCACTACAGGTATGTTGCTAGAGGCCTGATCTGGTCAAATAATGCCCAACACACACCAACAGCATTGACTTCAGCACAGTCGATGTCAATTTCGCCCAATGACATAGCCAAGAGGAGCAGCAGCTGCCACCCTTTATAATGTAACATCTAACAGTCTCATTCTACAGCAAACAACCTGTTAGCCAAGAAACATGTGAAAAGCGGGGTTAAAAAAATGCACAAATGAGAAAGACAGCATAAACCAGGACTGTTCTCACCAGGTAAGCATTCAGAAAAAGAATACACCTTTCATTTTCCATATTTCCTCTCCCCTTCACAAATACGGTTTCCTTTCACATTGCATCACAGCTTTTACAGAAGAGGTAGATATGAGCTTGTTTCCAAGACTACTCATAACTCAACTAGGAAATCTTCGCTGAAGATCAAAGTTTTTCTTTGAACCCTTAACCCTGGAACACTAGGACTATCTTAAAAAGGAAGTTTGTGCAGCTAGCACAATCCTTTCTTTGGCAGTGAAAGCTGTTCACATACACTTGCCAAGCAGAAGAACTTGATAGCTTTGTAAGCAATACACTTTACTCCTTGAAGCCTTTTTCTGGAGGAAACAGTGCCATTTCTTTATCCTATCTGCATTTTAAATGTTTCAGTAAGCTTTCCATTTAAGAAAAACACCATAAAGACTACCCAGGGACAAAGATTCTGATATTACTCCAGCATATCTCACAACACCACAGAATGCTAGTGCCTCAAATCTGTGTCACTTCCTGCTCCAAAGACACTACCCACTTCTCATTCTCAAAAAAAAAAAAAAAAAAAAAAAAATCAATCAATCTTACTCACAGGTAACACAGGCTCTGGTTCTACTTGCTGCAGTTTGCGTTTAACACCTGTCTGAGGTGGTGGGGGTGGCATAACAGATTCATCCAGGTTGGTTCTGCTGCCTTCCATCATAGATTCTTGTAAACGACTTGGTTCTTCCAGAATAGGTTCATCTATATTCCACAACAAACCCAGATACCTTTAGATACTTTGGTACAGTTACATTACTAAGTCAAATCTGCTATTAATTTAGAATTGAGCACTCTTAACAGCCTGCATAGCTTCTGCAGTGACTTAAATAGAATTGGTACAGATGTGCATACAACCCAATCCAATACCCATTTAATCCACCGGATCAAACTGAATCTTGAAGGGTCTTCTACTTCTAGGGAAAAAAGCTATTTTAAGTCACAGACTTTATCAAGCTAAACAACCATTACAAAGCTCTTGGCTTCATTCATAATCTTTGGTGACTTAATAGAAAGCAAAAACAAATGAGAAAATTAAGCTCTGAGAGAAAGCAGAGTATCTTTGACAAGACACAAACCAATGACATCTCGTTGCTGCTGTTGCTGCTGTTGTTGCTGCTCCTCTCTGGGAACCTCTGGGTTTTCAAAGTCTTTAAGGAATTCATCAAGGTTGTCAGCTTCTCCACCTTTCCTCCTCTTTCTTAGGTCTTCTGGTACCAGGGGTGTAAGACAACGAGTAAAGAGCTACAGGGGAAAGGTTACATTATTCACTATTGTAGTTCTCAGTGTTCTTAATTTCACTTCAGATCAAGTAATTACGGACCATCTTCCTTTCCCATTCTTAAGCCCCTCTCCAACAGCAGTAACATTAAAAAAATTGAAATTTTTATTTCTGTAACTGATAAATATTTTAAGCATTGGTGTTATCTTAGTTGTCTTAATGAGGGTTTGTTTTTTTTAAATTATGAATACTGCTATCACTGTATTGCTATTCATATGCTGATATTTACTATATGAGGCACAATCCTGAACATAGTCCATTTAGAAATGAACCTGCACAAAAACATTACCTTCAGTAGCCTGTTATTCCACAAAGGCTGTGCAGGCAATGAGAAAAGCTTTTCAACTCCTCCAGTTTCTTTCCACATCATCAGTTTCTTAGTAGGAGGTGCCAAGTCCAAAGTAGTAACAATATCAGAGTAGTCACTTAATTGGGCTCGAATAGTCTTGCTATCCAGTTCTTTCACACTGTCCACAATCAGCTTTCTCTTCCTCTTTGCTTTGGTTTCCTTGACTGTTGAGATTTTTAGCAAGTAATGAACGTTAGCTCAAACAGATACCACACTGTAGAATAATCTTGCAGGTTCTCTATAGGTCTTATTTGCCCCTGTATAAAGCTGCCTCAAGAATCTAAGGCAACGTTAGCTTTGGGAGAAGGAATGAAAAGCTATAAGCACTATGAAAGGTCAAACACCTCAAATGCTGTCCCGTAACATATAAATTCTTCTGTGTATACTTGTAGTTCTACTGAATCTACCTAAGCCTCACAGGTCCTCAGCTGCACACGCCTCCCTCCCTCATGGCTTGCTTGTAAGGGTGGTGTTCTTCAGGAGCAAACCCCTGAGACGTAAGGTCCCTCTGACCAAAGAGTCAAAATACCACACCAAGTTTTTCCCCTAAGCCCTGTCTGAGCTTTGGTAGTGTTAACGTGGGTGGTTATCTTACCTGTACCTCTCATCCTGCTCTAGAATGACTTTACTGTAAATTGCTTACAGCCTGGCACTCTGCAGCTGACCCTGAAGCTCTGGCAAACGCTGTCTTTGCTGGTCCCAGCTGATCAGCTAGGACCTCTGTTGCTAGCTTGCCACCAGAGGGCACTGCTAGGGCTTTTTAATTGGCCAAGCAGTAAACCAGGGCCTGGAGTTCAGTCTGAAAACACAGGACAAACTACATTTTTTCCAGATCTTATTTTCTTTTAATAAAGCAGGGATCTGTTTATAATGAGCCAAATACAGTACCAGTTAAAATAAGAAAGTGTCTTGCATTAGAGAAAAAGACAAGGAATTTCACTATTTAGCGGAACTTCAAATACAAAGATGCATCTCCTGAATTCAGCAATTCATTAAAGCTATGAATCGCTAGAAGACCGCTCATTCTCAGTGTAAACAGTCACTCCTGGCCATCAAACATAGTGTATAGAGAACTGTGCTGCACTACAGATACTATATTAAAGACATGATGAGTTCTATTCCAACTCATTGTATTTTAACTAGCACGTTTATCAAAAGCTACAGTATCATGCTGCTATACATACTGACTGCAGAAACTACAAACTAGTATGCTCCAAGACCATCAATGTAAGCTACCTACCTGGAAAGTACTGGAAGGCTACCGTCAGAATAAAAGGAATTCAGCACTTGGTCCCTGGTTTCTCTTCCAACTGAGAAGTAGAGTCATCAAGCAGTGCTAGACATTAATTTCCACTCCATCGAGCTAAGGTGGTCTCTGATGACCCAAGTACAACATTCCCAAATAGCTTACTCACCGGTTATGTCAATAGGCTCCAGAGCAAAAGCTTCCTCTTCATTGGGAACAAGCGTTGTCTGATCAGTCATAGTTGGTAACGGTTCAACTGGATCTACTGAGTCTGGGCTGTCTGGTCCACCCACTGCCAATCAGAACAAGTATCTTGCACTATGTCAAAACATTAAGAAACCACGCTACCCTTCCCATCCTCTCCTTCACACCTTAAAGTGATTTACCACATTTCATACTTCTGAGCTAAATATGCTTTTAAGGAATCAGAATCCAAATTAAATTAGTTGAAAACAAGTAATTCTAGATCTTGCCCTAGATCATACTCACTTGATACATTATCATCATCATCCATGTCATCGTGGGGAGGTTGCTCTGGCATCATTACTCCGCTTTCTGAGAGTGCAGGTGGGTCATCAAAAATACCACCATCATTATTACTGAGAAGTTTGTCATCTGAAACAACCACGTGAAAGAATCAGTTTTGCATCCACAAATTTATGAAACAAGTATAGACAAATTTAAAGAAGTACAGATGAATTTACAACAACACAGATAAAGGTAGTGCAAAGGTTAGAGAAACCTATACTTTCAAAGCTGACACAAAAGCAATTCGCGGTGCATTTTCAAGGTGCATTTCAGCTCAAATTTTGAGCTTACAGATGACCTTTATTACTATACGCTTGCCACATATTTGCATCTTACTAGGTTTCTTAGCACTTCACAGAGAAGCACTGAATACAATTCTCAACATTTAATTAAACCCCTGGAAGGAGTCAAAGAACAAGAAGAGTTGCATATTGATTTTTCTCTAAAGAACATGACATATAGAATGAAAAAACTCTGGAGGACTTAATTTTACTTCATTTGACATATGCCAACACTTAACATGCTACACATCATCTATATTGCCGTAGCACTCACAAACCAGAATTCCACTGCTGAAGGCATAACTTAGGGGCCTTAGCAACAAAGGAAATAACCTTCCCCCGTCCCCCCAAGAACTAATTATTGAGGCAGAAGGTAGGACAGAGGAAAAACAAATTTCTCAAGCATACCCAATATTCCACCATCATTTCCTTCTCCAAAATTATCATCTTTGTATTGGTCTTCATATTCCAGGTGATTAGATTTCTCATTGAGGTGACTGGTGCTCTGTTCAGGTTCCAGTAGGAGATTGGAAGCACTGGTGCTCACTAGCATGTCATCCTCAAATGCACTACCTTCTCTCATCATCTCACGATCATCCATCCCAAAGTCACCTGCAAGAATACGATTTCACTGCTATAAATGCTAAAGAACCAAGATGCAAGAGAACTAGCTAGTCAATCAGCAAAGGCCCAAATGTAAAACCAAACTTCAAGTTATCTTAATTGCAGAGTTAATGACAAGATGTAAGGAATTATGCCCAGCAATACCATAGCAAAAATACTGTTCAAACAATTATAAAAATAACCATCTCCTCTTCAAAGCATTTTATTATACTGATTTGAATTTATTTTAGCAAGATGCTACTACATTTTAGCTGCACTGAAACCAAAGAATTCCAAGGAATTCAAAAAAGTTGTACCTTATGCCTTGAGGCTGGACTTCGTGTACAGAGAACAAACCAATACCAAATCAACGCCACCCTTAATACCTAGATTATACTTTCTAAAAGATTACTAAATTATGGATTACATTACTGTACTCTGGAAACTAGATATTCAAAACCAACTGCCTTCAGGCTTTGATTCAGATCTTAGGATGCTGTCCTTGAAAAGATACTGAAAGAAGTAAACTAGGCACCAACTGCTTCAGCTTTAGAAATCTCAGAACAGTTTGACTGAAAATATGCCTACGATTAAAGCAATGACTGACTTCATATTCACACGTTTCGGAAATTATAATTGACATAGTACTTCACTAATTAACCTGACTGAATATTCTTCAGCTTTACATAGGTAGCTAGAAGCTTGCTAAATATTAGAGGACAGGCTTTTTAGAAAAACTGACATGTACAAACTAAAAATTAAATGTACGGAAACACAGCATGTTTGGTCTAATTTGTTTTGTGCTCAGTGGGAATTCCATAGTAATTGCAAAACCGTAACTTTACAGTTGCCAAAACTAGCTTAGTAACACGTGATAATACACAAGATTTTTACCAAAGTCATTATCCTGGAGGATACTGATGTTGCCTACTTCTTCTCTCATTGTAATTTCTTCCACTCTACTCTGGTTCAAACTGAACTGCTGGGCCACATCAATATCACTTAAACAAACAGAAGGCAATTATTAAAAATCTCCAGTTAAAAAAAAAGTTAACAACAGATAAAGCCTGCTTAGATAAATGTGAAATTAGTTCCTACAAAGTACATTATACACTTAAGTCAATTAATGAAAAAGCTGATGGTGAATACAGAATAGAAAACGCTACTTAAAACAGTAAGACCATTCATGGTTAAAACCTATCATCCAAATTGCGTTAGCTTCCGGGAAACGTATCAGTAACCTCTCTTACTCCTTGCTATGTTGGGGTCACTAATTTTAAAAGACCAAATTAATAACTAAGAACAGACTTCCTCCCCTTCAACTTCAAAAGCCATTAATATAATTTATCAAGAAGTATATCTAGTAACAGTACCAAGTTAACACTCTTTGTGGTGTGTTAAGGTACGTTTTAGAAGAACACAATTTTTCTGTAGTTTCAAGTTAGTATATACTCTAATTTGAATATAAACCAAATAGAACACTTAGTAAAGCAAACTGTATCCCAGAAATTCCATTATGAATAATCCAAAAGGGTAACATCAATTTTTTAAAGATCAAGAACTATTCAAGCTGTATACTTATAATGTTTAAAAGTAACCCACTAGTATTAAGAAGTTTTAAGAATTAAAAGTGCCACTACAGAAGGTCAACAAGGACATTTCCATAAAACTAATCTTGTCTAACCTGAGAACATAAACTGTCTTGCATAGAAGAAAAATTATAATACATATCTGAGTTTTTCAAAAGCTTCTGTAAGGACAGCTTTAACTTCAGTTAAAATTACATGCTACTATGAACCTAAAATCAATACAAAGGTGATTGCATACTTGTTTGTTATATTAAAAGACTTAAGAATACAGGTTACCTACAGACTTTTTTTAATTCAGCAATGAGTTTGCTGTTTAAAACCACGTTCTCCTCAACTAAAACCAAACATCATTTGCATGGAAATAAAAACAAACAAACCAAGCTTACTCTAGATCAGGAAGTGGTTGGTCAAAATCATGAAATTCCTCGGGTAAGGTAATAGCATTGTAAGCAGCCTCTCTGTTTTCCTCAGGCAAATCAACAACCCCTGCAGAGAAGAACACTCAGACATGAGTTCCCATTCCTTACAAGGACAGCATTTTTCCCTGTGCCTTCAGCCCTGTTCTCTCAGCATGAGCTTCTTGTCTTTAAATTGTTGAACTGAACCAATGCTAGACACCTATGAAGAAACCTTAGATAATGTTAGTATTGAGATTCAGTTTAAATTCAAAATATATACCCTCAAGCCCCTGTACCGTTTTGTATAAACCTGGAAGCCTCAAATCACTTGATACTGTTTGTGTAGCACAATGCAGAGCTGTGCAGCTAACAGGCATTGCATGTCATCACAACACTATGCCAGTACCTGCTACAAAATCATTTTATCATGATGCTCCAGACGAGCTAGTTAGTCCTATATTTTGGTTTGTGTGAAGCAGCGGCAGCGTGGCAGCCTGGTTCGGGTAAAGCAGTGGCAACACAGTATGACTACTTTGCTACTGGTCATTTAGTCAGTTCAATTAGCTCTGAAAGTCCCAGCACAGTACTGACTGCACTTGGGCCACAAACTCTTAGGCTTCTGCATGTAAAACCACATACATACCTCTTCTTATCCTCACGAGATGCTTAATCTGCTATTCAGTGGGCATTCTCAAAGCGTGACTATCAGATTAGGCATCATACAAAAACAGTGCCAGTAGTTGGTGCCTCTCTTATTCAAAAGCTTAGAGGTCAGGACACTTGAAAGTGCATGGGAAATGCAGGTTCAATTCCTTCTGTAACTTGCACAGGAGTTGAGCTCTATGTTCTGCCTTCTGACCCACACAACACAGGCAATTCTGAGGTACAGATACTTCAGAAACACTCTGCCCACTGCGTTCCCCTCTGCAATGGATAATCAAAGAACCACTGTCCAGAGAGACCAGGAACAAGCATGAGTCTGTAGTTTACTCATCTTGGTACTTGGCTAAGAATGAAGAAACCTAGTCCATCCTTTCAGGGCTATCCAATATTTTTACCTGTTGGCTGCTTAAAATAAAACATGTAAATGATTCTCAGAGCAGACAGGATCAAGACAATGCCTAAGCCACAAAGCTGATAAACTGAGAACAAAGACAAGTGCCTCAACTTGTTTCAGGTCAGCATGCCACTTTTTGTGGATCTTGTTTTAAGGCGCTTCACCTTCCACATGCACTCTGTCAGAAGTGGGAGTGGGAAAATTGGGGAAACAGATTGCCTTGTGAAACTAGACAAATTTATGTGTTCTCATCAAGTTTAATGCAAGAGTAAACAAAAAATTGGCAACAGTCAACAAATTGCCACTGAAAACTACATAAAGTTCAATGCCTGAATCCCAATGTGAAGATGAGGAAATGAAGATAAAGGCATTATATACCTTAACTTTTCTGAAATTTACTGTTGCACTGGCTTTCAAGAGTTGCCTTTTAAAAGAAAGTCTTCCTGAAGTTAGGCTTTTAAATCTATTACACTCACAAACTTAAAAAGGTAGAATATGATTCAGCAGCTGTGAGTATCCAGCAGCATCACTGCCACAGCTACACTCCAGCTGGAAAAAAGTTTCCCAGGCCAGAATTAAAGAAAACTATCAACTGTGTGTAAGCCAAGTAATTCATTGCTGGATGGGAAGTCATTTCAGATATTAATATGGCTCCCCATCTTCATGGAAAATCTTAAGAGTAAGCAACAATAGAGGGGGAAGTTATGTGGCGCACATACAAAAGGGAAAATATCTTTGTTGCACTCATTACAATTCACATTATTTCCATAAACTAAAAGCAGTAAAAAACCAGCTTACTTCTATGTTTCTTTTGTAACTCACGGCAAGGCAATCTTTACCCTTGAAGGAAAGAAGCTCCCTTCTGCACTTCTATTCAGTACATGCAACTGGCCTTTTTCAGACTTGTGACAGAAAGTAAAAGCCATGCAGCATATTTCCATTTACATACACCAACAGCCAAAATCATAATTGATATTTTACTGAATCAGCACTAATAAGAAAAGGTTTTGTTCAGAATTCAATTAAAAGATGTTTTTCAGCGTACAACTCAGTCACACAGCCAGCCTGAAGCTGCATTAAAGAAAATAACTTCTCCTATAATCCTGTATAACTTTATGTCATTCTTCTACAGAGACAGGAAGGTAGAATTGTATGCCTTCTTAATAAATATCAATATATAACAACGTAACTTTTCAGAGAGTGCTTAGATAAAGACAGATACCTGGACGAAAAGCCATCTTAATCTTAATGAAAGCCTCATTACAGTCTGCAAGAAGATATTTTGCTTTCCTGTGGTAGATTCTAACAACGCCTAGTAAGAGATGTCCTGAGGTTCGAAGTGCCATCTTCACCTAAAAACATATTGTACAACCAGTGAATTAGACGTAGCCTTTTTTCCTTTAATAAAATTTCAGTCAGCTTTGCATGAGTTTTTCAATAACATCCAATATCCAAAACAAGTACAAAAATCAGCAGAAAACTTTAGAAAGAAAGAATGCAAAGTCTACAGTTCAAGATGATACTCTACATATTATTTATGGATGACATAGCAAATATCAGTAAATTAATAGCACCTCGCTCCAGGAATTCCCAAACATTGCTCTGTCTAGTTACAAAAAAAAAAGAAAAGAAAAGAAAAAAGACAAGACAAAACCCGATTTACCACATCTTTTTCTGACATCTTTGTTACTTTAATTGTGAAAAAAGTAAAACACAAAAATTTGGACAGCCATAAATTACGATTTGGTTAAGTAAAATTTGGTTAAAAACTGTTACTTTTTACCTCTCCATCTTCTGCCCTGCAGTTAAGGAGAAAATCAGAGAGAAATAGTGGAAGATGTGGGGTGTCCGTAAGCAAGTACTGCTACATTAAAATAAATTTAAGTTCCTTTCCTCTTTAACCTCACTGCTTTACTAGGTAATCAAGTATCTGCTGTGGGAACAGAAAACTGATAAAAAAAAAATTCCAGGGAAGGACTTGTCCTAAGTACTTTAGTCTGAAAGAGCACAAGACACTTGTGTTGAAGGGTACATGGAATAATTGTCTCCCAGAAAGATTAAGCCATACAGCATTTAACCTCAAACTCTAAGAATTCGAAACTTCTATTGCATACAATTCCTTTCTAATATTGCAGCTGATGAAAGTGTTACACAAAGTTAAATATACGAAACAGTGCCTATCGTCATCTCCTTTTTCTAAAAGAATGCTGCAGGTCACTAGTGAGTCCATGAACATTATCTTCTTTCTAAATCCTTCCAGAGCTGACACTGAAGCAACTCACTGTTCTGGAATAGTAACTATCTCTGTGATTGTACTATACATTTTTGCTTATACTTAGCAGTTCTTCCAAAATCCAGAGTAGCATTATAGAAACATTGTTATATTTGTATCAACCAACCAAAAAGACAAATATAAGTTTTCTTTCTTTTTCAAATAGTTGCTTTTCTTATAAGACATTCAGACATCTATTAAGTGACAAAAGTCACAACCATATCAGTCCACTAGTTCTTAAATGGAAAATTTCATTTTCTTGAGTAGTAGAGGGGAAAAAAAAAATTAAAACCCAAGTTCCTCAAAATTTCCTCTGGTTTCACAACAGCCATCCAGAAGTGTTATGTTCTTTCAGTTTTGTTGCTACCTGTTCACTTCCCAGAAAAGTGGAGACTAAAAGCTTCAAAAGCAAGGCTTTTACACTACAGAGTAGTATTTTTATTATATGGAAAACTATCCTCATGTAACCAGTAACATTACAAGCTACCACAATACTTCAGAACTTTTTGCTGTAGCTAAGCAGAAACACGCTTTGAACTTAGGTTACAAGCATAAACAAGAATATCTTAAGTATTATTTCTACAGCTCCCAGTAACAATAGCACTGAAAGAGTGCCAACATAAGGTCTTTAAAAGTTACTTCTTAAAAAGCCTGGGCTTTCCTCTCTTCCAAATGTTTGCTTCTAAGTGATGCATGGTACATCAAGATACAAGTCCTCCATTTATACAAAGCAAAACATTTTGTAACTACATTGCATGATTCTTTATCATTAGAAAAATGACAAGAAAATACTCTTCAGAATCAAAGAGTCAGTAGAGTATTTCGCACCTGAACAGACATTTCCACCCTCTAAAATAGCAACACTAAGAATTTTATTTGTTTCAGTGACCCAAATAGTAACTACCACCTGTACACACAATGTCTTTTCACTATGGGGTAACATTACATCAGCGCAAAATAGATACCTTTGGTGAAATGATACTCTCCACGCTGCTCTCCAGATTACATTCAAACACATGGGCTTTGGTTAGCTTCTTATCCCAGTGGGCCGCCAGCCAGATTTTGGCCAGCGGCCCACGCTTGCTCAGGACAAAGTGGGCATAGAACATGGTCCCAGATGTCTAAAACAAAGTGCAAACCTGTAAAGAGAAAGGAAAATTTTTTTTTTTCTAAAAAATTTTTTATGAGGAACATCCCTGTAAACACACCCCTTATCCACAGTAAGCAAAGCACATGTTTGCTTTTCAATCATTAAGGTCAGACTATTTTATAAAATATTTAAGAAGCCAACACTTACAAGTGATGACCACGTAATAGCATATTATTTATTGCAGACGAAATATGAAGCAGGAAGAACAGCAACCAATGACCGTTTACATAATTTAAAAATGTTTACCATCCCACAAGAAAAAACCTTGACTATATTAAACTTTATGGTAATGATACCAAACTCATATAATGTAAGCAAACATGTCTCAGTTTCCAGTCCACAGTAGTTTTCCACTACTTCCATTTCTTTCTACTCTTAATTCAGTAGCTATTACTATACTTACCAGTATATACTCTACATTGTTTCAGTAAAATATTCAGCACTACAAAATACAGTCCTAAACTTTTTGGACTTCCCCATATTTTCTTAAACAGAAAGTACAATTATGTCTTCATTTCTGAGCAGACTGCTCTCCATTTCATAATCCTCTCAGGAATGCTTCATATTTTTTATTCAAGTGTTGATAAAAACGGTAAGAAAACTGGCTGCATTATTCCAAACTTCCTGAAGATTTTGTTTTCTTCTTTCTCCTTCACCACAAAAGCCGACTTCCTTTTATCTGCTTATCTAGTAACTACCTTCTTACAGCTGGTAAGACACCAACATATCAAACCATGGGGAAGCAGAACAGCATGATGTCTTATGATCTAAACATGCCAATTTCATGCATGAGGTAAGCATATGATTCAGTTCAACAAGTTGAAAAAAAAAATAGTTTGCTTTAAAGAGGTGGAAGATTCTCCACAAACAGCTTTTTCTCCAGCAATATCCGTAACTAGGGAAAAAGAAAC
This sequence comes from Fregata magnificens, assembly GCA_013389945.1. NCBI lineage: Eukaryota > Metazoa > Chordata > Aves > Suliformes > Fregatidae > Fregata > Fregata magnificens. Next base: position 645,826 of record WAAD01034098.1, on the reverse strand, counting down.
AAAAGAGAAGAACAAGACAGATGCAACAAGTGCATTTCAGTTTTTACCTCCTCCATGCCTATACAAAAACTGCCTGAGGAAGCACAGCAACCTAACAGTAAAAGCAGGGCAGTTTAATCTGAGCAGAGCCAGTGTGAGAAGCATCAATTTCCAGCCATTAAAAAAAAAAACAAAACCAGGTTTCCCAAATGCATGCCAACACAACTTATAAGCAAATAGGGAACACAGGAAAACACAAAGCATTGGTAAACAGGACAGCCAGAGAAGAGATTCTCAGGAAGCCAATTCCTAAACCATACCAATTTACCTGAGGGTAAAAGAAACAAGTTGCAAAGCAGCTAGGGTAGAGCTGTTGATATTTGTAGGGTACGCCTCACAAAAAACAAAAAGAGGAGGAACACAGTTGTGACTGCTAGAAAAATAAGTACAGGGGCAAGAGAAGCAGTGGCATTACTGGTTCAGTGGAAGCAAAGCCAACCTCTAGACGTCTGGATAACAAATGAAAAATTGTAGATCTAGGGGTAGAACTCTGAAAGTAAAGGCCAATAGTATTTTTTTGCCCTTTTTTTGGTGGTTGTTTTAGTAAATGGGAGTTGAAGGAATATAAAGGATAGAGAAAGTTATCTTTGTAGTGGCTCCATACTTGTACCCACTGATAGGTATCATTCAACATGCAAGATGATGAAAGCTTTGAATTTCAGCTGCATTAAACAGAGAACAGAATTGTTTGGACAACAGAACTGATTATCAAGCTTATCTGTCTTAATGACAGACTGGCCACTGATTCGGTTCATAACCAACAACGGACACAGTAGAGAGGATTTAAAGGAAATAAAGGCCATGTTCAGCTTCAGCTCTAGTTAACACAGTAGACAGAAAGGATTAAAACTACTCTTAGCAGTGAAGTTGATAGCTTTGAGTCATTACAAAGCTGCAGATTAACAAAAAGTTAAAATGCCATTTTTATTTGTTGAGATTGCATGGGGGCTAAGAACAGCACTGCACAAAGACGGACATGAGCAAGCTTTTCTAGGAAGCACAACGAAACAATTTTGGAAGTGTCCTTGATCAACAGAAGTTATCTAAAGGCAGGTATTCTACTTTCCTGTCCCCCCAGTGTTTTTTAGAAGACATCACACTGCCTCAAAGGCCAGCAGACAATTCAATCCCTTGTGCATTTTCAAAGGCCTCACAATATTTTTGTGCATGCAGACACATAACTTTGCAGCACAGCATTTTGACATCTTGAGCTGCCACCACAACCATGCACTGCTCTGTTAACACCAGGTCTGTAAATTACCCCTAAATATGAGGAACAGGGGAAAACACAAACATACAGTTAACAAAACCACTTGTATGACTCCGCTAAAAACTTCCAATAACAGTTACGAAAGAATGTACTTCAATTCATGGAGTTTGGCACAATTATTCACCAATGGTTTATAATCATTAAAACACATAGCATGGGCATCACAAAACTTCAAACATACAGTTAAACGTAACCCTGAAAATATACTGAAGATTTCCTGTTAAATGTGAAACATACTATTTGGACAACTCAGACAGAAACAACTTATCACTTTAAATCCCAGATAGCAAGGGTAATGCAAACGTAAGACAAACAACTATCTAAGATTTACATGTAAGATGAAGCAAGGTTCCCCAAACAACTGAGGTGTCAGGATCATACCAAGGCCAATGATTTCACAACTTTTTTTTTCTTTCTTTCTTTTTTTATTTAAACAGACACATTGTTAACTTCTTTCTGTCTTTTAAAGATCTGACAATCCAAGTCAAAGTACTCCCCATAAGAGGGCTTAACATATGTGAATGGGTTTCAAAATACGTCTCATTAGCAATTAAATCAAAGAATAGAGGCTGAAACCCGTTGCGCCAAGGGAAGGCACAGAAACAGTAAGTAGTCACCCGTGTTTGTGGTGCTTCCCAGGTTTGACTACCATTCAGTACTGGAGTTATGGATCAAACCTAAAACTTGCTTGTAAGACTAATGAGAAGATTATAGTATATGTGCAGGGTACTTAAACTTTTGGAGTGAACAAGAACGAAAATTAACTAGGTTCTGACAGAGGTCATCTGTTTCTCTTCATCCATTAATGAAGCCTTGTTAGGGCAAAACACACACAGAGAAGCAGTGACAATCAGACCACAGATAGTTTTAAAGTGTGTTTTAATCTGAACTGTTATTAACAAATAATACTTCTATTCCCTGAAGCACTAATTTCCTGTCACAATATGAATCTCTGCCACTTCCAAATACCAGCAGATGCTCTGCTCTGTATGGTAATACCTGAGTTACAGCAACTGTACAAATCCCACCTTTACGTTTCTGAGCTGCAGCAGTTCAACTACTGATGTTTAGAGCATCACCATAATTGCTTAAAGCAGGCCCCAATGGCTGCTCTCACTTTCTCCAGATTTTTTTCTTCTTTTTCAGATAAACCTTTTCCTTGTTTCAGACTTTTTGTCTGATCTTTAATTCATAGGGCAGTATGCTGATGCAGTGGCATAAAAGGAGAATAAATAGATTTTCTGGCATAATTCAAGACTGGGATGAATGTTAAAGGAACTAAGAGTTTCTTGGAGTGGCAGAGTGCTCATGCAGACACATAAAACATATGTCGTTGGCTGCAAAAGCAACTCATAAGAATCCTCAAAAGAAAAAGGGTAGCTGATGGCTCTTAAAAACCTTCTAAGTTAAAATATAACTGTTAATTTTTGAAATTGACTGGATATGAACTAGGACTTTAAAACTTGTTCTAAGAACTCACTCATTTTTCTGCTTGCTTGCACTGCTCTGAAGCAAAAATAGTATGTACCCACACAAGACCAGGTGAGACCAAATCCTGATCTTGCCAAATTGCGCTTTTAAAAGACTTTAACCTTGATTTCAATTAACTTCGAATTAGCTTCAATGGGCCACCACTGTCCTCAGGTTCCTCTGCTTAAATTGGTCCTCAACAATTGCATAATCTTATTTTTAATATTTTTCTTTCTATAAAAGTGTAAAAAAAGGCTACAAGTTTATACACAAAGTAACTGAACACATAAAGCAAAACTAATACAATACAGATAGTACACAGGGTCTCATCCAGAATCTGCCTGTTTCATCCTCTCATCTGAGTATCTGGTAATTGATCCTCCCAAAGAAGCAACAAGAAAATTGGGTGGATGCAACCTATGAACTTCATCTTAACCATCAATTCACAAATATTAAGTCTTAAAATCCTTCTGCATATTAGAATGGCTATGTAAACTCTGAAAAGCACTCTCGCGTAGCTTGAGTCCCGTCCTTCAAGACATTCAGAAGGAAGCTTAATGAACTACCAGCTGACAATAATACTGCAGAGAACAGATACAATATTCACCATATTTTAAGGTGACCATGGCTCACTCTAGCCCATTAATTCCACTTGCCTGTTACTCTACTAGATCACATTATATATACACACACCAGTTCACAGGTTAAGTTCAGCCTTCAATCTGTTTTATTGTCACCTACTTTTGTTCCTCTTGAAAGCCAGAACCACATTAATCCACTATCAGCAGACAACTTCCATACTACAGTTTAAAAATCAGCCAGTCATTTTAATTCATTTGTTCTTATGCTATCATTCAATCTCTCTTCTCTGCTGGTTCCCCCCCTACGCACATATTTTCTTCCTACCTGTTTCTGTTTTGCCAAGCCAAGCCAGCCCTGGGTGATGTGGGGAAGAGTGAGCTCACCCTGTGCACCTGCAGCAGTCCGAGATGGCCCTGCCGGACTTCAGAAGTCCAGAAGGATTACCCTGACCCTGCAATTGTACTCTGAGTTCTTCAATTTTAACTCATAATCCTTCACTATACAGTCCTTCTCACATGTCTAAAACTTCCCTGGTGCAGGCACTTACTAATGTTGTCTCACTAGCAGGTTTCATTCACACACTGAACACCTGGTGCCACTGAAAAAAAAATTAATCACAGGACCAGTCTTCACAAACTCCACCAATAACTCTTCACAGCTCAAGGCCTCTTTTCAGCACTACCTTATTTCATCTCCTTCCTTCAACCACCTTTATAATTCCCTGGTTAATCCGCATTTTTCTGAATTTTAATATATTTCTTTGTGGCACCTGCAGCTTTACCGAAGTTCAGTGACAAGTCACCTCAGTTTCTTATGTCCACAAAATCAATTACTGAAAAGATGAAACTGAACTAGTCCAACTTGACATACCTTTGACAAATACATACAGTATTTTCCATTTGTCTCCAGGTCTTGGTTTTTCCATCAACATTTTTTCTGAAATCCTATGGCTGAGGTTGCACCACCAGGTCTATAACTGCTCAAAACACACCACTCCTTTACAGGAACTGCATTCACTGTTCTCCAATGACAACATAGTATGCACCTACATAATCAGATTGCTAGAACCAGAGCCCCACTAAAGTTACTAATTCAAAAGGCAGATCACTCAGAATTATTGTACAGAGTCTGAGATTATTAAACCCTACGAACACTGTTCCCCCTGCCCCAACTCCATTTTCATATCTAAACCTCAGCAGATATCCTGCCCTTGCCCTTAGATTCAGTATGTCCACTCACCCAGTGGAAAAGAATCTTTTCAATTTTAGGCCCTATCTCAATTATCCCAACCTGTTTTGCGCAATTCCAGTTCCAAGTCAAACTAATACACCTGCAGAAGTCATGTATTAACACACTCCTTAAATGTATGTAAGTTAAACAAGAGAATTCCTTATGTTACTCATCTTTTGCAGCAGTTATTCCTCTGCACTGTTCACCCAAAGAGCCCAAATGTAAAAAACTAACTTTCTAACATTTTGCCTCAAAGAAGTTAAACTCATGTATTAACTGAGGCAACTATTCTCATTTCTGTGGGAAGTCCCATGATATCAGCAACCTGGATGGCACGACAAGACTAATTTAATTGTGTGGTAATTTAAGTTTATTGTAGGTCTCACTAACTTTTTGCTCCTCCTTTTATTCCCCCCAGCACGCTTACTTCCTCTCTAGTTAAAACTTTAGATCTGTGGGCTTTGTGTTTCCAAGTTTCACAGAATGTCAAATATTTACAAATGAACCTTCACAAAATAAAATGCAAGCCTAGCCCTACTAATGCTTTGATGTTTCCCCATTTTTGATGTAACGAGTTTTATTGAAGAAGAGATTAATGAAAGCATATGCTTATTGCACACTTTCACACCATGTGGGCCTAAACGATAACTTCTCTAAATTTACAGTATTTTCTTCCATGTGTCTAACTTTAACGAAAAGCCAGTTTCACCGAAACAGTGCCACACCAATAAGTCGCAGTGACCCCAAATTTCGTTAGTTACAAAAACACAACACCTTGTTTTATATTTAACAGGAGCCTTTCATTCAGGATCAGAGAGAAATCCTAAAAACTATAGCAGGATTTATATCAGTGTCCATCAGAGCTGCTAGAGTAAGATCTTAATTCTTCAAGAGGTAGGCATTTTTAAAGGGGCCTTTTATTTACAGATCAACAGTCACAGTGCCCAGAAGGCAGTTCATATGCTACTAGTGAGAACTGACAGAACATTCAATAGTCTGCTTTATGCACGTGAGAAGTGAAATTACATTAGAAAATAAGAGACAGGCAGATGAAACTTTGCTCCTCTCCCCCTCCCCAGACCGCAGCAGCCCCGCAGCTACGCCGTCCCTTTTGCCAACCCACAGCTGGGGATCTGTGACATTATTCCGGCCACCGGACCCCGACACATTGCTCCCTCGGCCGCCCCGTGGAGGCGGGGAGGTCACTGCGCTTCCGCGCCTGTGATCGGTCCAGCCTTACAGACCGTCTCCACCGCGGAGCGCACGCCCCCCTCCGCCTCCCCCCCGGCCGCACACCGCGCTCCCCGCCGCCAGGCCGCGG
>WAAD01034098.1:565476-639145 GCA_013389945.1 Fregata magnificens | reverse complement strand
GAGCCTGCCTGCCCTGTGCCTGAGCGGGAGCTGTGCGCCCCGGGGTGCTGCGTGGTCGGGCCCGGCCCGGCCTGGGGGCGCCGTTCGGTCGGGGGCGCGTAGCACAACTTTCAAGTCCAGCCTGGGCTGCATGTGGTGCTTCGCTCTCGTTACCTAGCAAACAAAAAGCGCTGCCTTGAAGGTGACTCTGAATTTTTAGTTAACTTGTTTTAAAACAAAACAAAAGGCTCTCATTTAAAACAAACATCCTTTTCTTACAGCTTGCTTCCTTAAGGAGGTTAACGCGTCGGCTCTTGCTGAGCTTTGCAGCTTACTCTTGCCATCTGGGACACCACAGGTGTTTCTTTTGTGCTGTGGAGGTGTTTGTTGGCCACATTGGGAACAACTGCACGCACCATGCATTTTCTTGGGAGTAACGTGATTTCAACAGGAATTAGAAATTCCTGTTTCTAATGTGCTAATCTACGATAGCCACCTGTGATGTAACAGAGAGGGAACCGTGGCTACAACTGGACTTAAACAGGAGTCAATGACTAGGTAAAAGGAATGGAAAGGGAAAACAAGGAGGCTGTTTTTGGGAATAGGATTTTTCTGGTCTTTTCTCTGAGGCACTAGGAAGTCTGACGCTACGAGTATGTAAAATAACATTCTGGATCAACCACAAACAGTCTTTAGCCCAAGGAGACCCAAAATACAAAAACCTTACTACAGTAACCTCTCAGAAAATATTTTTTTGCATAATGGGGCATCAGTTTACAAAAATAATCTTAGAATACCAAGAAAATCTGCCTATCAAGGGTTTAGAACTATTACTGCTATTTGTGACACTCAGATAATGTATCTTAGTGGATGATGACATCAACAAATAATATGTAAAACATGCAGGCTCAGTCTCCCAATTGTCTTTCCTGAGATTCAATTTTGCAGATTTCGGTATTCATTTTCACTCATAATGTCTCACTAGAACCTTTATTCAGAACAAACATTGATTCTTCTTATGCCCCACATGGAGTTCTGCTAGGTATAGTAATGTTTCAAGGTTTTTTTTCTGCAAGAAAACATCTGCTAGTATCACCGCTATTTATTCCCTCTTCTATCCCCATACGAAATGAGTTTGTGGTCCAGGCATTGAACCAGGGAGTGTCTAGGCTATAGGCCATTGGACCACTGATTAGAAACTTAAATTAGTTTAACAGTGCTGATATACTGGATTGCATCAAATCCACCAAAAGCTTGGACCAGCAAAGACGCATCGTGTGCTGCTATAGGAAAACAACCACTCACAGGGGAGGAAAAAAAGCCACACCAGTAAAGTAATAGCGCAACTGTGTGAGTCAGAAATCTAAACTCTTCATAGCCCGACCCACATTATTACTGAAAAGTCTATAGCATAGCCTTGCTTTGGCTCTTGACATGCTGAGTACTTATCTCAGTTGTGTGCATTTTAATAAGAAAGCCGCCTTTCTCTATCTCGGCCGACACTGAGTATTAGTGGCTTTTGGCCAAAACTGCTTTTCTAGCTAGTATTGGCCAGTGTGTGCCAGTTGCCTGTCTAGAAGCCATACATCAAATTGCCTTTGACTAATAGCAGAAATTAATGATGGGAGAGAATTATGATCTTTTTTTTTTAATTGTCACTACCATTTCCTTAATTATTGCCCTTTTTTTTCATAAAATAATAAAAAATGGGTCTCAGGTTTTTTTTTTTTTTTCTCCATGCTCTATACTGCTTGAGCAAGCGATTCTGTCTATAAAAGACATCCTTTTTGAAACTAAAACTAGGATGCTTAAAGTTAAGTTTTTGGTAATACCTACCATCTAATTAAAAGCATAAAGCTAGTACATCGGTCCAGTCCTTTCCAGATGACTCTCTCTAGTCAGATTTTGCAATTCTTCCAGAGTTCAGTTTCTAGTCTTTCCATAGCTAGTTATTATAGGGCTTTAAAAGTAAATACTTCAGAGAAGCAAGTATATGCAAATCCCAGAGAGTTTATAGTCTAAATTTGGCTCAATTTAAATCTAAAGGATTTGAATTGTTATCACATCTGTTTCTCATGGCAGTATGTGACTACTGTGAAGATCAGTCTCTAATCTTGTCCTCTAATTTATTCTTGAATGTATTCTAAAATGATGCCAGTCTAATTTAATACGGCTTATCTTTTCCAAGGTCTTTTAGTTTGATACTTTTCTGCTTCATCTAACCAAGAATGCTTCCTTCCGTCAAAATCAAGACAGTTGGTTTGCATGGTCCAAAACTAAGGTTAATTGCCTGATATAAAAATGTTTCATTTATACTGTGGGGATGAATGCACTTCATGAGCAAGTTGATATTTAAAGTTTAGCATAATTTTCAGATATTCTGCTAAAAATTAAAACAATTGTAGTACAATAAACAAGGAAGACCAAAATACAGTGTATTGGAACTCATGTCCCTTGAGTTCCATCCACTGACCTATCAGTTTTAAAGAACATAAATGAGCTCTCTTCATAATTAATCATATATTAAATTATTGCATGACTCCGAATATTTATGATTAAGTCAAATATTTTTCAACTGTAGCCTTTTGCACTTTGGTTCTCATGAAGATGAATTCTTAAAAAAAAAAATATATTCTCCATTACTAATGTTTGTTTACAGTTTTCTTCTCACTCAGATTGGAAAGCGCTCTGAATGTCCTGGCCTGAGACAGACAGCATAACTCATCTTCCTGCCCCAATTTTTTTTTCCTAAAGAACTACCACAAGAAAAGAAGCACACTCTTTGATTTGTATGTGACACGCAGTACTTTGCTGAATTTCTCCTCTGGCTCTGCTCAGACACATGCATTCCAGATGGTACTTAAAAAAACAAGTTTGTGACTATTATGTACACTCTTGCTGGCATATAGCAGATCACATTATGCAGTGACATTTAGAAAGAAACTGAGGCAAAAGCCTATTTTCGTTTCCAGCTTCGGTCAAGTGTATCTATCAGGCAACACAACCATGATTTTCAGGAGCAGAACAACTTAGTTCACATATAAATAACTTTCTCTTAGGAGAAAGGACAACATGTTGTAATTCATTTTGAATAACTGAAGTAGTCATTTTTCCCTGATAAACATTTTCCGTTGAAATGTGAGATCCAAATCCTCTATTAAGTGATACACCCATCTTCCAGTTCCTTCCAATCTAAGCTGTTTTGCCCAGTCACTTCAAAGTACTAGCAACATGGTTGCCAGATAAATTGTTTTTTTGAGCCATCAAAGAAGAAATTCAGGACAGTCACAGTCATGCTTCTATCATGTGAAGTAGAAGAAAAAAACCCATCATTTGTAATTTGATTAGAATCTGTGTACTCTAAAAACCTCAACATTTCAAGGTAGATAATCCAAAGTTGGACCTTCTCTGAGGAATGATTTCAGCCTCTGTTTACAGCAAGTCAGCTCTGCTGCAGCTGTGTAGAGAAGCAGGAGGTGCTAGAAAGGGACGTCCTACTGCAAGTGCACATGGACAGAAGTTTTCAACTGTAAGCCACGACTGTCTTTAGGTGATCCGTAGGTGTAATGGTTTCTGAAACTGGCATTCAGCTGCCACCACAAAATCAGCATGGTACTCTGTTCTGAACATTAGAAGACAAACATTTGCACTCTAGCTGGTACTTCAGACTTCCTATTTTCAGTATGGGCCACCTGGCACAGATCCCATGTGAAGTACATGAAAGATGTGAATAACTGAAAACACTGCGTTCTTGCCACTTCGGCTTTTTGTTCACAATACATCCTTTTGCCAGTAGCTCCAGGCAGAAAGCTTTTCTATTTGCTGGGAATTCTTTACATGGCAAGTCAGAGATGTTTCCTACCACTTTATTTCATTTGAGGAACACAAATGCAAAAAAAAAGTTAGATTTCTGAAATTGCAATGGAAATTCAGCTTTTGATGTTTGCTAATACTGGATGGGTGGACTGTTGTTAGGATCTGACACAGCAAATCATGCACCACATAATCAGTACAAATAAACTTGTTTGTATTGGCGTTTTCAATGTCTCTGTAGTTTTGTTTCTTAGAATGAAAAGGATTTTTTCCCAGCTCAGGAGAAATGGTATAGGAATTTCAAATTATCTATAGACTCAGCATTCTTGTACTGGCCTTTTTGACTCAATTACGTATCAGCCCACTTCTTCTGAACAATTTTTAAAAGATTTGTTAGTTGTTATTCAAGAAGAAAACTTTGAAAGCATCCTCCCTTTCTCTTCCTGACACATTTTGTTTCCAGTAAACTGAAATGTGCGTTTAGCCATGTGTAATGTTAATTGTCTGGAAAGGCTTTTTGTATTAAATTTCAGCTTATCAGATGAAGTTTTTCTTGCATACTGGAGCTTAATAGGTTTCAGATTTAACCAGTAAGCACCAGTAATGCTTTATTGGGCCTGAAGGTTTCAACTGGCTGCTCAGTTGCAGTCTTTCTTCTCTCCTGTCTTCTGTTACACTCTTCCCACACATTTCTGCCTTTCTCCTCCCAACCTGCTAGCTGCAATTTGTGGTGATTTTTAACTTCTAAAGTTGATCAGAAGGGTGAAACTGATGAGGAAACTGCCTGGTAGTAGATAGTCCAGGGAAAAGAACACAGGGACAGCTCTGCAGGGAAGGGAGAGGCTGAAGGGAAGCATCAGAAATACGAAAGAAACATTGATTTTTAAATGGATTTTCAGTCAAATCCACCAACTTTATACATACCTTGAGTGCTGATGCTCTACAGCATTTTAATTGAGAACAGTCTTACATTAATGTAAACTTTGTAGAAATGAAAGTGTACATCAGATCTCTATCAGCGTGGTGATATCCATGTAATACTTGCCCTGGGAGTAGTTCAATACTAAAGTGCTGTTAGGATAATTTTGTCTGATTCGTAGAACCAGAGAGGTGTATAATGCTGATGTATATGAAAATTATCTGTTATTGATAATGTCTGAAAGCATTCCCAAAATACAATGCACAAGGAGTTTCACCATTTCTTACCTATTATAACACACCATACGTTCCTCTAAATAGAGAACTTTTTAAAAAGAATACGTAATTAAAATCATTAAGGAATCATGAAACCTTCTTTAACTGTGGCTCTGAGGCAAGTACATCTCTGGAATATAACATACAAGGTAACTAGATTTTGGCATGCTGCAGTAATTTGATGGATTAGAAAACTGTAGAATTCATAAGAAGAGTGTTAAGTATATATTGTTGGTCCAGTTGTCATTAGGCAATTTGATTTTACCTCCTTCCCTTTTATCCGACTTCTCAGGCCCCTGTGATGTCAATTAATATAATCATTATTTTCCATGTGTTGACGTAAAAGGTGTATTTACATCAAAACTATTGTTTTACTTATGTGCTCTACTTACAGCATAGTAGGCATAAGTCTTTTGAGTTAAAATTGCCAAAGGAGGCAAATCTGATTCTTTGGCAACTTTATACTTTTCGGCTTTCCAAATTATGCTTTCCTGCATTCCACCATTTGCTCAAACTGATAGCCATGGTGCAGGCAATAACCATAAAGTGATCTTTCTGATGATGTACACCAATATGTGGCAAAACTATTAATAGTCGTAAGCCCTAAAAGCCCTGGGTATCTATTAAATAGTGGCACCTCTCTTCATCACAAGGTTTCTTGCTGTCTCTACCTCATAACTTCCCAGTAGCAACGCAAAGTGCTGAGCTTTCAGAGGAGAATAACCACATGTTTCAGCAGAGACAAAGCTCTTATGCCACTGGGCTTCTGAGGCAGGCTCTGCCCAGATCACCAGGAAAGTACCCATCTTCCTTCTCGTCGTATTACAGCTACGGGGCTAACTGTAGCTAATGTACCTATCAGTGTTTTTCACAGGTCTGGAAGCAGTTTTGCACAGAATGAAGCTGCTCCATCAGCCGTTCCTGTATTGTCCATCTCTGTCACTCAGTGGTAAGATGTAGCTGCTGTTTTGAAAACTGCCATCAGCGGCTGTGTCTGGCCCCCAAAGGTGCAGTCATCCAGTGGTGACTTATCGAAGACAGAAGGTACAAGTTGTACCCTGCTCCCAAACACTGTCCTTGCAGCACGGAAGATTCTTTAGAAAGAGTATGGAAAATTATATCAGGTTTATATTTTGATAAAATTATATTACAAGTGATACCTGGAAACAAATCCTGTCACTCCAAAAATTTTATTCCATACTCAGAATTACATTGACTTCCAACCTAACTGGCTTCTGTTAAGTATCCTGCAGGCCTTCATAGAAGCTGTCCCCCAAAGCATGGTGTTTGAAAGGGGAGTGAAGAGAGCAGCATACCTCTTCCCCAAGTTGAGTATGTCATTCAAAATAAATTCCATTCTCTGTATAGAAACAATGCATCATGGTAAAGTAAAAGTCAACTCATTGAACATGGATGAAGCATCCCCATTAGTATGACATGACTATAATGAATATTCTTACTGCAAGGTAACCTTCTTGTAGGCAAGGCTGAAGTCTTGGGGAAAAAATGTGGAATAGAGACTCTGAGTCAAAGTATGTAACTTTAATGGATGTTGGGCAAGGTTGCCCAGTGGCATAAATCAGCCTCTCATTAAATCAAGTACTGGAAGTTAGTAGAAATACAGTATTTCATATCAGATAAGTATCAGGTCTTAAAATCTTTTAGGAACAAAAATGCAGTTTTCTTACTGAATGAGCTTTTTCTTTGGCTGTGCACTTCTCCTTTGCCAGTTCTTACATTTCACAATACCTATTTGCGGTTGCTTTACACTTAAAAGTGGTCATTTAAATATTTTTTCGGTACAAATATCTGGGACTATCTATCTGTTGAAATTTTCTCCTGGATGTTGTATTGTTGTATATAGGTATGGCTATATAATTGTTTCTCTGATCAAATAGAACAATTAATTAAACCATTTAAGTGGGCTACATGATTTAGAGAGAATTATGATAGAAGCTAGAGCAACATGGTGGATCAAAATAGCTATTAAATAAAGAATTAAGCCAAATGCTGTTCAGCCATAAAAACCTACATATTATATATACAGTATAATAGCTATACTGTCCAATTTCTAGTACTGTTACACATGCCAGCATAGTTTCTCTGTCTTTTTAATCATGAATGATTTTTACAGGATACTGTAATTTAATTTTGTTAATAATAAAGATCTGTTTTATATAGTATAACCCCCAAACAATAAATTTCTGTACATGAATTAATCATACTTTATATGAAGTGTACATTTATAAATACTTCATGTGGAATTAATAGTTGATCAGTAAATGTTATGAGTAAGTTACAGCTACATATAGAATAAGCTGAAGGTGCCTGGAAGTATATAAGTGGAAGACATTAGAGATTTTCATATACCAAGGTCATAAGCAAGCTATAGACATATCGGCTGTTACGGCAGTCTTAAAGAGTGACCAAGATGTATTTTGATGCACATTTGTAGACTGATGAACCAGAAGAGTCTCCTCTGGCTGTCAGTCTTCTGTGGGCAAATGACATGACCTGGAACAGATCAGGGATGATTATGGCAAGCTAGGGAGAGATGCTCAGGAAATGCAGCATCTCTTTCCATTTGCTCTCTACTCATTTAGCCTTCATTTACCTTCTCCATTTACCCTCTGCTTAACACTGGCGAGGTCACATCTCAAACACTTTATAAAGGCTGGGCCCTGCCCCATACAAGGGAGTTGTCAGCAGGCTGCAGAGGACTACTGAACCATTTGGTGAGGGAGTATATGGCGTACGAGGAGTACATGGCAAAGCAAAATGGACTTCAGCCTAGAAAAGAGAAGGTTCTGGTGGGCTCTAAGAGGAGTCTTCCACTATTTAAAGGGGGCCTTAGAAAAGACAGGGCTGGCATAGTGGAAGAACAAGAAGCAGCAGTTGCAGGCTGCAGTGAGGGAAATTTTGATTTAAACAGAAGAAGAAAAGCTTTACCATGATCATGGTTTAGCTCTGGAACAGGTTGCCCAAGGGTCTGTGAATGTTTGGCTTCAGAGATGTTTAAAAATCAACTAGATGAGTAGGAAATAGTGTTGCAACATTGTTAACAAATCCATGTGAAAGATCCTGTGGATGTCAGGGCCCTGAGTGCCAGTAAGCCTTAATTGCCCTCATGAGCCTCACTTGGGACCCCCACCCTCTTCCCACGGGCCCTGGAGTCCCATTTCTGCTCAGTCCTGCCTGAGCTGTGCTGTGGGTAAGTCTTTGCCCAGCCCTGTCCCTTGCTGAGTTGCTAATGGGACTTCCTGGGCTGATCTTGGATCCGCCCCATCACTTTGCATTCATCTGATGGTACCTGGGCTGTCACCAGACCCTGTTCCTGTCAACCTGGCCCTGCTCATCTTGCTCAGGGGTGGTGGGAGGGTGCCCAGTCGGTGAGGGCACTGCCTCTGCCTGTGCATGGTCACACTCAGCTCCCATCTCATCTCCCCTCATGGAGCAACCATGCTCTTGCTGCCCCCTGAAAATGGGACTGGGAGGTGATTTACTTTAAAACAATACTGATTTCACTCATGGTCTCTCACAGTCCTACGGACAAGCACCAGGACATGTATACCCAGGTAGTCTGTCGAGCATGCAGGCATTAGGATGCTTGAATCCAGGTGCTCTGTCCAGGACTCCTGTTCAAGAACAAGGACACCAGCTATTGAGACCTCATCTTGTCTCCTGGTCTCTTCTTAGGTTGGGAGCTATGTGCTGATTTTTGCACATGCGTTTTTGTATCCTTTAGGGCATCTCAGTGATGAGTTTCTCCATCCTATCCCACCTCTCACCTCCATGAGTTGTCAGCATTTACTCGCTGTTTTTTGTCTCTGATATGGGTGTCCTGAGAAGCTGCTATCTGTGTGCTAGGATCGTGATGAACTGCTAACCTCTAGGTGCCTTCAATACAAGGTCATTCCTATTGCTCTTCACCTGCCTTTGATCCTTCCTGCTGCTGCTTCCACACCCCATGATCTATTCCTGAAGCTAGCTCTGCCTTGAGCAGCAAGGTTGGACTTGATGATCTGCAGCGGCTCCTGCAGTTTACCTTTTTTACAATTCTGTGACATAGTCATAATAATATAATGCAACCAAGGATTGTCTCTGTGAAAAAAAGATTTTAGGGTATCCATCTCCTAGAAAACATTTATGATAACAGTACTGAGCATCAGGGATACTGGCCTCTTGGGAGTCTGTTATGTGAGTGAAGAAGTGAGAGGAATTATGAGGAGTGGAAAAGACATCTGGTTTTAGCACAAAGAAAACAAATTTGATTAAAAAGTACACAAACAAAAAAAGGAATAGGTTAAAGAGTAGGAAAACATTGCTAGCTAGGAGAAAGTATTTATATTAATGAAAAAAGATATAAAAAGGACTGTGTCTCATCTGAGAAATTGCATATAAACAGGGAAAAGCAACTGAGGTATCTATACAATAATTATAAGGGGTTTACACAAAAGAAAGAAATTAGAACAACCAACGCAGAATCTGAAACTAGATGTTATAGGAACAACAGGGACACAGTGAATAGCAATCATGTTTGTAAAGCATAAAATCTTCAGAAATAAGTAACTAGAAATCGCATGTTCAGAAAAAATGTTAAAGGAAGTTTGGAATGGAACAGATGATTGCTAAATGCTAGAGACTATAAACGGGTTTCCCCTATAAAAGGGGATACAAAGAGAAAAAAATTAGTTTTACTGTCCCTTTTGATGATTGATTGTTAAAAAAAGAAAGAAAGTTTCCTGAAGGGAGGGAATGAAGTTTGCCAGAGATCTCCCCTCAGGTTTCAATTTAGACATAGATGCAATTCACTTAAGTGTTAGTCTGTCCNCTGGCCCTGCTCATCTTGCTCAGGGGTGGTGGGAGGTGTTAGTCTGTCATTCTGGTGTGGATTGGAGAACAAATGGTAAAATTTAGATATTTCTGAGCCTGGTACCTGACAAGAACATGCACCAAACAGCCACAGAACCAATCAGAAATGGTACTATATTTGACTTGTTTTGTGATGTGATGTTATTGAAAAGTCGTTGAAAAATACTTTGAAATGAGTGATCAGAAATTAGTTCAGCTATAATTAAATGGCAGTGTAAACTAAAGCAGCGTCTAAGGGCCTCAACTGCAAAAGGTCGGTTGATGTGATGTCATCCATGCAATTTGTCCATGAAAACAAAAAATGCAGTCATCAGCTGTATCTCCAGTGGAGATATTGACCGCACGTAAATGAAGTCTCATTAAAGTCTGAAATTCTGTGGCTATACCTATATTAATAAAAAAATGGCTTATAAGCTTAAATTGCATTCCCCCTTCCCAACTGCCACTCCTAAAAGAGAAGTCCAGGATTCATCTCAAAGCATCTACTGGGAATGGCCATGACTTGCTCTGTTCCCTGAACTGTGCGTTGTCCGGAGGGATGCTGGATGGTGTGGGCTAAAGTTGTGCCAGGGAACAGGCTAGTGTTTTGATATCATGGATGACCTTGTACTTGTGCCTTCATGCCCTGGTACTACAGAATTTTTTATTGGTATAGATATCGTCTTTACAGTTTTCCATTCCTAGAAACACAGACTTGACTTGCAGTACTGGGAGGTGGGAGTACTGAGAGAATTGGGAGAATGGGGAACCTGTATATGTCAAGAGACTAAAAGGGACTGGTGTATTTAAGTTAATGAAACAAAAGCAGAGAGGGCTATGATGGGGGGTTTTTTTTGGCAAAAGAGGTAAATGCCAGAGAAGGTGAAGATTCAGTTCGGCCAACTGGCAGTAATGACTCAAGGACAAACATATCTAACCTTTTCACAGGAAAACTGAGGCTAGAAATTAAAATTTCCAAACATCAGAAAACTATGACTGTAGCACAGGAAATGCACAGGAAAAGAGTCAAAAGAACTCCCCAACTGTTTTTAATATAAAGCTCGGTTAGTTTGTGAAGGGGGTAATATAACATGGTTGGCAGATGATTGTTTCCTATTTGACATTCCTAAAACCTGTGATTTTACTCCCTAAACCTTTACAGATAATCTCAATTCAAGAAGAACATTTCTATTTCAAATACAGATAGCTAAAATGTGTTTAAGCTATTTTCTTATCTTTTCAGTACAAAGAAAGTGTTAGTAATTCTTCTGAGTTGTAACCTTTTCTAAACTCATATACTGCAGTGGGGATGATTATATTTGTTCCTAAATTGTACTATGATGGGCCTAGTTCTGAACTGCTTTCTCAATCACAGCTCGCTGTAAGCTGTGAGAATCTAGTCAGCAAAGGAGCAAAGCAATCAAACTGAGATCAAAAGACAGGAGGGGCTGGGTCTGAGCGTGAGTTAGGCAAGGCGTACTGCAAGACAAGTGATAAAAGAGGAAAATACACACCATTAGCCTACTGGAGATCCAGGGTGCCAGGAAACAGTAAGGTTTTTAATGCCTCCAGCTGCTATCCAGAAAGATGAATGGAAAAAGTCTTATTTACATCTTTGGGATTTGAAATTTCCAGTGGAGTTTATCTTGCTTAAGTTGTCCTAGTCTAAGTTAGTAGACTAGGCCTTCTAGCCTTAGAGAAGGTCAATAAATGGGCAAGACCGAGAAGGAGATGAGAACATAGGCTGCCCCTAGTTTGTAATAGGCTGCAAACTTTAGCCACTAGCAAAAACTTACAGTGGAACCTCCAATGCAATTAGAAGGCAATATTTATAAAATTAATAAAAGAAAACGTGAAGCATCTAGTGCAAGACTGACCCATGGCACTTATGGTCAGAGTCAGGTCAAGGGCTAAGTAAGGTACGTAAAACACTTGATATTTATGTAGCTAATATCCCCACATTTAGACAGAATTTTCTCCAGTAATACAAACCCTGTATGTCATTGCATAAAGCCACTACTACTGCGTTATGAAAACAAAGGAACATTTTCTTCTATATGCAGGTTGTCCCCAAATTGTCTGCCCCATAATTCTTCACTACAGGGCTTCCAGCATTTTCTGTTGACATCTATTAGTGGTCAGTGTTTTATTCTGTGATACTATGATAACATTTTATTATAGAATATACATTGTCTAATAGAAATAGCAGCACCATGAAAGCAGTAGGAGAAATTAAGATACAGTTCACAATAATAATAGATGCAGTAAAATAAATTGGCATTGCCATACTGGTCTCCCTTCTTTGTAGGACTGCAAACTCATCTGTCACATTGCGGAACATTTTTCAAGCTCGCTTTCTATTGAGGTGATGCAAAAGGTAAAGGAATTCTTGACTCTGGTGATACTGTAGGTATTTTAGAATCAGTTTGAATTTGCTGGAAGAGCTTTCATACTCATTGTAATAGTTATATCAAAAAAGCTGCAAGTAGTAATTTCAAATCTAAATACTGCAAGCCCAAATTTCATCTTACAGTTAGGAAAGAAAAAGAGAATTTTCACTTTTTACTGTTGTTCTTCCCTTTGCCTAAAGTGCCCTTCTTGTTGCCACCAGAAATATCTTTGTGTACCTGATGTTCAAATAAAGTGGAGTTAATCAGATCTAAATACATACATGTATATATGTACATGTATATATATACCACAATTTTTTGTGATCTTTTTGCAAAAGCTCAGTTCAGTGAAAATGCTTATGTATGATACCATGATGATTATGTTTAATAAGCAGGAAGCCACATGAGCTGCAGAACTACTTAAATCTCATTTCCCATCAATCTGTGTCTCTGTTGCTATGTATTCCCTGTACCCTCACCTGGGACAGCACTAGCCTTCCTCACAGCCCCTAGCACGTTGCCTTTTCTTAAAATATTCCCCCCTCATTTCCCTTAAGTCTTTTTCCCAGTCCTCAGTTTCCTCCCATGGGCAAGGCAAGAGAAAGTGTGTACTGTGGCTGGTCCTGGGCTGCCGGAATGCTAATTCCCTGGATGTACCACTGCTGAGGGGCTGCCTGGTAGGCCCAACACAACAGGTAACTTGAGCTCACTTATCTTTTCCACTGGGTATGCAATATTTAATTCTTCCCTCTTTCTGTATTTGCTTCTTTTCTGAAAGCTTTTAGGAACTTCAGACTGCAGAGACTTCAGTCCCTTTGTCTTTTTTTTTTTTTTTTTAAACTGGCCATCTGGTTCAAAAGTTATTAGGGAAGGATTGACAGAGACCTTAATTGAATAAGCCTCATTTCCTTTCAAATTCAGGCTAACAGCTTGCTCTGCTGTAGGCAGCATTTCACAGAAAAAGCCAAACACAGATCAGCAGGACCATGCTTGTATTATGCCAGGCTCCAAATTCCTGCTTCAAGCCATTGGAAAACTAAAGCTGCTAAACCCATCTAAATTGTTTAACATGGAATAAATAACTATTTTTCCTATCATGTGGCTCCTTCTATTCCAGGAAAGAGGTGGATTGCCTTTGGTTGAAATTTGGAAACAATACTAGTATATAATCATCTACGTACTTACCTACCTATGTTCTAGTCTCACTCCAGCAAATCCTGCTTATCTCTAACTTGGTTATAACAATCTGAACATCAGGAGCTGGTTTTTTCAGGTAGTAACTGTATCTATTAGTGTGTACATTTAACAGGCTAACTGGGGCACAACAATCCCAGTTTTTTTCTTGCCTTTATCAGTATAGTGTTTTGAGGATGAAAGCCATATATGTATACACACCCCCTCACATCCTATTCTGAGATCTTTATGTATCCTCAGAATAAGGTTTTACATAAACCTTATACAGTCTTTCAGCACAGCAGAGAAGTTCACCTAGTCAGCACATTATTTTTTATAAAAATGAAGTTTTTCTTATCTAGGAAAAACCAGTACTATTTGCCTGTAATGTGATAATATTCCTTTTGGGATAAAATTGATGTCACTGAAACCCACCTGAGTTCTGATTCAAAATCTAAATATTCCCAGAGGTGTCATAACTAATATGCAGAAATCCCATAGCTCTAAGCTTTCCAGTAAACTTCCTGTATATAATATCCTCAACTCCCAGCAGTTAAACACCACATACTGTTATAAATTTGGTTTTAATGTTCCTTCAAAATAAAGTAAGTTTACCTTCATATTGTTACCTTAGCACAGAAAAAAATCAGACTGTAGGAAAGCACTTGAAAATCACTGGTGGTGGGAAAATGTCCACAGTGACTCAGGGAGAGCCCCAAAGTCAATTTATATGAAATGTAAACATTGTAAGAGTATTGTATAGAAGCACAGAAATCTCCGTTCCGTATATAGGGAGAAAAGTAGCTTTTAGTCTGATTTATTCGTATGAATTACACTATTTTGTAATTTCTCTTTATGTATTATTGGCTTACGTTTTCCTCAGATGTCAGTAGAACCCTATTTTTACCTTAGTGATGAAAGGGAACGAACGAGCAGGAGGTGCCTTGCAGTGAGCACCTCCTGCATGACTGTATGGACGGTTTGGTAAGGAGATGCAGTCAAAGGAGAAGGGGAAGGAGAAGGAGAAGGAGGGGGGGTATCTGATTTTAACTAATAAGGTTTGTAGAGTTAAGCTGAAGGACTGGACTAATCTGGTCTTGGGTCTTTGCATGGTGGAGGCCAGCCTAGTTTAGCAGTAGCGCTGACTTTACTGTGCCATGGTCCAACAGGACTGAGATCACAGCTGTTAAACTAGCAATAGCAGAAATAACCAAGGAGACGCACTTCAGAGTAGGACTTGGACTAGGGGAGATGATTGGTGAAAGAAAGCTATTTCTGCATTCAGCTGAGTCTGCTTACCCCTGAGAGTGGTGTTACAGGTGAGCAGAGTTTGTGGGGTGGACAAGAATGCTAAACCATAACAGCTTGGAGTTATGGGGTTAGCCAGATGCCTGGTGTGCTAGTTTGGATACTTCATTTGGATACTTGACTTTGATACTTTCCAGGACAAGCTTTGGGCCAGAAACACTTCAGCAGCTTTTGTCTGACACACAGGCTCTGTGTGTATCTCCATGCACCACGCTAGTGCAGGCAGAAATACTGGGCAGTATGGTGCACAGACATCTGAAAGCTAAAATGGCTCTGCACTGAAATTAATAAACATAGCAGGAGACCACTTGGCTCCAATACTTCATGCTGGCTGATGTTTTTAAGCTGCCACTTAAAAATAAGCAGAAGTGTAGTCATTAAGAACAAATTCTCTCCTTGGACATATACAGATGACTTAGCAGGATCTGTGCTAACAGCTGAAATCCTATTGTACTACAATTTTTAAAACAGTTTATCACATCCATAAAGTCAACATTTGGTTTGCTCTGCTATAAAAAACTCTCTAAGAGCTACTATTTCAGACAACTATGGATTTGCCTTATTATTTAGTACTGTTTGTCTTATAGCAAAGTATGACATTGCAGTTAGTGCTGTACAGTACATGTGGAAATCCACAGTTTAGTGGGGTTTAAGCTGGGATTAATCCCACATAATGTTAACTGCTTGTCCAGGTTGCCTGAAATGGAAAAGGCTTGCTCTTAGCTCCTGCTGTAGTCTCCCAGCAGATCTTAGGTGGCCTGAATAGACTTTGAGAGTGCCTTTGTCATGTTCTTCTGTGCAGCTCAGTGGTATGTCTCACTCTCAGGATGTGCCTGTCATTCTCCAGTCTCTATAGAAGGTCCCTCAGGCAAGTGACTTTCCCCCCACCCCCGCCTCCCCATAGGTGCTTTGGAAACGTACCTAAACAAAGGTGGAATGAATCTGAGCCTTACAGCAGCCCCACTGCAACCGTACGTTTTTGGTGAGCTTCATCTCACCTATCTTCAGTCATGTAAAAGTCAAGATTGTCTAAGCTAGCTGTCTTCACATTTTGTGGGCTGACACAGGTACATCCAGAGGGCAGTTCCTCTTACTGGTGCCAAACACACATCTTCAGATGTATATCTTTGCCAGTTGAAGATACTTGTCTCCCTCCACTGACTGAAGGGGTTCCCGGGACAACTGGTTTGAACTAGGTGGCCAACTTCTAGATAACAACTGTGAAGATAAATTCACCAGATAAAGGTCCCTTTGGAATGTTTAGGGAGACATTACTACCGATAGCACTGGGTGCAAACTTACATTTTGGGAAGAGATCTGCATGACACAGTCAACATGTTGTAGCTGAGGAAGATTGTCCAATGTTGAAAGAGGCTTTTCTTATAGCCGCTTTATTTTCTTCAGCTAGATCTTGATTTGAACATCTACCAGGAAAGACATGTAAGTACAGAAGAGAACTTTCATATTTTGGGTCCTTTAACATATTCTTTAAGTATACCTTTATGAAAAAGTATATCTCTACAGTTTGTTTCCTGTGGCATTTTTTTGTATCAAGTTTTGGTTTTTTCCTTGTCTTTTTAGGACAGTGTAACACACCTTTTAAGATCATAATTGAAAATAAACTAATATCTGACTCCAGCTCAGATGATTCCTAAAACTGTACTGTGATAGTATGTGACATCACAGAAGAATTTTGCCCCCGATGTGATATTATATGGCTAAGATACTTTTTCACATATAGCAGAAAGAGAGCACTGAGAAGACATGAGGCAGAAAGGGTTTAATGGAAGAAAATGCAGCAGAGTCCTTTTATAGAAAATTGCAGGGTTTTAAAGTGACCGGCAGAGAATTTTTTAAATGTTGTTTGTATCCTCTTTGTGTTTCCTTACAATGTGCAAAGAAACTTGGAATGTGTTATTTTTCCCAAAGCCAGTAACAATTTCAAAAAGGAAGTGTCTCTTCAAAGAGTGAATTTCTTGCCTGCTATGGAAAACGTAACAGCTGTGAGAAATGCATACCCGGCTCCAAAACCCTCTTCATGCCAGCAGTTTGTACTTCCAGCTCACTCATCAGTTTAACCACAACCATTCAAGTATCAGTGTATGTTTGCTCGGAGAGAGGCCCTTATAGCAGTGGGGGTGTGTGTGTATAAAATAGGCTATTATTTTGCAGCATGAACAAGAATGAAGAGAAATAAGGTTTTCACTAAGCATCTACCTGTTTTTCATAGAACTTAGCTTTGGGAAACAAGTTCATATCCAAGGCTATACCTGCATATCCTTTTAGAAACCAGGAGAAAACGGTGAAGTTTGAGGCTGGAGGGAGGCACAAAGACAGTTTTAAAGACCTGTTTTGGCAAAGAGAAGAGGAGATGGGAGAGAAGAGGGCAGAGCAACCCATAATACCCATCTGGGCTGTGCTGCTGAGGACTGCACGTGTACAGTGGTCACATCGCCTGCTCACTGGCCGTGCTTCCTGGGAATTGTGGACCACTGCTGTAGGCTTATTGTCAGGACCTTTGCTAGTGATTGAGTTCCAGTCCTGTCAAAGAGGTTCAATGCATTTTCTTCAGTAGTGCTGCTCCCAGTCATGAGTCAAATCACCTTAAGAATGAAGTTACATCCACATTAACCTCTCCATCACCTCCTACTTCTTTTCAAAGTCTTCACTGAGGAGGCTTTTCTTCACACAGCTAAAACATTGGAGGATTATTATTGTTTGGAGTTTATTTTATTGTTGAGATTACTGTGTAATCTTCTGATCAAAGAAGCAACAAATATCACAAAAGCTGAAAACACATGGTCTTTTCTGCTCCCTAGGGCACCTATCCAAAACGATTTTGCCTCTGGAGATAAGAAAGACAAGAAATATGTAATAGATACACTGATTTATTTTCTTCTGTACTAAAGCTAAGGTCTGGCAATTCAAACACAGAGGCTGGAGGCTTGGTTCTCTATTATATTGGTTTTACACTGGAATAAAACAGTGTAGTAAAGAACAGGCCCAGTTCCCAGTACTTTACAGTGGAGTAAAGAAGCAGGCCCAGTATACATTACATATGCCAGACTGGTGCCAGGGCTCTCGGGAACGTTGTAGCCATTCCTGATGAAAGAAGTTCTAGGGAATCCCTGCAGAGTTGGAATAAAATGGCAACTATTTAATATTGAAGATTATGATAATGTAAGAGATTAATGTCAGAGCTTATGCTTGAAATCCTTGCATAGTAGGACAAGGTTGTTTTTAAAACTTCTTTGGTCAGTGGGTGGCTGTACAGCATCACAGTGAGATTGTCTTCATCCACACAGTATCTTCACTTGCTGACTTGCCCTGCTGCTGAAAGCTCGGCAAACCTCACCCATCTCTTGTCATAATATCCTGTGCATGCCCCCGTGGTATGCACATTGCACTTTTCTAGCTGTACCCTGTCTCTTCTTGGGAATAAGCGACCTTGGTCCCAGCTCTGCGATGCCAATACCCAAGCGCAGCCATTCTCTGTGATGAACCTCAGCTTCATGAACCTCGGGATCCCAAGCTTGGCTAGTAGATAGAGTTTCTGCATATGGTATCCTGTACCAGCTAGGGGTGGCGGGGGGGAAAGCCACACAACTAGCCAGCTGGGTCCACTGAGCTGTCACAACTCTGAAGGAGAGTTTTGTGTAAAGCCATTTGAACTATCCTTGCAGAAAGCTTTTGTCTGGCATTTGCTGTCCTCCCGCTAGAGGCCTCTGTTAGCATAACAAAACTGACACAAGCGTTTCAGTGGTGATGGGCAACAAAACAATGTAGAGTGGGGACGAGTGATTCTGAATTTAGCCACTAAGCAACAGCATCAGGATCATCAGATGCTGGTAGCTGTACAGTATCCGCACTCCTGGTCTTTTGCCCAGCTCTGCACTGCTCTGCCTAGTCCTTCCTCCTGTCCTCAAGGCCTGCTAGGGGTATTGCAGTGTCTGTCTGTCTGTCTGTCTGGGGCTCTCAGGCTACCCTCTCCTTCTCTTCCCTCCTCAATGAGGCTCTGGGGAGAATTGCACTGGGGTAATGTCTCCAGTACTCAGGTGAAGGGGGAGAGGGGGAGGAAGGGGAGCTCCAGTGCCACCTTACAGGCTGAAATCTCCCTATGACAACTCTTAACCCAGCCAGGTCAGGTCAGTTTGAAGAAAGAGTTAGTAACAGAAAAGAAATTATAAGCATGAAGTACAACTTTGTAGGTCCCACCAAAATTATGTTGTTAAAAATAAGTATATCCTAATTTTTTTAATGTTTATAATTAGACTTAAATAGAATTCTGGCAGTTTTAAAATAAATTAAATGTAAATCCCAAGATCCTGAGTTCCATTTGTTCTCCTCTCTTCATGGGTTTATTTCGTCTCATTTATAAAATGATCCTGTGCGTAGTTTTGTCATGTAGCTGCTAGCTAAAGGTGCCAGCATAAGAAAGTTGAAGAGTGAAATCCTATGATGATTCATAGAAAAATACAATGAAAGTTTCAAAATTGCAAGTTACCATGCGTCATCAGTACAGGTGCCCTAGTAATACTTGGAGTAAGAAAATGTTTCAGCCTTGTAGCCGTGTGGTTCTTAGCTCCTGAAGAGCCACCACCACACACTGTTGACTGCGTGGTCAAATGTTGTGCTGGCTTTTCCATGCAAGAATAAACTCACAAGGACTTGCAATTGGACCACAGCTGATTTTCTACCAAACAGCCAACCATTATTCATGAATTCCAGTCATTAAAATCCAAGCTGGATTTGTCCTGGATTTCTGGTGCCTGGGATATTCTTCTGCTGAGATGACAGGTTTCTGAATCATGGGAAAAACTACAGGTTTGTGAGCTGTTGTATGGAATGCATCTTCTTCTCTCTACATTTCTGATGCATCTAAGGATGCCATGTCTTTTCATCAGTCATATATGCTTTTGGGTTTCAAGCATTTTGGGCCAAATCTCATCTGCCAGATTTTATTGTCCTCTTACACTTCCTTTAACTCTTCTCAGAGTGAAGATTTCAAAAGCAAGTTAGAAGTTCTGTCAACATTTACATGAGAGACAAGAGTAAGGAAATTATAGCTTTCTGTATTTCTCTCTAGGACAGACTAGTGCAAATGAGATAAAACAAACATTTTCTGGAAAGAGATTCTGGGTCTCTTTCTGACTAGAAGTTTTACCAAAGTTCTTGCCTCCTATTAGATATAAGTGGATCTGAGTTGTGAGAAGTTCACATGCTATTAACCATCAGATGTATTAATGTATAGATTTGCATAGATTCTCTGAAGTTTTTGTCAACCCAGCTTCCTAACGAGGCTAGGCAGTCTCTGTACTTAAACCGTAAAGAATATGTAATCTTTGAAAAAAACAAACCTGAAAGCATCCTCCTACCATGCCATTTTAAAATAGAAAGCTGACTACTGTGTTGCTGATTTTGTGTTGCAAAAAAACTTTGTTTTCAAAGCAGATAAAATTCAGTCTTTTGGTTTGAGTGATTTGAAGGGTGATTGCTTTTTAAAAATGTGTTGCTTGTTTAACATCTTTACCAAGGTCAGCCTGCAAGAGGTCCTGTAGAAGAGACAAGTCATTGCCCTACTAAATGAACTTAATTATGCTAAGGCATACTATGGCAGGTGGCCTTTTTTAAAAACATTTTTTATTCTCATCTCTATTATTTGGTACTCTTCTACACAAGCAAGAGAGAACAACATATTTAGAAAGTTATTTTTACAATTTCTTTATCTTGTCCTCTTGCAGGGAAGTTAGGTGTGATCTGCAAGGATATATTTCTTGTTGGTTATAGAGAGAGTGCTCTAGCATTTTCAATGTTGGATACATAAAGTCACTTTTATATTTCAGATTAAGACATGACAACCTTAGTCAGTAGCTTACCGTAGTCAACAACTTACTCTATACTCAACTAATGCAATGCTGCTAGCACTGCTAACACTCCCCTGCGTATGATGAGGATATAACAAACAGCAGCTGCATACTGTGCTGGCACTCAAGAGATGGATATTTTGGTGTCTGAGGCAAACTTACTGAATTTGTAAGGGGACTGTAGCCTTCACGGCAGTATGGGCATAGCACCCGTGTACCAGTACAGCACACTACATCATTGTCACACCTCGCCTTGGAACCAGGGCGTAAATAGTTGGTGCCAATGTGCAAGTAGAGCCTGTCTCATCAGCAGCCCTTCTGAGCAACATAAATTGTTTGGTAAGGCACAAGTAGCTTAGAAGCTGGGAGTTGGCCTCCTTTGCCACAATTGTTTAATGACTGGAAAACTATGAAAGATCTGTGCTGACTTTCTAAACTAATCATCTAGGCACAAGTTCTCCTCCAGACCATGCCAGGTGGGTCGATCTTCTAGCTACTGAGAGAAATCAAAAGCAGCCTGCCTTGATACTTCGGCCTCAAGGCTGGTGTGGCCTCGCTAGTCCCTGTAGTCTCCTCAGAAAAAGAAAGTCTGAAAATAGGAGTCCCCACAGAGTTTTATTCTGTAATTCACAGGGCCTCTAAATCTATTAATCAACCCTAATGATTCTCCAAAATATTTTCACCTCAACGCTAATGGCTAGATTGCCCCATAACTGAGACAGATTTTATGATATTTTGTCTAGTTCTATTGTACTTTTAGTGGCTGGAAAGCTTCCATATAAGTTAATCTCTTGCCTCTCCTTCAGGAAACAAGGTCAACTAAAGTATCAGTTTAATATATGGCACTACATCTATCGAGACTTCTGGATTTTGCAGTTGCAGGGGACAGTTTCGAAGTGTGCAATCCTTTGCTAATATTAAATAGCAAAATCCCCTTAAAGACAATTAAAACGACTTTGATTTTTCTACCTCCTCTGTCTCTTAATTAAATCCAACCTCCCCTTGCTTTCTGTGCCTTGGGGGATAAGATTTCTTTGGTGTTACCTCTCTATTCCCTGTTTGACACAGTCCTACTGCCCCTTGTTCTCTTATTCCTCAGCTGTTTCTCTGCTGCCCTGCCTCCAGTCTCTGGCTTCTTTCAGTCAGCCTGGAAACACGGTTGCACTTTCCGCCCTGAGCTTTTCCCACACCCAGTTGGACTTCCCAACATTCATTCCCAGCTAGCATTTATCAGACTTTCTTTATTATCTAGTTTTAGTATGCGCTGAGACCCCCTTCCCCGATGTTCTTTCCTAGCCAAGCCAGACGGCTTCTTTCCATTCAGATCCTCCTTAATGTGGCTTTCAGGACCACTGGCACCTCTCCACATCTTCTTCCTTTCCAGTTTATCCTTTGGTGAGCCTGTGCTCTCTGCTTTCTACTTTTACCTCAAACACTTCTCTTCAGCACCTCCTCTGGTAGATCCTCCCACTCCCTCTCCACTATCTGTTGGCACCTTTCAGATTTTCACCGTCAGTCCTCCTTTTACCTTTATAGTCTCTATTTTGACTAACTCATCTTCCCCAACAGTTTCTGTTACTTACAACTTTTTTTTTTCCCTGTTGTGAATTTTTGCCTCCATCATACCTTCTTTGATGTTACCATGCCATCTCAACCTCCCTTCAGATGAGATTTTCTTAGCTGTCCGAAGGATGCTCTTTTCTCCCTTGTTTGTTTATTCAGAATTTTACTGTCCTCCTCCTCTTGTAGCCTTAATGTCACCTTTGATTTCTCATTCTCCCTTTGTCTCTCCATCTACACATTTATTAAATTAAATAATTTAATTCCATGTGACATTAGCAAGCCTATCCATGGCAATTTATCTTCATTGCTAAGATACTTGTCCATTTCTGCCCTCATTGCCAAACATCCTTTTGCTCTTATCTAAAACACATTGGCTAAACTCATCTTCACCTTCCCTTTTCTAACCATGTCTTCCTCCAATCTGAGTCACTTCACCTGCTTCATGAGTCCTAATCTGTGATCCTTTTGAATGCCTTGGATAATCTATCCCTCCAAGAACCTCTTCAAATTTTCCTGCAACCCCCCTGCTTTTTTCCTCCCAGGGTCCTCATTTCATTGTCCTTTCCTTCCAGGCTCCTTGCCTTTTGGGGAGGAGTAAATATTCTGGGTCCTGTTTCTTCATCCTATCTCTGACATTAGCAGGCAGATTAATGCCTTTAATGCTGTCGTGATGCTCACACCTAATACCAGCACATACATACTAGAAGCACTACAGATATATGCACTGGGGTGTCCCTTTGATTCAACATTGATTTATTTACATTGCTTTCAAAAAATCTCGTATCACTGCTAGTGATCTGCAATTAGTATCCTTTTGTTTCACCAGCCCGGGGAGATGTGGAGCAAAAAGGTAATAGGGAGACAGTTTTTCTGTTTCCTCTATGAATCGTGTTGGATGAAGGAGCAGTCTCATTCCTTTGTGAGAAGAAGTAAGCACTCCCCTGCAGAAACCAGTTGGGAACGTTAAAATAGTGCAACAGGAACATGTAGCCAGCATTTTAGCCCTGAAATAAGCAGTCTGACAAGTAATGTCTTTGTCTTTTTATGTACTGTTTTATAGGATTGTCCTTTGTTTCATCTTACAGCAATAATGTTCATGGCATTCCAGCAAAAATGGCTTTTGCAGTTATTAAAATGCTGAGGTGTTTACGATCAAATTCTATGTTGCAGCATTTTTTTTCCTCTTGGGCACCAATCTTTAAAGAGACGCGTCAACAAAATTCAATGGTGTTGACTTAGGTCTGTCTCTTTCTAATTCTCATTGCTCGAGTTGGTGTAATATCCTCCGGCAGACAAAGCCTCGACTGCATTTTTAAGGACCGTGTGAGCTAACACCTTTGTAGGTATCACCCTGGCAGCCTCGGAGAATGAAGTTCAGGCTCTTACTGCAGAATATGCACAGTGCGGGTTTCCTGATATTATTGCCTTACCTCACTCTGACCTGTAAATGCTGCCACCAGAGGCTAATGCAATTGTTATTGCATTTGCTGCCGAGTTTGCCAGTCAGGCTGTCAACTGTATATCACAACTCTCTACCACAAAACGGTGGTTAGTTTTGTGACACAGAGTTGTGATACACGGTTTTGTGATACAGACACCAGTGTGCTTTAAACTAGACAACACCAAAACCATTGGACTCACTTCTTGTAGGACATCAAGGAACCATAAGATGATAATTTCCATTAATGATTAGTCTGTTCTGGAATTTAGTTGGGGAACTTTGGCAGAAGAACTCTTGTTATGCGAGATCTCTAGATGTATGATCTCTCCATCCTTGGCTGCATTAATTTTGCTGTACCTTTAAATGTTTCCAAGATCATATTTGATTTGTTTATGGGACTGTGTTTTACACAGCAAGTTGACGTAGCGTAAGTGGATTATTCATACATTTTCATAGCTTGTAACTAAATGACTATATAAAAGGACAGTGAAAGAAAAAAAGAACTCAGTCATGTAATATTAGCAAGATGCCCCCCACCTACCAGCCTGCAATAATTGAAATCCTCGTCTTTCTCCTTTGGGGAGAAAATACCTTCTATTTTGCCGGATATACATTGAAAATTTAAATGGCTGTTTCCTGTTCTGTGTCTGTAAAATGCCTAGTACAACCCAGCAGGATTACAGCCCAGCAAAAATCCGTAGAGTAAAAATAACCAGCGATTGAAATTTACTGGAGAACAGGCAATGGAAATCGTTAGCATTCAAGTGTGAAAAGTTCACCCAATTTTTAAATTTATCATATGCACAAATGTTAATTACATTTTTAAACGCCTGCACTCTGCAATTTTTACGAGCACAAAAGAAACTATAGTAACCTGTTAGACACTTGTCCTTTTCTTAGACTTTTCTTTGGCACCCTGCATAAGAGAGTGCTAACAGAAAGGCTGACAACCCAAGTGCATTTCTGATGCAAAACACCAAGGACAGGATGAACGGTCAAACCTTTAAGAAAAGAATGGGGCCTTTTTGTTGTGGAAATGAAGCTGCAACAATGTTCCCAGACTATAAACTGGCAGTCTGGAATGGCAAAAACCATAGGAGCTTTGTCAAATTCTTTATCAATGTCAGCAGATTTTTTTTTCTTCCTGTTGGGGTTTTAGCTAAGAAAAATATGAAAATTTATGTGAACAGTTTGTTACTGTGTATAGATCTTAGCAACAGGGCTGGAGAACATAAAGGCAAACATTTTACTGTCCATTCATGGGCCGATTAGCACTATTAATGAGAGAAAAATTCTGTGGACTGAGGTGTTCTGTTTCCAGAAATTAAACCGCATTCAAAAATGAGTTAGCCTCTGCAAAAAGTCATCTGTGCACAGGAATACTTCATAATCTTTACGTGACTACCCACTTACTTACATCTGCTTTTCTCACCGAATGACAAAGGCAGAACAGCAGTAGCACTCTCCGTCTAAGGGTCGTGGTAATTTAATGCCACCATTATTGCTAATATCTATATTATATTTCTATCAGTACCTAGATGTCATGAGTGACCTGAGTGAGCCCAGGACACCTGGGGTATGTTGCTGCCCTCTCTTTCCCTGCCCCTGTAGCAGCCGCCTTCTCTCCTGCCTGCTCCCCTCCCGCAAGCATCATCCCTTCCTCCGCCACCCCCAATAAGGACAGTATGGCATCTTCTTTGCATTGCGTCCTTGTCTCCGACTAGGGGGAAAAGGGGGTAAATTTTCCAGGTAGAGGAACGAGTCAGGGGGAGATATAGATTACCACCAACATTTGTTGGAACACATTTTATTAATTACTCTTATTAATAATAGAATCAAGCTGTTACTATTAATAGCAGATAACTATTTGTACCGTCCATTCAATTATCCCCCTCAATCCTTCATTTTACCAGCTAGGGCAGCAGTGGGGAGGCCAACCCTGGCTGTTTACTGAGAAGTGGATGGTCATACTGATGAACCAGTTGTTTCTAGGAACGTGTTCAGAAGTCCTTTCCTTCCTCTGGCATATATAAACCCTGTAGCTTGTGGTCCATGCCTGCATATAGCAGCCATCACCTCCTCCGCTGTGGTCTGAGTTATAAAACCTGGTGTTGATGCTCGTGTGTGCTGATGGCTTTGGACACGCTCCGCAGACTCTTGCTGTTCTGAGTTTATCAGCTATCACGGATTCAACAGGACCACAAGTCTCCAGAGCCTATCAGCTTTTGGGAGACTTTCACACACTACCTCTCTGTGTGTACTTTTCCTCTTGCTGTTTTCTGGTAACTGTTTCTGTATGCACACAGGTATGTATCTACAGAGCCCATTCACACAAATTCACCAAGAAGAGGGGTTTGTGACAGGATCAATAAAGAGTAAGCAGCCCTTCCTGTGTCCCCTGCAGCATGAGGTGGATGCTCTGTTTGTACCATCCCTGTAGAAAATTCCTATATGGGGATAAGTCTATGCTGCATATTGCGTCACAGCTTAGAGCTAGCTCAAGCATCAAAAATGTCTTCATCACGTCAGCGCGGACCTTTGTGCATCTCAGAGAAGCCTGGTGACTTTGCCTGTATGAATGTCCTCTTTAATGAGACATACCATTTAAAGCTAGCACAGATGTCTCTATCCTGCCCTGCTACTTTCACTGTACACATACAGCCAGATAGAGCATTTGTCCTGAAGACCACAGAATTATAGCCAGTACATAATAAAGACAAATGGCAAAATGGATATAGAGAAGGACCAAAATACACTAAAGGTCTCCTAACCCAGCCTGCAACATGACCCTACAGATCATGCTGCAGTGAATCAAACCTCCCCATCTTCTTAACATTCTGATTATTGCATTTTTTTTCCCTTAGAAAAATAAAACAGACCCACAAGATATAATCAAGAAGTCAATGACAGATCTGGGCAAAAAGCCCAGAAATGCCTTGTGCCCAGTTGCCTGCCCTATGCATTAAAAATTCTTTATTCTTTTTCATTTCTTTTTGCTATAATGAAAACTACTCTTAAATTCAACATAACAGAAGCTTCATTGCTAAAAACTTCTGACTCAGTTCAGCTGAGGCAAGGCACAGTCCCTACACAGAAGGTCTGAATTTGGTCTTTCCCCTTCCCTTTGATGGATTCTTTTTCCACAAAGGCCAGCATACATTACACCATGAAATAGGAAGCGGGAAGTACAGATTTTTCATCACTAATTACCCAACCAGTCTTACCAGGTCTACTGAGGCACCACCCATCTCTGCAAGTGTTTGAAGACAAGGTCAAACCCCTTAGCAGTCAATAGGATGGAAATGTAACGAATTTGCACTTGTTTAATATTGCCAATTGAAGGATGAACTAGCTCTTCATGTGTTTTTGTACTGGAGATGGCCAAGAATTGATAAAAAATGTATTTTACTAGTAATTTCATATAAGCTTTGCAGGTATGGTAAGGCAAAAGAACAAAAATACCCCTGAGACAGAAGAGCAGCTCTCCCATTCTGTAGCAATGCACAACTGTTCTCTTAATCTGTACAGGGACTAAAATGAACAGTATAACAAAATCCTCTATTTTCCCATCTCTGCCTATCAACAGTCATATTTTTCACTCACATCTGTAACATTTTTGACCTAATCATCAAGCAATATATGTGCAAGGAAGATAAAACACAATTTCTGCTCACTGACCTTTCAGTCCCTTAACACATGAATTGTTTAACAAAACCTGCTGAATATTTTCTTATCATCTGTCATCAGAAATTTCACGCTCCCTATGGGACTTGGTAGGATGTTTAATATAGACACTGCGTGGTGTGCTGATTGATGGAACACGCTGCAACCCCAACAGCTTTCTATGATTTAAAACAAAACAAACCACGAAAAAACCCCCAACAACCACACAACATTTGAGAAGCACACATTTTCAGAGCCATGTTTCCCCCCCATGATGGCCTGGGCTTCCCTGGGGCTGATTTCAGCAGAGGGAGGAGGGCTGGGTAAGGTCCCTCCCCAGTCACCAAGCAGCAGGTCCCCATCCCTGTCCCTCAGGGCCAGGGCTCCAACCCGTTACTTCTTCTGTTTAATCTGTCACATGTATTATGCAGAGGCGAGATGAGAGCAGAGGGACTGTACTCTGTAAACATTGGTCTCCAGGGCCATATTCTGGTGTGGTATAAAAACTATCCAAGGCAAGCTGTAAATGAGGGAGGCCGAGTGCTGGAAGCAAACTGGTTGTGGTAGCGCTGTGTTTTGCTTCAGCAGTCTTGAGTAAAATTAATCTATGTGGAGCTCTGTTATAATGTGGCAGTATGGCTTCTCCTACCCATATTTTTTATTTAAAGTAGTTCAGGTATCTGTACATCCCCGCAGCGAGCAGCGCTGATGTGTGCTGTGAAACCACACTAGGTCTACGTTGGCTGATTCAGTTAATGTAAGGGAGGGGCTGGATTTAGCAGCAGATGAAGTCTGACTTGAGCTATGGCATCTCCACTGATTGTGTAGTTCGTTTAAGCCATAACTTAATTTTTGTCCATCTCCTACTAGCAAAAATCATTATCATCAGGTGATGGTTTGACTTTAAGGTAGCTAACTGTTAAGAAAAGCTCAATCCTAGCCAGCAGATGCAGTGAGAAAATGGACAAGCCAAGAAGTCGCTAATGCTAAATCCAGTCATTCTGGTAATCACCTTACTCGTCTAAGCTAACTGATGAGCTTATCTTAGTACTTGTGAGGTAGGCAGAGGCCAGCTAGGGTGCAAAACTGCTGTCCAAGTGCAGAAGAGAGATTTGACTAGAGTGGAAGCAGTTGATGAAAGAGCTCCTGTGCTAGCCCCTCAGACCAAGCAAACGCCCTGGGACCTCCACATCACAGGCAGTTCAAGCTGAGATGCCGAGGAGTTCAGCACGGGGCACACGCTGCAGCAAGGGCTTTTCAGGCAGCCAGCTCCGGCACAGCACGTGGTGACGGCCTCGTGAGTAGCTCTGAACATGCCACGGGGGACCTGCCAAGGCTCCTCTTCCAGCACACTGTTTCTTTTCCATCTGCCTGAAGCATGGTGGTAGGGGCAGCTCTCGTTAGAAGACTCGTGGCGTAAGAAGGTTGGCCTCTATGCTGCTGGCATTCATAAATGGAACCCTGCACCAGGAGATACTGTGCCTGCTTATTTCATGTATTCTATATTTGCTTGATGCCTTTTTTTTTCTTTCTTTAAGAATCTACTCCATGTAAAACATAGGAAGGAGCTAACACTGACCCTTTGAAAGCCAAGTTTCTTTGGTAATGCTTCCACTATGTCAGTGAATACTAAATCTCCAATATATCTCCCTGCTCTTAACTTTCCTTTTAACAACATTCTGAGAAATTGAAATGTCCATAGCATTGTCATATTTTAAAAAGAATTTAAATCTAATTTGAAGCAATTATTCAAAGAAAAGTTCTAATAAAAAAGTTATACACTCCAGTTAAACATTTATAATATTCAATATATTAAAATACTGACAATGCCTTATACTCTGTCATAAAAAAAAGTCACGTAGCATCGCTTTTTACAGTCAATTTCATAAATCTACATCAGAGAAAAGCACATTCCTAGTCCAATTAAATGTGCGTAATTAAATATTTACATGCAATTTATGACTTTGGGTTATAGAATTGTTAAGAGTTAAATCCAAAACTGGGATTGTATTTCCAGTACATATATTTTATTAATTGTGCCTACAAATAATATGTACTTTCAGAAAGCTACTTTCAGAAGTTAGGATGCGAAAATGAAGAACACAGAATTTAGGAAAAAGCAAAATCAGGACTTTTTAGTCCTTAAAAGTTAGAGCTATAATTTGCTTGCCCTGATTATGATACGTACGATAGAGTCTCACAAATTAATGTTCTTAGTGTTGTCAGCAGGTTGAGAAGGTGATCCTTCCCTTCTGCTCAGCGCTGGTGAGGCCACACTTGGAGTACTGTGTCCAGTGCTGGGCTCCCCAGTACAAGAGACACATGGTCATACTGGACAGAGTCCAACAAGGGCCACAAAGATGATTAAGGGACTGGAGCATCTCTCCTATGAGGAGAGGCTGAGAGAGCTGGGACTGTTCAGCCTGGAGAAGAGAAGGCTCAGGGGGATCTTATCAATGTATTTAAATACCTGAACAGAGGCTGCAGAGAAGACAGAGCCAGGCTCTTTTCAGTGGTGCCCAGTGAGAGGACCAGAGGCAACTGGCACAAACTGAAACACAGGAGGTTCCCTCCAAACATGAAGAAACACTTTTTCACTCTGAGGGTAACCGAGCACTGGCACACGTTGCCCAGGGAGGTTGTGGAGTCTCCCACCTTAGAATCATAGAATCATAGAATCATTAAGGTTGGAAAAGACCTCTAAGATCATCAAGTCCAACCATCAACTAACACCACCATGACTCCTAAACTAGGCCCTGGAGTGCCACGTCTACACCTTTTTTGAACGCCTCCAGGGTAGACGACTCCACCACCTCTCTGGGCAGCCTGTTCCAATGCCTAACCACTCTTTCAGTAAAGAAATTCTTCCTAATGTCCAATCTAAACCTCCCCTGACGCAACTTGAAGCCATTTCCTCTCGTCCTATCGCTAGTTTCGTGGGAGAAGAGTCCAGCACCCGCTTCCCTACAACCTCCCTTCAGGTAGTTGTAGAGAGCGATAAGGTCTCCCCTCAGCCTCCTCTTCTCCAGACTAAACAACCCCAGTTCTCTCAGCCGCTCCTCATAAGACTTGTTTTCTAGACCCTTCACCAGCCTCGTTGCCCTTCTCTGGACACGCTCCAGCACCTCAGTGTCCTTCTTGTACTGAGGGGCCCAAAACTGAACACAGTACTCGAGGTGCGGCCTCACCAGTGCCGAGTACAGGGGCACGATCACTTCCTTACTCCTGCTGGCCACACTATTCCTGATACAAGCCAGGATGTTGTTGGCCTTCTTGGCCACCTGGGCACACTGCCGGCTCATGTTCATCTGGCTGTCAACCAGCACCCCCAGGTCCTTTTCTGCCGGGCAGCTCTCCAGCCACTCTTCCCCAAGCCTGTAGCGTTGCATGGGGTTGTTGTGACCCAAGTGCAGGACCCGGCACTTGGCCTTGTTAAACCTCATACAGCTGGCCTTGGCCCATCGATCCAGCCTATCCAGATCCCTCTGCAGGGCCTTCCTTCCCTGGAGCAGATTGACACTCCCACCCAGCTTGGTGTCATCTGCAAACTTGCTGAGGGTGCACTCAATCCCCTCATCCAGATCATTGATGAAAACATTGAACATTGTAGATATTAAAAAAACCATCTGGACACGGTCCTGGGTAACTGGCTTTAGGTGGCCCTACCTGAGCAGAGGGGTTGGACCAGATGACCTCCAGAGGTCCCTTCCAACCTCAACCATCCTGTGATTCTGTGAAAGGGACAGGAGCTCAATCAGTCACTGCTGTGTTCCCAAAGAACTGAAATAAATGAGTTTTCTCTGTTCTTCTTGCAGACGTGCTAATCTCCAGTGATCCTTCTCACTGATCCAAGCGGTGGTCAGTTCAGGCAACTATCATGTGTTCATGTAGTTACAGCCTTTCAGGCTATAGTCGTTGTTGCCCATGTCATCCACATCAAGCCAACTTGCAGGGAGACACTTCAAGATAACAGGGATGGCACGGTTATGGCTCATCAGTCCAGCACATCTCTTCCCAAGTGACAATTTATAAGGAGCGACCTTAATCTTCATATTTCCTAACTTGGAATACTCAGTCTTACAATGTAGTCTTCTAACACTTCTAAAATCTCTTAAAAAATTTAATTCTTTTACCGCATCTAATTCCATTTAATAGATCCACAAAGGACAGTCAGTAGCACTGATCTAAAGACATTTAGTTACACAGCCCAGCCTTCCACTAGATTAATTCAAGAAGTAGCTGGTAACACTTATACAGACCAGCCACCCAGCAAAGGTTTGAAGGACACCTTGGGGGTTGCTGAGATCAGTGTGTTAATCATAGGACAGTAATGTATATCATGAACTGTGGGGTTCAGTTCTTGGTTCCTGAGGTGAATCTTTCTTACTCTGATTTTTACAGATAGGCATGTAGTGCATTTGGGGTGTTAAACTAGCAATTTAGCGATGTGGACTAATTTCTGTCGGAATATATGGTACTGAGTCAACTCTTCCCAACAGAGGAATAATGGAGCTGGCTTCTGCAGTTCTGCACGGGCCCTCTGTGGACCACCCAGGAGTGGTGTGGGCTGGCAAAAACCAGCAGGTCAGGACAGAAGGAGGGGGATCAGGGTTAAGAAGCTCAGGGAAGTGCCCTTTGCACTGGAGCAGCAGAGAATCAGAGGAGCAAATTCCTTAGAGCTAAGAAGGTTTCTCTTCTGCCCCCAATTTAACCATTTGTTTTCCCTGGTCAAAGGGTGATTTCTGCGCTGAAAATTCACTCAGAGTTATGAATCTTTTCCCGATGGTATGCTTGCTATACATGGTAATTATAAGTTGTTTCAGGGGGGATGAAGCATGCTCAGTGCAGATGGGATGCCCAGTGATATTGTCAGCAAACATCCATTAAGTTCTGCCAATCACTGTGTGTACACGTACAATGTGTTATATATCTCTCTATATAAAAATTAATATTTTTATATATTGTATTTATATATAAATATGTAAAAAATTGATATATAGAAAAAGTATATAGAAAAAATATATATTATATATACATATTTAAAAGATATATTTTAGAATCTTGTCATTTGCCCAAAATAGGGGTTTTTCACAGGCACAGCACAAATTTTGCTAAGTTGCATTTCCCTACTGCTATATGTAAACATAAAGAGCACGCTAAAAAAGGCATCTAAAATATTAGTTCAAGCTTTTGCAAAAAGTTATTGACTTTTTGCCCCCATACTTCCCAGAAGCAGCTGAACTGGCTGTACCAAACCTAAAAATCAAAACAAAAACGTAACCAGCTAGAGTAAAGAAGGAAAATGTAGTCTAAATGGTTGTGTTTGGCAAAATATAAGCCACTGAAAACAAGAACTTCATGGGAAAACATTAGACAGCTAGAATCATCAGGGTCACCTATCATGATCCACTGACAATTTAACAGGGTTAAAACGGAAATTGGTGTTGACTATAATGAAATCGCAGTATGGTTTCATTTTTCATTTATAGGAAACATCTGGGAATGCTGGAACTTTTCATACTTTATGTCTCTTAATTCTTGTACCTCATCCTGATAGCCTTCTATGATGGCGTGACTAGCTGGGTGGATGAAGGGAGAGCAGTGGATGTTGTTTACCTCAACTACAGCAAGGCCTTCGACACTGTCTCCCGTAACATCCTCACAGACAAGCTTAGGAAGTGTAGGTTAGATGAGAGGACTGTGAGGTGGATTGAGAACTGGCTGAATGGCAGAGCTCAGAGGGTCGTGATCAACGGCGCAGAGTCTGGTTGGAGGCCTGTAACTAGTGGTGTTCCCCAGGGGTCTGTACTGGGTCCTGGATGAAGGGATAGAGTGTACCCTCAGCAAGTTTGCTGACAATACCAAACTGGGAGGAGTGGCTGATACGCCAGAAGGCTGCGCTGCCATCCAGCGAGACCTGGACAGGCTGGAGAGCTGGGCTGAGGGGAACCGAATGAAATTCAACAAAAGCAAGTGTAAGGTCCTGCACCTGGGGAGGAACAACCCCACGCACCAGTACAGGTTGGGGGTCGACCTGCTGGAAAGTAGCTCTGCTGAGAAGGACCTGGGAGTGCTGGTGGACAGGAGGCTGATCATGAGCCAGCACTGTGCCCTTGTGGCCAAGAAGGCCAACGGGATCCTGGCGTGCATCAAAAGGAGTGTGGCCAGCAGGTCGAGGGAGGTTACCCTCCCCCTCTACTCTGCCCTCGTGAGGCCACATCTGGAGTCCTGTGTCCAGTTCTGGGCTCCTCAGCTCAAGAAGGAGGGAACTGCTGGAGCAAGTCCAGCAGAGAGCTACAAAGCTGATCAGGGGACTGGAGAACCTCTCTTATGAGGAAAGGCTGAGAGACCTGGGTCTGTTTAGCCTCGAGAAGAGAAGACTGAGAGGGGATCTTATCAATGCTTACAAATATCTGAAGGGTGGGTGTCAAGAGGATGGGGCCAGACTCTTCTCAGTGGTGCCCAACGAGAAGACAAGGGGCAATGGGCACAAATTGGAACACAGGAAGTTCCACCTGAACATGAGAAAAAACTTCTTTCCTGTGAGGGTGACAGAGCATTGGAACAGGCTGCCCAGAGAGGTTGTGGAGTCTCCTTCTCTGGAAATATTCAAAACCTGCCTGGACGTTGTCCTGTGCACCCTGCTCTAGGTGTACCTGCTCAAGCGGGGGGGTTGGACAAGATGATCTCCAGAGGTCCCTTCCAACCCCTACCATTCTGTGATTCTGTGATCCCTGAAGTTTCTGAGATGCTCATAGTGGTTGGCAACTTTTATCCTTGCAACAGAACTCCTCCCTACACCTAAATCAACCTGAATTTACTAAGAAATTAAAGGCATGCAATAATCCCTAGAAAATGTCCAGCATTTCCTGTGACATTTAATTCTCTTTTAACAGCTTTGCGTGATAGGCAAGATGTGGTAGTTATTGCTAATAAGAAAACATTAAAGAAAATAGAGAATGATGGGAAAAGTACCTTTTTAGGGACAAAACTTTCACAGAGGTTGAAGAATTCATTTTAAAAGGACTTACGACTGGATGGGTAGGCTGGAGGTGCTTTTAACAAAAATGGTATCATTTAAACTTAAACTTCCTCTCTAAATTGTGGCTATACAAACATTTAAATTATAATAGACATTGTATAAGTAGAGAAGTGGACTTCTGGATCTGCATGCTTATATCCCTCTGTCTATAGATATTGTATATTTGGAAGGTATATGCAGTTAAATCTTACACTCCAGGACATATAAAATGAGCATAAAGGGTGCAGTCCTGCAAGATGCTGGGTACTGTGTCTCTGTTCATTGCCACACTAAAACAACTTCCTGCAGTCATACCCTGATGGGTCTCGTGTGATGTGTTGTAGTTAGAAAGTGTGCTGAAGTGGCTTGCTGGGCTTGGTTCAGAGATCAACACTTTACAAGATTAAGTCTGTATTAATTTGCACACTTGCATTTGACAGTATATTTCAGCTTTCAGACTGTTCACTTTTTGATCCTAATTATT
The DNA here is from genome assembly GCA_013389945.1 of Fregata magnificens. Classification (NCBI taxonomy): domain Eukaryota; kingdom Metazoa; phylum Chordata; class Aves; order Suliformes; family Fregatidae; genus Fregata; species Fregata magnificens. The sequence goes on along the minus strand of WAAD01034098.1, from coordinate 604,401 downwards.
TTTGCTTCCTTTTCAAATTATTTAGGTAGCTAATAAATATACATTCAGTGGTTGGTTCTCCAGTGAAGGATTATTTTGGCTGCCCTGTAGCTAGCAAGAAGGCTATGTCACTTGAAAATGGTATGAGAAGTGCCTATTTTTCTGATGAGTTTTATGGCAATTACTTTTATGTTCCCACCCAAATGTATCTATCTGTCCTTAAAAAGTCATGTTGTAATTTAGTTTGATGGTTATCTTCTGCTTATAAAAACCTTTTCCTCCATGTCTTTAGCTGGAGGTGCACTCCTCGAGTCGTCAGCTTGCCAGGACTCGACTGGATTTAAACACAGAAATGCAGAGACTGAGAAATGAAAATGAACTGTCAGCAGCTTTTGAATCCAAAGCGCTGAATGTTGCCGTGAGCCCAGAATAATAAAGTATGTTTCAAGACATAGACCCTGCAGATGAAATATATGTTCCATAAACGGTTCTGACAACAACATTACAGATAAGCTGCACGAGCTTCTTGATCCAATTTGGTAGCAGAACACATGGCATTGTTTGGAAATTACAGAAATATTTTAGCAAGGGTGTAGGGGAAAGTGATGTTTATATCAGAGTTTGCAGCTTCACTTGTTTTTTTGGGAGAAGAGTTTGCTTTTTAAAAAAAGTGTCTAAGAAGTATGCATGTATAGGAAAGGGTCTTTGTTTCATTCTCGAGCTCTTCTTCATACATATAATCTTGTACAATTTTTGGTTCTTTAAACATTTCACTGGGATACGTGTCACTAATTTAAACGTTCTTTCCTGAAAATGATAATTTTTAACTGTGCCTTGGATTTAATGCTTTGTAAGTTGCTTTTTTGAAAAAAACCAAACAAACTACATTAGTACCATGCAGGGTTTTAACTTTCATTCCTAGATTCAAATAGCTAAAGGATCTGAGGATGATTCATAAATGCAGAACTGTCTAGGCAATAAAAATCAGTGCATATGAAATGTATGTAACTGTAAAATTTAACATTTAGCCATAAAAACTAATGTCTACAGACAGAGGAGAAGCTGACTTATTAACCCTTTTACTGCACGCAGGTCTTTTTAAGAGGTTTGTGGAATGGGCAAATTTTATATTCATTTTGGTAAATGTGCCGAGGAAAGGCCATATTGTATTCTCCAGGAATAAAATCTATTAGAAACTCTGTATTGACTTCTCAGTTATTTCTGAGAGAGGATAACAAGGACAGGCAGGCAGTTTGGTGCTTGGAGTTGGTACATGCTCCCACGCTTCTGGGATTCTTTTGCAGGTCTCTCGGATTTTGTAGACGTCCAAGAAAGCTGCACCTTATGATCCAGTACTTGGATTACATGTCAGAAGAAAACTAAGTGAAAACAAGAAAGCCAAGTGAAAACAAAGCTCCAGGCAGGTCAAGGCAAGTTTGGGCAGAGCAAGGCGTGCAAGCCTCTGTTCTGAGACCCTGCAAACTAGGTGCATGCCCAGGAATGGCAATGCTGGGCTGCTAGAGACCATTACTTCATATCAGCCAGAGCTGCGTGCTGGCTGGTTTTGCCTTGCCTTGCCTGCCTTCCCTTCTATGGGGCTGGCTGAAGGAAGCAGAGAAGCCAAAACAATTCATATTCTGCAACCGTTACTCTGCTGCATTGCCTCTCTAAATGAATGTGAGTTTTATCTCAGCCTGGCAATGGTAGGCTCAACCACAGTTTTGATGGGAGAAGCTAACAAGCAATTTACTTAAATGGGTACATATTCAAGGCCCAATTTGTTTCTGACTGATGGCAATAGTAGTCTACCATTGGCTTCAAAGAAAGCTAGATGAGTATTACTCAGTGACAGTAATATTGCTTCTCCTCCTATATGCAGCAATTAAAGTACTAGAAGTATCGCACAGATCTCTGTAATTGCTTTACAGTGTAACACAGCTTTTGTCTTTGCAAAAGATTTCACCTTAAAATAAACTGGAAGGCATATCAGTGTATCTTCCATAATAAAAAACTGGCTGTTGATCTTTACTTTATATGAAAATCAGCATCAAAAAGGAGAGCAGGGAAAATGTGTTTATTTATATAGGGGAAACTTAAAAAAATGTAATCCAAATGGCTGAAAACCTAGAATGGCAGGCTTTTTAGAAATGCAGATATCATGATAATAAAAATGGTGAAGACTGGACAGCAAAATTAATATGATAAAAAAACCCCTAATATTATAGTCTGGATGGTTGAACTCCGGTGTCTTCAGTGAGGACAGGACTGATGTAAGATCCATTCTTAAGTTAAGAATTTAAATATGGCAGAGGGTGATAGACTTCTGAATTTTCATTAGGGAATCTGAAATCGTGTATTCATCCTGGTGTCAGATTTTAGTGGATAGACTTTAAGATGTGTTGATATTGACACTATAGACTACGGTCTCACTGCAGTGTGGCTGGTTACATTCAGCATAATGACATTTGGGTGAGACTGTGTCATGGTTTAACCCCAGCTGGCAACTAAGGCCCACACAGCTGCTCGCTCACTCCCTGCCCACCCCCACCCCCCCCCGGTGGACTGGGAGAGAGAATCAGAAGAGTAAAAGTGAGAAAACTCGTGCGTTGAGATAAAGACAGTTTAATAGGTAAAGCAAAGCCAGGCACACAAGCAAAGCAAGACAAGGAATTCCTTCACCACTTTCCATCGGCCGGCAGGTGTTCAGCCATCTCCAAATGTCCCCCCCTTCCTTCTTCTTCCCCCAGCTTTATATGCTGAGCATGACGTCCTATGGTGTGGAATATCCCCTTGGTCAGTTGGGGTCAGCTGTCCCTGCTGTGTCCCCTCCCAGCTTCTTGTGCACCCTCAGCCTACTGGCTGGTGGGGTGGGGTGAGAAGCAGAAAAGGCCTTGACTCTGTGTAAGCGCTGCTCAGCAGTAACAAAAACATCTCTGCATTATCAACAATGTTTTCAGCACAAATCGAAAACATAGCCCCGTACTAGCTACTATGAAGAAAATTAACCCTATCCCAGCCAAAACCAGCACAGACGGTATTGCCCTTTGCTACCCAAATACGACATTTTCTGTAGATAGGAAAAATACCTACTACTTAGATCAGACATCTTTAGAACTACTGAGTATGTCCTTTGCTAAATACTGTAGTGTTTAGATAAGTTTAATACTCCTACATCGTCAATACCACATTCACGTTAATAAAGGATGCTATGTAAAGAAGATTTACATATGTAAAAATATGTAAAAGTATATGTAATGTATTTTAAAAATATGAAAAATCATATGTTCTAAGCATGGGGGGATGCTGATCATCAGTTTTGTGCATGCTGTAAATAGTTGCATTTAAAGAGCAGTGATTTTTGTTGTCATCTACTTTAAAGACATTCGTGCATTTCTTGAAAACAATCTAATTAGCCCGCAAAATAAATACGGATTCACCTTTTATTTTCATTGCTGATCTTGCCCTCTGCTTAAGTGGTAATGCCATGGTTTTCAGGATGATCGGTCTTACATATACAGTATCAAAAAGTAGTCTAAAAGTAATTAACAACAAGTGCTTGAGCTTTCAGGGTTCAATAACCAGATACTTAGAACACTACTTTGTCTAACCTTGTGGATTATCTACTTGGCAGTTAACCTTACCACTACTCCTCTTTCTTTTAAAATGTCTCCTGTTTGTTCAAAAAGGAATGGGGGAAACCCAGCGTGGTGTGGCTCCCGCGCTGGCTGTCGGATGGCTGCTTGCCTGGCTCTGCCGGAGAGTGTCTCCTGAGATGTTGAGCTGCAGGTGGCTCAGTCACCCTGTCCCAGTGAAGGCATCTCCTCCTGCTCTTCCTCTCTCTCTCTGTAGAGGGTTCCCTCAGCCCATCTGATTTTTTTTTTCAGTCCTGGAAGCTCTGCCTTTGAGGGATGTGACTGCTGACATGCACCAAGTGACATTTCTGAACATTATTAATTCTTAATGGCAGGAGTTCTCTGCAGATAAGGATTTGAACCACCCAGTCCATTCTGGCTGGCTAGCAAGAATTTACCTGCCTCTGGAGGAAAGCTGGTTTCAATCTGAACAACCTCATGTTGAGAGACTTTAGCACTTTTTGGGTGTCCCAAGTCTGTCTGGCCTCTGCTGGCAGTCATCCCACCGCAGCCGTGTCAGCAGAGGCACCGAGCAAGGACCTCTCTGGCGGGGCTTGCTTCCAGCCTAGCTCAAACCCGTCCCAAATGACAGAAGTTAAATGAACTGAAGTATTCTCTGAAAGCAGGGTTGTGCCCAGATCAGGGCTTTTGCTGGCATTGCTAGGTGTGATTTTTCCTCTCTCGTAGCCAGCACAGCTATGCTTGTAAAGCTTCATAGTAGAGACCTGGCCAGAATCCTTCAAATACTCGATCACAGCCTTGGCAAAACAACCCTTTTAACTTTGTTGGACCCAGGACAGCTCTACTCTTCCCAATTAAAAGTCCAGACTTTGTTCTCTCAGTGACCAAAACGTTGCACATGTGGGACTGGCTTATCTCTCCAGTCACCGCTTCGTATCCTGCTTGAAATATTACACTGGCATGTCTGTCTGTGCTACTGGATGCCGACATCCGTCCTGTGTTTTGAAAAGGCAAATCAAATTCTGTGCACACACCTCTCCTGGCATGTTAAAAGCTTTGGTTGCCTGTGTCCACAGGACTTATTGGACATGTGTGTAGTGCTCGGCTTGCTGGCAGTATACCCCACATCTCCAAGCCCTCTGTGCAGAAGCAGTGCTGAAGTACTGCCTTCCTGGCCTTGCCTTGACATTTCCTCAGCTGATGTTATGTTAGCATAAGACTTTTATTTGCCCAGGATGATGCTTAATTTTGTCCATGTGTAGAGGTGATGAAGTACTTGAATACACTAGAGGACATTTTCCTAACACCATGTGGTGTGTTTATGATGTGTTGACATTTTTTAGAGAGAAAGAGTGGCTGAAAGAACATCAGAGCATTGCAGAGACATGCACGGGTGTCGGGCTGGTGGCAGAGAAGAAACACAGAGAGGTATGAAAGACAACAGATATTGTGGTTGGTACCTTATTTTCATGCATCACATTGGCATTTCTGGAAGAGTGCTAGCGTGATATGGTGAGATCAAGTCCCTCTGCAGAGATGAGATATAAAGCAGTAACTCCAAAACTTCTTCATGAAAAAATTAGATAGAGGTGACTGAAGGCAGTTTGCTCCAGTCACCTCTAGTGCCCCAGGACCCCCTCCCAGTGGTACTTCTCTTAGTAGTCCCTCATTCATTTGGACAGGACATCTTCCCACACATTGGGATGTCAAACTCGGCCGTTGGGGGAGGTGCACAGATAATTCACCAGCACTTTCAGCACTTGCAGAAGTTGGTGACCACCTAAGAAACAAGGTGGTTGGCTTCTCAAATTTGTTTGAATGTGGGTTTCAAAAGTGGCATGTAGATGATGTGGCCCAGTGCAATCTGCTGAAATCCTCTAACACTACACAGCAGTGCTTTTACATGAAGTAAGCACCAAACAGTGCAAATAATTGCCTTACATGAGTGGAAGATATCCATGAAAGCAATCCGGTCCCAGGATGAAAGCAAGCAAGGGAAATAGCAGGGCTCACATTATGTCAGTTCTGTTTTAAGGAACAGATGCTAAAACATGTCGTTCGTGTACAGTGAACATGGGCTTTTTCCCACTGACACTTTACAGTGTTTTCAGTGCTAATTTTGCTCAGTTCTTTAAACTCCTGATGTGACGAAACAGGTAATTCACAAGAGGTGTATTGGACCTCGTTAATCTGTTGAAATATGTTGGGAGGATTGATTTATTCACTATATTAAATAACCACTTACACGCAAAACTCTCTGCTTTCTGACTGGGAACATGAGGACATGTGTTGGTTGCTTGCTGATTTTTTAATACATGAAACCTTTTGGCAAAGTCACAGCAGCCTCTCTGTTTTTCGTTTCTGTTTTTCACAGTTAAGCAGACAGCAATGCACACTTAACAAAAACACAGAGTTTTATTAGGCTTAGAGGCATGTGAAAGACAGCTTTAGAAAAATACTTTCAAGACGTGCTAATCACCTGCAAGAAGTAAATATGTTATGGCACAGTAACCCATGAAGAGACAACGTCTTCAGGAGATGCACAGGCTGTAAAACATGCTGCAATGCAACTCCACATAAAAGATGCTGAAGCAATCTCCAAGGGAGTTGCTACATCTATTTGTCACAGCTCAGCACCACACTTGGTCACCGAGGCCAACTGATGCAGCTCTTTCTTTGACATCCCATTCTGAAGTCAGATTGCTGAGCACAAGCCGGATGATCTCTGCCCTGTGCTCCAGTGCATGGTACAAGCAGCTCAGCTGTGACCAGGCTCCCGCTCTCACAGCAAGGGCAGTATCCTGCTCTAGTCAGAGCCAACACAAACCACTAAGTCTGAACCCCTCTGCTTGTCACAAGCAGCCAGCTATCATCCCACCTTGGAAGTTACTGCCCTTCCAGACCTGCTGATATATATAGAGCTTGTGAAAACTCTGTCATGCAGTTCAGACCTCAGTTAGAAAAACCCAGTCTGTAAATTTTAGTTGGAGTTTTGACAAAATCTGTGGGGACCAATTATGCAAGCAGCTATTCCAGCAGATCGGAGGGGTCGTGTCCTCTGAGAGCGTGAGTGGTGATAGGCAGCAGTGGTGGGATGCCTGGGATGGGATCCCTGCCTGCCAGTGGTGTCTTCCTCACACCAAAAAATGTGTCTGCTCTTGGTCTGATTCTGACTGAAACTGCTCTTACCCTTAAAAAGGAAAGAAATCTTAATGCTTCATTTATGGCATATATTTGTAAGTTTGGGCTACGACAACACCTTGAGGAGTAAAGACAAAACTCAATATTGAGGTTTTCTGATCAGACAATATACTTGAGTTTCTTTCCATTATTCAAAGGAGGTTTTGAATTACATGCAAGTCTAAGTTTCTCCATTAGAGTGGACAGAAGTCAAATTTTCATATAAAATGTTATTTATTATATGTACATTGTAATAGTAGATAGCTGCTGTCCTTGATGAATATATAGCACTGACCTCAGTTAGGCTGACAATCTGTGAGTGGATGGAGCTAGATGCAGTTAAACCATGGAGCCCTCCCTCAGGGTGAGGACTCCGCACTGGAGCACTTCCGCTGTGCCTGTGCAAGGTGGAGCCCATCAGCACCTAAGCTGCCTCTGGCAGGGTTTACTTGCATGACTTGGGTCTGCAGGACTGGACTTCTGGGCTTCTTCCATTAACTCTAACATATGGAAACACCAAATATAGTTCCAGCTCCATCTGTCAGTCTGCTAATGATGATTTCATACTGTGACATATGATGCATAGAGTGAATAATGCCTTTTTGCCCTCTGTGCTTGGTTGAGAAAAAATAATTCCTGACCCAAACCCATATTTACATAATATCCAATGTACAATGCCATTCTTTCAGCTCTACCAGTTTTCTACTCTTCCCCTTCCATTTAGCTTTAAAAATGCAAAAACTGACTGCCGCTCTGGTTCAATAGGATCTGTATTGCTAGAAGGAAGGATGTGACAGCATCTTGAGATACAGTAACTCCAAAATGCTGCAAATTAGTTAAGTTAGTTGCAGGGGGAACATCGCTTTGTTGTCAGCCAGTTGGTATAAAGGACAGTTTGGCACACTGAAGAGGAACTATTAAGAATTCAGCAACAATTTTGAAGCTAAGCACCCATCTATGTTGTGACCCAGAGACCAACAGGAAGTGTTTGGTACTTCCAGCTCTCATCTCACATTTATCTATTTAACACTGTTGTGCACATCCGTATGGATTCAGCAGAAAATTGCTTTGAAATTAAAACAAGAGTGAAGAGAAGTTGCAAACAAGAATAAATAAGAAACACAACAACACCTTGAGGGTCTCAGTTATTAGAACAGATTTCAGCAAGTGCCTTGGAATGATCTAGCTGTTTGTCTAGACTTTCTAAAATGGGTTATTCAAGGGCACACGCAGCCTTCATCAGGACTGGGCTCTGCACCACGTGACTCTCAACCAGACATGGAGCTGGTGGGCTGTGTGCCTTTCTGGACTGTAGCCCTTTATGGACCCTCGCAGTAAACTTATGCCTCATAGTTATCTGTGTGTCAACTTCTATGCAAATTCCACCCCTAAACAAAGCACTTTCATCAAAAAAGGAGAAAACCATAACATTATTGCATTACATCACTACATATAGCACCATGGTTCTATCAAACCGCAAGGGAAAGAATCTTTTGGGAGCATTTTGCTAGTGTAAGTTGAAACCTGTTGACTTTCTCACTGGCAAAACTACATTTGTTTGTGGCTTTTATTCCTGGCGGGTGCTTCTGGAGCTGGGTCTTTAAATCTGGCAGCGCCAAACAGCTGCAGCCTGTGGTGGCCCTTTTGTAACATCTTGCTGCTTTCCTCTCTTTCCATGGACAAATCCCGAAACTATGCGTCTTTTTCCTTATTGCTGACATAATGGTGTATCCTCCCAAGAATAATAAAAGCAGACTGGGAACACAATAGCTGGCCTTTTGGCTAAATATTTTGTAAATACCACATGAGTATTTTAGGATTAACAACCTTTTTGCATTTGTCAGTCGGGGACATTGTCTGATTCTCTGTCTTTTCACTTTCTTTTGCTTCTGTGTTAATTGGTGTCAATGTTCCTTATATACAGAGGAATATTGTTAATCTGATAACTGGCTGATCTGTTACTGCTGTTTTCCCAGGTCTGTCCAGCTCACCTAAGGTGATTAGTGGATTCCACACATTTCATGAACTCTAAATGTGTATTTAAGCCATTAACATAAATGCACTTTTTTCTTTTGAGAAGATTTTTTTAAAAAGCATGCTAATAAATTAACAGTGAACTGATCAGAAAAATTGTTATTTTCTTCAGTCTAAGTAGCAAGTTTTAAGGTCACTGTCAACAATAGGGCAAACATAATGGTTTTGTGGACTTTTGAGGGGAAAAATGTGGATGCAGAGGGAAACAGCTTCATTGCAAGGATTAATGGAACTGGTACTCATGCAATAACTGCATGCAGTTATACACTACAACCGGAATAACACTTGTGGAAGGCAAAAGGGCTGTTCAGACAATCATTTAAGATTTTGTAAGCTCAAACATAACATACACAAATTAAGAGGATGAAGAGCTTGCTAAATACTGAAGTGGTTTGATCACAAATACAAATGAAGGCAAAGGTTATGGAAAAGCTTAGGAAAAAATACTGGGAGAGATGATAAAACAAACCATTTAGGAAACATCTCCTAACAGAATGATAAACTCATTCATCATTGTTATTCAGGCAAAAACAACTTATGCAACAAGGCTGTTAGAGGTGAACAACAGACAGATTGGAAAATAAGATAATGGAAAATTTGATATAGTTTGGAAGAGTAAGGGGGGACCTTAACAACTATCAAGAGAGACTCACATTGGGATTTTTTTTGCTGTACCAAGAGCTGTTGAAGTTCTGAGCTTTGAATGTGTGCTGAGAGCTAAGAATAGGCAAACATTTTCTTGAACATATATCTTGTTCCTTTTTGCTGATTTTGATGTACCAGGAAGGGTAAATGTGATATTTCTTTCTCCTTCTAAGAGGAACAGAAAAGGACTGCCCATATGGGCTTACCTTTCAATCACTAAAGAGCGAGAAATGCAACACATCTATAACTCCTTTTTTGGGATATCTTGGTATACATATAGGTGCAGAGCTCCAAACATATGCAAACACTAGCTTGTGTATATTGATGTGGAATCTTTCAATAAATGCAGATGTGGCACTCCAGAGGATTGTGCATGCCAGTTTTTGGATGTCACAGCTGCCTGCAGTTAAATAATTGTGCATTGAAATAAATACGTTAGTGTCTGCATATATTTGGAGCACTGCACCTGAATACAACACAAGGCAGCCAAATATATCCACTAAGTATGAAAGGTTGCTTGATGAAAACAGATGTCCCACTGTTTGGCTCCAGACGTCTGGGTACATTATGCAATGGGGTTGTATGTGATTTTTGACGGTGAACTTCATCACTATAGAGAGGTCAGGTGTTGGCACTCTCAGCACGAGCGGGAGGATGGTTCAGGTGAACCGCCAGACTGGTTGCCAGATTCACATTTCAGACTAGACCTTCAGCTGGGGTACAGCTCCATGAAAAGCAATGGAGCCTAGAGGTTTTGTGCTGGCTGAGGATCTTGCCCACACAATCCTCTCTGTTAAGTGTTTATGAGTAGGGGAATTATTTTCAACACATTATTTGTAAAAAGTCCAAAGTGAAGTGATGCATTTAATTTCCACAGGAAAAAAAAAGAATTCTTTGGTCTGGATTCAAAAAATGCAGAAAGCACTAGAAGAAAAGTAGTAGTGGCCTTTTATTCAACAGTTCTCTGGATCAGTGCTCACAGCGGACATGAGAGATCAGCAGAACATGAACTCCAGTTTCTGCATCCCAGCAGAGTGCCCTGAGAAGAGCAGAGAAGAAGGGCCAGGCCAGCTGGAGGCAAATGTGTCTCCATCTCCATTTCTTATCTCTGACCACTGCTTAGGCAGAAGGGCTGCATGGCACCTGGTGACAGAAGAGAGGAGTTCAGGGTGGAGTCAGGGGCTGGAAAACATCCACATTTCACAAAAAAATATTTGGAATTGGTTCTTTCCACGTTCTCTTCCATTGGACTTACTCCAGCTTCTATAAAAAGTCATTGGAGCAGGGGCTGGAATTTCAGTGTTTTGTTTTTGATGAAAATGCTTGGCATTGACTTTTTTTTCAGCAAGGAATAATCAATATTTTTTTTCTTACCAACCCTGTTCCCCCCATCACTACATACTGTAACCTGCAAGTCCCGTGCCTGCATTTTCATAGTGCAAAACTGCAAGTCAAAACACACCATAAATTATAATTTCAGTCATCATTTTGGCAAGCCCAAACTTAGAATCATTGAATCATTGAGAACTGGAAAGGACCCCAGGAGGTCAGTAGCCCAGTCTCCTACCTGAAGCAGGGTCATCGCCGAATTTAGACCAGGTTGCTCTGGACTTTGTCTAGTTAGTTGAAAATCTCCAGGGAAGGAGATACCACAACAACTTCCTGGGTAACTTGTTCCAGTGCTGACTGTCCTTGTGATGAAAATGTTTTCCCTTATGACCAGTCAAAATCTTCCCTATTTCAGTTGATGATCATTGTCTCTCATCTTCCTGCCAGGCACCTCTGCAAAGCCTGGCTCTGTCTTCTCAGTCACCTTCTCTCAAGCACTGGAAGGCCGCTATTGGGTTCCCCCAAGCCTTCTCCACCCTGTTCCCTGTTTCTTCATCCTCGTGGAGTCTAGAATTATATACAGTGGTTTTCAAAGCCATTCTTTCAACTTTCAGAATGTGAACAAGCTTTGTAAACTGGTATCTTTCCTCTTTTCCTGGCTGTTAGCAATTAGAATAATTATTTAATGTTGTTGAAACTCAGTGAAACACAATCCTCTACCCTGCAATGAAAAGGCTTCTTACAAGTTGTTCTTACAAGAAAGATTCCCATTGATCCCACCAGATCCCACATCAGCACAGAGTCAGAGGGCTTTATAGAGAAGTTGAGCTTTTTCCTACATATGCATGCAGAAAACTGTACTAAATAGACTTCACCTGTGCTGATCCAAGACTACATGGTAATGAATTTGCATTGAACAGAATGTTATAAGGGATAGATGATATTGGACTGACCTACTGCAATATGCTGATATGAAGAAAATCACTCCAAACCTTTCTTTCAGTTTATGGAAAGAATTTACATCAGCAATTATAGCAACTGCCTGCTGAGAATATGGTTTAGGTAGCCACACAGTAAGAAGAGAGAATAGTCCATCTTAGAGGGCTGCATGGAAAGGGAAGAATCAGAAATGGAAGCTAATATGAGAAAAAAAAACAACATGAAGAAATAGAATAGAGACTCAGCAGACATACCCAGAGCATTTAAATTAGACATGTATTTATTTGTATAATTTCTCACATTATTTGACCATTAACATAGCTTGTACAATTATAGCTTTGGACATTTTATTTCACTATATGTCATAATGCTGTAAGATGACTTAAAAAGAAAATACTTCCAAGATTTATCATATTTTTTTCAGTATGTCAATGTTGAGGTATCTCTTGTATTAGGCATGAATGCAGAAGAAAATAGTCCTTGTTTTAAAGCAATTACAAACTAATGATGTGAAGATGATGCCTTAGCTCCAGACAGAATCATCTGTGGAATGAAGCCTTAAGCAGATAAAATAATAGGGGTGACAAAAAGAAATTTGCTCCTCCTACAGAAGTCCAAGATAAAGCTGTGAGAATCACTGCTGTTTTCCTGTGTGTGTTTTGACAAAAATGTGCAATTTTGCAAAGGCAAGCATTTTGCTCTGACCAGCAGCAGGGAAACCCACAGGGTGAGGAGAACCATTCGTCACACAGAAATTGTGAGATATGTTTGCATATAAACTTTTAATTAAAATTGCTGCTCTTACCCTACTGCTGGTGGAAGCCATAAGGGTGACAAATTAGCTCTCTTGCAACCTAAACAGTATGGGTGCTAACTGTTAGAGATTATGAAGCAGTATTAAGTCTGGAAGAAACCTGGTTTATGATCTTATATAGGGATCCATGTAAATGATCCCATTTTTTAACGCAGCTGTCACAGTTCTCAGAAATACTGTGATTATAAAGCCAGCAAGGCTTGCAGTTACCCATATACTTAAGTACAGATTTGGCTCTAAATTAGAGTGATAATATAAGCATAGGTCCTGGTTAGCTCTGTAGCAAGTTTTGTGCTGACAAATGCCTGTTCAGCTCATAGTTTCACCAGGGCTTGGCAGCGGAAGGGGGTCTCATTGCAAGACATGCACCAAAGCTTGCTCCTCAGTTGCATTATGCTGCCTTGCAGATCTCACGGGGCTTCCCAGGGAAAGCATTGGCCAAGGTGGGCAAGGACAAGATGACCAAAAGAGGCAAATATCTCTAATCTGCTGCTGCTGGAAGCTGCAGAGGCTGGGAGAAGTGCACAACTTGCTCAGTGGAGGGGAGGCTCTGCTCCCAAGCATTGGGAATTGCCTTTGCACTCTTCGGGCCGTTATTGCATACAGTTTCCCAAGCAGACAAAGTGGGAGCCAAAGAGGAAAGTGGTTTTGTGAGAGGTTACGGAACAAATCAGTGCAGGAGATGGGAAGAGACTTACTCCTCAGTAGGAACCTACTGATTTTTTAACTGCTGGGCAGATTTGGCTGCTGAAAGAGTCCTAGGGCTCAAATGAGATACAAGAACCAATAATTCACAGCAGACCTCAAAGACGAGAAATTTTTGGCTATGCATCTTAACTCCCCTATAATTTCTTTTCTCAATTATTTTAATGGAAGATGGTGAAAAGTGATGTAGAAGTGAAAAAAAACTAATGGGATTTTGTCTTCAGCAGTGGAAACATGGATTGTGAAGGAGTGCAGAAAAATAACTCATATAATATGAAGGACATCAATGTGTTGCCTAAACACAGGCATCTCAGCTTACTTGGGTTTCTCACCTGGTCTTCAGCTGCCACTCCAGAGTGAAGCGCAACTCCCATGGATCCTCTGTCTTCTCTTCTGGCCTCGTTTATCATCTCAGAAATGTACACATATGCAAATAAAGCTTCATTCAAGGAGTCGTTCTCTGTTATAGTGCAGGCTGTTTCAGGTCCATAAACAGCTGGGTTTGGTATCGCTGTGAAGTTAGTTCCCACTTTTAGTTATGTCTACACCTTCTGTGCTTTGGGATTTAAGTTATTGCTCTTGAGTTCACTTGAACTTTCACGAAAAATAGTGTGTGCAAAATTCAAATTACTAGAAAAACCACTTCCTTTCTTTGAGTGCATCTGTCATGTTTGTGGGTAGGGCCTATCTTGGAAATGGATCGGTGCAGCTGGTCTGCTTGGGAAAAAAGAAAAGACTTAAGTATTAGAATGAGTTACTGATGATATCATCTGGAGAAAAGAGGCTTTATTTCTCCAGAAACTATTAATGTCTGTTTTAAACTAACCTTTTTCTCAAAGGCCTAATATGTTTGGGGAACTGTATATCTGGAGGAACTGAGACGGAAATTGGAAATCTTCTTTTGTATTGAATTTAAATTGTGCCTAAAGAATTATGCAGAACCGGGAAACGGTTAGATTGCAGTAATTCAGTGACTCATAGGCAATAATTAGGGGTCTTCCTCTGACCCTCCAGAGGACAAAACCCACACCACAGTATCAATGGGGCTGTCAGGAGCCCGACAGCTGAGAAAGGCTCCTCAGTCACATTGCCAGGAGAACACCTTAGCCAGAGAGAAGTGATTTTGTCCTCACAATTTAAGGGTAAACTGTCACTGAAGCTGTGAATAGGCATTTTTGAAGCCTTTGACAGGCTGTGAATACTGTTATTAAAAAAACCACTTTCAAACAATTAATTTTGGAGAATACAGCAAGATTTTTGAAAACCTGGAATTTCCAGAAGTCAGCAGGAGTATGTAATTTCATCTGAATTTGGATCAGGACCTTACTGTGTTGGGATTATGTTATTAAAAATGTAATTTCTGCATCTCAGGAGCTGCAGGGTATGTCTCTGCAGAGGACAGCCTTCCCATGCGCCATGCTGGAGACCAGCAGAGCTGGTCCTTGCTGGTCTGGAGCCTCCCCCGGCCACAGCTGAGCACTGCTCCACCCTGCTGGGGTCTGTTACCACAAATCGCTCCACCAGCTCCCGCTGTCAGGAAGAAGAAAATATAAGTCAGTCGCCGTCTTCCTGTTCAATCCATGGCATGCAGGGTTGCTCACTTCTGCTGATGAGAGCATAATGCCTACTTAATTATGTCATGGTCCCAGTCTTCTTTAATTAACTTAAATCGTTTAATATAAGGAAAGTGTTCTGAAAATGTAAACTGCAATGGGTCCAACCCACAGTGAAGTACCTGTTGCCAGGAACCAAGTATCACCCAGTAAGAAATACAAATACCATTATTTCTGAATACCTGCTGCTTGTGTAAATTGTGGTACTTCAATTTTTTTGCTTCCATCAAGTATATTTGGGAGTGGACACCAGTTTCCTATGGAAATGTATATTGATCTCCAGAGTAAATGTTCTGTTGTATTAGTTGCCTATTTAAAATGTTTGTGGTCTTGTATTTCTCATTTGGGTTATGCCTGTGTGAATATCTATCTGTCATTATATGTCTAAAAATATGAGAAAGTTAAAACCGGTGATTTTTAGACTTTTGGCAGCATTACGGTTTGGAGTGACAACATTATGCAATGGAGCAAGATTACTGATTTGAGATGTGCAGAACTATAACTGATGTGCTGTTGATTATGTATACATATATGTATGTATGTATGTATACATATCTCATGGCACTGAACTGCTTCTGTAGGCGGTCTTCCAGGGAGGCAACTTGTGAAAGATTGCTCCTGATAAGAGGCAATCAGGGCAGGTCCACGCAGAGCTGGAAAGGGTGCTGGCTGTGGTACCCTGCGAGTTTGCTGCCATCCTGTCACTGTGCTCCTGTTTTGGGTCTTGGATGCCAGCGTGAAGCTCCCTTAGCTGCCTCACCAACACTTGGTCCAAATAACGCATTTCCATCTGTAGAGGTATCACTTCAGCAGTGCCACAGAAACTTTTTATTGCATCAGTGTCATACACTGTCTCAAAGCCTTTGAGAGTAATGAGTAGAGGTGAATTTATGAGTACAGCGAATTACTTTGTGTAGTCTTAGCATCCAGAACAGATAATTCTCCTAAGTTTTGGAAGTTCTGATTCATTCTGTCACAGCAGTACATTTGTGTGAAATATGTGCCTGGATCTCACTTGAAATCAGGAGGAGTTTGGAATTCAGTCATCACTTTAGGTGTTTTCTCTGTATATCTGTATGTTTGGCATAGCGGCACAGGCTTTAAACTCTTCTCCTAGATTCCTGTCTCCGAAAATTACCACTCCTAAGAAGCTGCCGTATCTTCTCTATTGTAAAAGATCAGCATGGAGAAGCAGATATGAGCGGTTGATGTGAGCTATATGTACAGCCTGCTGATGCAAGAGGTCCTTAGTAGATATCTCTGTGAACCACATCATCATAACTGCATGAACGTTGTCTTGAGGCAGAAGGTTATCGGAAGCCAGTGAGGAGGAGAGGGCACACATGTACACCTCCAAGAGCGTCATGAGAGATTGTGTTGGTACTACCTTGTTAAGCACAGACCAGGTCTGAGTCACAGATCTCCCAAAGCAATTACACTCTAATAAGCACCACACATTTAGGAACTTTTCTGGACACACTGAATCTGTGAAACAGGACCATGCTGAGCAGTGAGAGGGGTGGGATGGAGAGAAGGACAAGTTTGTTTGAGTTAGAATCATAGAATCATAGAATCATAGAACCATTAAGGTTGGAAAAGACCTCTAAGATCATCAAGTCCAACCATCAACTAACACCACCATGACTCCTAAAGTAGGCCCTGGAGTGCCACGTCTACACCTTTTTTGAACGCCTCCAGGGTTGACGACTCCACCACCTCTCTGGGCAGCCTGTTCCAATGCCTAACCACTCTTTCAGTAAAGAAATTCTTCCTGATGTCCAATCTAGAGAAGCTTTTGGTTCATCTTGGATCAAAAATTAGAAGAGGAAGGCCAGACTGCCTGCAAGCTGATGGTCCATCAGAACGTTTGCTCATCTAGGGGCCCTCAAGGTAGGGCACAGCTCTGGTCAGTTGTGAGTCCAAAGTTGACCATAATAAAGGAGATGCTGCATTTTCCTGAACATCTGGCCTTATCAAGACCCATATAGTCTCACAGCAGACAACCTGCCCTATCGCTTGACAGCCATGGCTGTTGATGGGCCTGGGACGTGAAATAATATTATTTTCACTTCAGCAGAGCTCTAAAATTAACTCACAATTTATAGTGATGGTAAAATACTTCCGGTTTTTTTATGTTAGTTATTAAGTAAGAATATTTTTCACTGGAGGTTTATTTTGCCAAAAATCTCTGAAAATACTTGCATCAGTGAACTATAATATAGGTAAAGCTCCATATAAATTGTTTGATAGGGAATTAAAAAATAAGAAATAAGAAGTCATCAAAGCTTGAAGAAATCACTCACTCTTTGATTGGATTTGAGATCCCTCAGGTGACTCAGCTGATTTGCCAGGAAATGTGAATTTTAAAACCAGGCCAACAAAAAGCAGAGCACACCTTCAACCTAAACCAAAAGCCATTCCTGAAAGTTTAACACACAAAGATTTAGCATATTCTCAGCTGTGACTGACGGAGGGTTTTATTATTCCGCACTGCTCAGGGGTCTTTTTTAATTAATATCAAACACTGCGGTACAGAAGGAAATACATTAAAAAAGAAATGATTAAGTTTCCCCCCAGCTGTTATTGCTAGATGTGCCATATTTTTGACTAGTGATTATTAATAGACTTCTACACCGTAATTCCGATGCTGCTCTAGTACCTTTCTTAAGAGGCAAAAATGGTCTGGAAATGAGAGCTCAGGTCTGAGCTACAAGATTATTCATTAATCTCTTCTACAGTGTGACCTTGGGAGACTGCCTCAATTTCCCCATCCCTCAGTTAAGCTAATAACTGCTTGCTTCCCATAGCCACTATGAGGTTTAATTAATAACTTGGATTTGTCTCAGGTCTGCACTTCCTTTTTTTGTGCTGTAGACTCAAATGCACAATTCCTGTCCTACAACGCCTGAGAAAGGAGGTTACAGCATCAGAAAGGAAATCTCCCCAGTGCCTGCAGGGACAGGGACACTGGTCTGGTCTCCAGGTCAAAAAGGGCTTGGAGAGGCCAAGACAAGAGAATTTGACTTGCAGACAAGAAAAGTCTCCTATGCAGAAAGCCAGAAAAGGGATGAGTGCTGCCTGACAGCTGTCCCGGTAGCTGAGCACCCTGTAAGAGCAGGAACCTGTCTGGCATGTGGAAATGGATGCTTTTCACTTTGTGAAACCTCAGTAAGGGATATTGCAAAATATCTGCACTGAAAGGATGCATGTATGCAAAGTGTATCATAGAGTGAGACGTAAAGCATGGAAGAGAAAGGAGAAAGGTAAAGGGTATCTTTTCAGCTATGAGTAGGTAATCAGCAGTTTCATGAAGCGTGTGCACAGAAACTGTGCAGGTTGTGCTTGTGCAATTCTCTGTGCCCTGTGCACCCACAAACATCTCAAAATTTGCCCCTGAAAGCAGTGCTGTCCTAAAACAGTAGCTGCAAGCCTTTTTAAAATATAGAAAGTAAGAATGGGTTTCTGAGATCTGATATCTAGTTTTGAGGACAGAACCACACAGGAGACTGGAGTCATGGGCAGAATCCAAGCACTTTATTATGTTGTGCCATTTCCTAAATAAGAGGCAATTAAAATGCAGCAACTTGTGCTGTTCCACTGCAGTGTAGCCATTAAGCTTCAGTTTGCACGTTAGGGTCCTATTTGGCAAACAGAATATTTGTGCTAGTTGCACAAAAAGACACCACAAGACCATACACGTCCCCTGAATGCCCAGCGTGACACTTTGGAAAATCTGTGTGTGTTAAAATTATGAGGTCTGGTGAGTATATAAAGGCTTTGTGTCTATAAATACCATGAGCTGGGTTTATACTTAAAAGCACGTTATCGGTATTAGACTATTAATATAATAACAAAGCATTCCCGGTGTGGCCAGGAGAGTTGCCCCCAAAACTGAAGGAATATAGTGAGTAGAGTTTTTCTATGATATCAAATTTGCACATAGATTTTTTTGCACACCAATGTTAGCTGGAAACCACAGCTCTCAATGCCATTGACTGAAAAAAACCCTATGGGCTGAAATGTGTAGGCTCAGTGAACATGGAATCAGCAGTTTCCTAACAGGGTCTCTATCTCCAGATTTAGGTTGGAAAGACTGACACAAAAAATGGAGACTCAGCCTGGATAATCCGTGATTCAAGTGCAAGCACTGTAGAACACTGGGAGAGATGCAGTACAGGAAAACAGCAGGGCTCCTAAGATTCCTTGCATGAGATGGCATTAAGGCCATGGAAAAATCCTAGCAGAAAAGAAGGAAGGAAGAAGCAATGTGCAAAAACTTCCTCTTACAGGCCTAGAATTTGGAAGAATGGGAGGACATATACAGTTTGATCTAAGCAAGGTAAAGGGAAGTTGGACAAGGTCTGAGAAGAGGTGACATGACCAGGAGAAGCCTGAACTAGCAGTACCATGAAAAGGGACTTCCAAAGGAAAATTCCCAGAAATGCTCAAGACAGGCGAAGACAGTCTGGTAAGGATGTGCACAAGGATTCTTCAGGCAGATCCTGTATCTCCTTTGCTGGCAAAAGCAGTTTGGAATTGTTTAGTTTTTCTAGTCAAACAGCATCCTGCGAGCTCCTAACATAACCCAGCGCCATCGTCTTTGCTCTCTTCTTGACCTCACCCACTTCTATTTTTTGCAGAGGCTCAGATATGCTCTGAACCTTGTGGCTTACTTTCTTCGCTTCATGCATTTTCCTGAAGAGTTAGGTTAACAATGAAGGGGTGTAGGGAGGAGAGCTTTGAGTAATGGAGTTGAAGCAATGGTGTATTTTGAGACAGTGGTCATGAGACCAAGAGACAGATGCCCCAAGCTCTCCCACCTCCTGCAGAAGGCGTAGACAGTCAGGCTCTACATGGGAGAAGTCCACATCTGCAGCTGATGCTTACTCAATCTCCACAAGTAAGAGATCGGTCAGGACTGTAGCATATAACTTTTAAGGCCCTTTATCTTTTTTTCTGGAGTGCAGAAGTATAGGAAATGTATTGGACTGGGATCTTTGACTTTGAACATTCAAAACTTTATTGTCCTGAGCAACCAATCTGCAACAGGCCAGTTGCTCTTTAGGTTTATGACCCTCTATTAGATGGGAGTGGGAGTTTTCCAGATAATCTGATCTATAATTTATTGTACTCAAATGATCAAGTGAAAAGCATTAATTTTTACAACTTGCTCATTATTTTAAATGCTTTCTTTGTTTCATCCTAGAGCTCCTCTGCCAAATGTATAGAACTCTTGCAGATAATGCTTTATTTGCAGGCTGTATCTACATCCATTACAGACAGAGAAAAACAAGAGACTGTATGGACATTATAACTGCAAGAACAAGAAGTCACATGTAAAAAAAACCCCAACTTCCACATAACAGGAGGGAAAAAATTTAAAGATATTGCAGACATGTAAAAGCAGAAATCACTTAGACTTTCAACACTTCTAAAAGTTTGTAGTACTTTTAAAAAATATCTACCCGCTCCTTTACCATGTCCAAAGAGAGGTGTTCAGGATCAACAAGATGAAGGTAGAGGAGTCTACCCACTCTTATATTAATCTAAACAGAAAAAAGTCTATGACATCTAGGCTTTGTAAAGCGGAGCTTTAGATCTGTCATTGATGTCTGTTCAAAGGGCCGTTGCTGCACAGATTACACAGCACATGGCAGCAGTTGTCCCCTCCCAGTACAATGCAATCAGAAAATGCCCATGGTGATATTTAGTTAGCTATTAAATTCAATTTAATTTTCATAGTGCTGCATATTTGTGAGTTGGCTGTGCCCAGGGACATGAAAGAAATTGTGAGCATTGAGCGGAGTTTTAACAGCTCAGCAGGGGAATCACAGAATCACAGAATGGTTGGGGTTGGAAGGGACCTCTGAAGATCATCTTGTCCAACCCCCAAGGTTCCCCAAGGGAAGCTGGAATAGCTTGTACCTGGGAAGGTACCAGACGGTGCCTGGCCTGTCCCTCCCAGCGCTAAGCAATGAGCAGTCTCACGAAGGGTACAGCCATCTTCCCAACCCTGCTGGGCTGTAAGAATGTGCAGCAATTTAGATAAATTACTTTAGGAAAACACAAAGTCAGAAACTTAATTTCAGACATCTCAAATGTAAGCATTGGGAACTGGAGCTCAGGAAGAGTGGCAAGAGCCCATTTGAGATGCAGAAGGCAGCACAGGAAAGCTGCAGGCTGAAATCCCAGTGACGTTGGTGTGGATGGCAGGACATCTCTGTAACTTCAGTGGGAGACCATTTCAGCTCAGGACAAGGAACAACGATGGTGGGCTCAGCAAGTGTGGAGCAACCAGCAGAGCTGGGCAGTGGCAGGTGGGCAGGAGGAAAGCTGTGCTGCCACCTGCTCTGCACACAGCAGCTCTATCCTCTATAGCTGGATGCGTAGCATGCTGTCATATTTCTATCTCTAAATTAATTCAATTAAATGGGTGTAATGTTATACAAATTGGCGTATGGCTCTATTTCTGTTCCTGTTTTCAGTCTGGTGAAACATGTTATTACATTTCAGGAAAGGTTTTGACTTTAAGAACCTCTAGAAAGCATAATTGTAATGATTTCTAGCTATTGCAGCCTTGCCTTTCTCCAGAGCTATACAGAATCCCTCCCTTCAGGAAGGCTTTCTGTGCCATCAGGTTTAAGAAGAGCACATGCAGGAATCCAACACCAGTGCTTGCACAGACCTGTGGATGTTTCGGGACATGAGGAAGGTGACAAGTGCAACAAGCACCTGTCACGGTGAACACACCTCTGCCTCCTAAATCTCAGAGGTCTTGCTTAGAAATGAAGACATTTTGAGGAGTTCAGTCTAGATTTGCCCCTAGGGTAAGAGTAAGATCTTGCCTCCTCACTGAGGCAAGGTAAATTTTGTCATTACCCCTTGATAAATACATATTATGCCATGTTAGACAGAAGTCCAGCACTCAGCCCAAGAGGAAGGACACGATTTCTGACTTTCCTGTATCTGAAGTTATGTCCTTCCGTCTTCAAGAAGCTATTTGTGATTTCCTTGTGTTACAGAGCTCAAATCAGCAATCCATACCACACCGAGCTTTACTAAGCTTTTCTGGTGATGTTAGTGTGACTCTTGGCATGAATAACTGCTACATTGGGAGTATCAGATTTTAAGAAATTTTGAGAAATCCATCTGGTTCTGAAGTCTTCAAGCCAAATTTAGGGATGTTCACATGGTTTCATACATGGTCTCATGCCTCTCTACTGCCCAGCTTGCTCAGTACAGACATTGGAAAATGTCTCTAAATCATTTGTAAATTTGTTGCTGAGCTGCCAAAGGCTTTGGACTTCAAAAGAGATCATTCATATAGCACAGTTAGCACACTTTGCTAAGCCCAGGAGAGTCTGGAAATCCTGCATGTCACCAAGCTTACACAAAAATCCTACAAAGATCACTAAGATGTTTGCCACAAGTCTCAGATTTCAGCGGTTTGAATACAAATCCATCCTGTCTTTGGAAGTAGCAATGCAAATCTGTTTACTGCCCAGCTTAGAAAATATCTTCTAAGTCCCCACCTGCCCCAGTCTCCAGACCCTGGTGGAAGCCTTGTTCAACTGGAGTTGAGATTGTAAATGTTGTGTAAGGGAAAATTATGCTTAGCTGAAAAATAGTGGAAGTGAAAAAGGACAGTTAAAAAAATCCCATATATACTTGCATCATCCTACTCTAATTCATCTAATATGTGTCTGTCAAAACTGCCTTTCTCAGCTGTCAGTCTAAACATATCACTCATCTCTATGGATATTAACTTCCTCTCCACACTCTGTTATATTCAACTTTTTTTCCTTTCACCAGTGCAGCATAGCTTTTCTCTGTCAATGCCTCCTATTCTACAGATATTCTTTGTCAGTAATGATATGCTGGTCTTGCTCTTCAATTCCCTAGCTGCCATCACTCCTTTTCTGTCCATTTTGATGGAGAAGGACCTCAGAACTCCAGGTCACAAAGTTGTTGTTTGTGTCTTAGTTAGTCTTCCATAACACCAAACAAAAAAACATTATAAATGTCAGGGGAGATGTTTTTGTGTCTATGCTCAGAGATATGTCTGTATCTAAATAGAACAAATCTTTCTCCCCCCCAAATTCCACACAAATAAAGCTTCATTTCTGAATTTTCCAGTGCATTTTATCTTCATTTGGACATAAACCACTTGGGGAAGAAACTGCTATTATGATACAGAGACTGTTACTGATGGGAGAGAAATCGTAAGTAATAGAATAATAATAGAAAAGTGAAGAGATTAAATTGTGGTACCTGAAAAAGCCTTTGCTCCACCCAAAGAATGCTTTTCATCCCACACGCACTAGTTATTTGTTTTGGATAAGGGCAGGAAAGTTGATTAAGTTGAATAGCAAAGCCAGAATATTTTTCCTTACAGACCACCCATAAACTAATTTGGAATGAAATACTTTACAATCATATCATTCTATAACAATATATGTTAAATTTGCTAATGAAAATTATTTAAATCTAAATCGTGAATGTGCCTGGAAATCATATCAATTTTCCTAGAAGAAAGGGTGCTAGACATAAATATGATGGAAACCCTGCCTTCTTCCTTTTATAATTAGAAATACAAAACTGCTTTGCTGGGGAAGTTGTTGATTTGGGCTTGGAGGATTATGAAGTGCTGTTTCATTTGCAGTATCCAATGGGAACACAATAACTTCAGTGCTTTAGCTTCCCATTCCCTGCAATTTATGGCATCTCGGGCAATCCAGCTTCCGCTGCGTGAAGCGGTTCAGCTGAGTTAATAAATGCTGTCCTCACATTATACAAACAGTGCATTGAAATTTTCTTCCCCAAAGCACATCAGGTGTGATCAACAGCATCTGCTGTTTCTAATGACCTTGTTTAAAGAAATAAAATGAGTCTCAGAAAAATTGTGTTTTCCATGCTAGGCCTGTTGTGTGAAAAAGATCTCAGCACTAAAAGGAGACAGCCAAGGTGCAGGGCTGGTCTGCACAACTGGGTGGTGCTCTTGTCTCCATGGGTTGGAACTGACATAAAACCATGACAAGCTGTCACTTTGATGAGATATATCTTTATGGTCTTGATTAATGGATCTTAAAACTCCCTTCCCCTGCAAAACCCCAAACCAAACAACATGCCTAGGTGTGGCCGCCAGAGGAGATGGGACCACTGTAAGGGAAATTCGAGAATAAAGGTTTTATGGGTGCACTGTTTGGCCATCCATTGCTCACTTTTTTTCCTTCCTACATCTACAGGTGTCCTAACCATGGCTGTGTGTTCCCACTAAGCTTTGCTTTTGAGGCAGGAAATAGCTCAAAATGGTAAAGGCCACTCTGCTGGCACGACAACAACCTTGATGCCCCATTCATTTCCTTCCCAAGGTCCCATACGGAGCTGTTGACTCTGCTCCATCCTGTTTCTCTGAGATCGTGTTGGTGATGAGCTCCCTCACCATGGGCAAGCCCTGTGTGCCTGCTAACCCTGTGCATGGAGACACATGGAGACATCCATCTGTTGCCTCCAGACATCACTCTTAAGAAATGGGGTGTTTTACCAGAGCCCACGAAAGTCTGCCTTGTTGGCCATCAATAAACTTGGTGAGGACCTTGGGTGTTCTCTGGGCTGATTTCACCTGTTGGAGCTTTGCAGTTTTCTGGGAGGGTTTTGGGGGAGATGAAGCAGAGATGATAGCTTAATTTCTGGCCCTTTTCCCTCTTCCCCCACTCCCTCTGCTGTGAGCTGATTTGAAGGGCTTGTCCTGCACCAGCCAACACCAGTAAGGAGGAAGGAATGTCTCCCCATGTCTGCAAGAGCTGGTTACCCCTTGTGCTGGCAGTGGGGCCGCACTGGCACCACCGCAGCAACCATACGGAGACTGTTTCAACACCATCTCTGACGTACAGAGATGTCTTAGTACACCCAGGCATCCCTGCCCGGTGCTGGGGAAATGGACCTCCTTGAGTGGCTTCTCCTTCTTCACAGCTCACAGAGGGTCTCTGGCAGGCAGCTTGCTGAGTGGGGTGTTCCCAGCTCCACACTATGTGGCATGGGGCACCCCATCGTGCCTCTGGGTGCATCGTTGCTCCCTTTTACTTAGAGGGGGTTTGTTCAGTATTCAATTCAAGGTTAGGTAAAATGAGCAAAACCCCTCCCTGGCCAGCAGAACAGTTCTGAAAAAGGTGGAAATGTGTATCTCCAAGTGCTTGGCTCTGAAAGATGATTTATTTGTTTCTTGGGCTAAGGCCTCATTTGTTCATTTGTTTTATTTTGTGCTCATTGTTATCCCAACATCCCGCTGAGAGGAGGAAGAACGGTCGGG
Source organism: Fregata magnificens (assembly GCA_013389945.1). Lineage (NCBI taxonomy): Eukaryota > Metazoa > Chordata > Aves > Suliformes > Fregatidae > Fregata > Fregata magnificens. Next base: position 579,261 of record WAAD01034098.1, on the reverse strand, counting down.
GAACAACTTGTCTCCATAGCAGTGAGGAACAAAGTGTTTGTTCAGTGAGTCTTGATTGCAATCTACTGGTTGACTTCTGCATGCTTCACTTATAATTAACTACCATACATTTTCTTGGGATTAGTGACTTGTCAGCATTTTCGGGAGCTGGTGCTAGGAATTCTAAATAATAACAGCATTTATCTTCTGCATGGACACATTGTAGTCAGGCTGATAAAGGAAGTGAGGAGTTACAACAGGTTTTTCTAAGTCTGGGAGGGAAAGGTGGGAGAAGAATTTCTTTTTTTGTATAAGAATAATTGCATCTAATAATGATATTGCTTGTATTAGTAGACATAAGAGAACCGAGTATCTTTCTCATAAGTTAATACCAGGAAATAAGTTTTCTGTCCTGCCAACCTTTGCACTGCCAATTCCTGGCCCTAGCTGCTGACCAAACTCCTCATCCCTTCAGACATAGGAGCTCCGATGTGGAGAGGAAGAATTTAAGTCACCATCCAGGGAGGCACATCAGTAGCTGCTGAAGTTCATTCCTGTTCAAGGCCAAATTTACACCCGTCCTCTCAGCAGGCTCCAAAAGACTCTTAAATCTCATAGACAGAGGCTTTACGAGGAGGCTCCCCTCTCCCCTTCGCCGAACCATAAATAATAACAGTGGTGGTGAGGAACTGTCACTGCAACCGGCCTTTCCCATGTGAAACTGCCAGCTCGTTCTGGGGCACCTTTCTGGAAGTGAAAGTGCTGGGCTCAGAGCAAGGCATGGTGACACTGCCTTCAGGCTGGAAAGTCTCATGCTGGTGTGATGTAAGTCACCCAGCCTCAGCATCTCTGAAGCTTTGCTGCTGCAGTTATAGTTATGACTGGTATATACGTAAATGAAGGGGTTTTTTAATATAAAAATAATTCCTACAGGTTTTCTGTGTGCTTATCTATGAAAGCGTGGGGACAAGTCTTACCAAAGATCACAAGGATGGGTACTGAGCCCCTGGGTCTGGTGCACAGTTGCATCCAAATGCTGAGCGGCACTGTGCTCCCTAAGCAGTGCTTTTGGACCAGATCTTCAGTGTAAATCAGGACACTTTCTTTGAAGTTGTGCTGCTTTATCCCATCTGAGGGATGGGGACACTGAAGCAAAATCCTTGGGAGCTGCTGGTGGGCAAGATTTCTTTTTTTGTGAAGTCTTTGGTCTGCAAATGAAAAACACCATTGGAAGATGTTTTTTAAACAGCTGCATTAAACCTGCCTCCATTTCTAGACTGAAATGATTTCCATCAGATTCCAGTCCCTGTAGCTGATCATCGCTTGAAATTGTGGGGGACAGAGGGAGCCTTCCCTGCAAGAATTAGAGCGGACCAAATCTGTGTGTGTACAGGACTGGATAGGTGAGGAAACAAAGCAAAATAGCTTCAAATTGAAGTTGCATGTTAATCTTTTATTTTTTTAAGCTTTCTATAATATAAAAAAAAGCACTGACACTTTCACATACAATGTATTTAACTGGTTTCTCATTTCAGAAGGGATGTTGATGCACAGAAATTTTTGTTTGGTTGGTTTTGTTATTGAGGAATGATTGCAATTAAACTGTTGACCAAAGAATTGCAAAGGAAAAATACTGCTCCTCAGTATCTATTTAAAACCCTGCTAGAATACCAGTTTACTTGAAAATAAAGATTACTGTCTCTTCCCAACAATGAAACAAATGCAGCACTAGGTCCTGTTTATTTGTACTGTGGCAGCACCTAGAGGCTCTTGACAGAGATGTCGCCGTATTATAGCACTAAGCATTGTCTGCAAACACACACAGAAAGATAACTTAATAGCCATCGTCACAAGCACCTACATTTTTAAACACTTGCATCCCATGAGACGGCACTTCTCAGGACCTCCCTGAAGAGAAAGTTTCCTCAAATTGCCATTAATCTATTTCTTGGTAATAAATGGTTATTAAATGGTTATTGTTATTTGAGATTAATGGCTGGTAAGTGTTAAGGAACTGAAACCATTACAGAACTCAAATATTCAGCAGCCGATATGTGGCTTGAACTGGTGGATAATTAATTATTTATAATGAAAGCAATTGAGGGTCTATATTTTCTGCTTGGCAGTGAATACAGAAAGCTTACCGACTACTTTGGTTTTGATTTTTAACAGAAAGAACATGATCAATTCAGTGTTGGAGGCAGTGCACCTATACCTGAGCTCCTCCGTTCAATCGTGCCTCAAACATCCTTATACGTTCTTTTCTGAGTGAAGCCAAAGAGCTTTCAATGGCTGAGTTTGCTTTACTTTGTCCATCTTCCTCTTGGTAATGTCTACACGATGAAACTTTGCTGTGTGTAGGCTATTAAATGTGGCAGATTTGGAAGAGAAATTGCTAAGCTGTGTAAGAAGAAACTCCATTTTTCTATCTTTAAATTTGGCACCGAAGGATACAGCTTTGTCAAGGTTAATTTAGCCTTGCACAGTGATTTGGATGGATTGGGATGTAAATCTTTAGGAGTTCACAAAGAACTGAGCACAAATACCGAGGCAGTAAAATAGTCAATATGAAGCAGTGCCAGTATTTGTAACCTTGTCTCCCGCTGCCTTGCACTTCTGCGATGTGATCACCGACGGTGTGGGGGGAGGACCGTCAAACAGATCCCGACTTTGTTAACTAACACTGAGTCCAATCCTTGATTTAAACAACAGCTGAACTAGTGCTGCTCATAAGAAGTACCAAGCAGTCATGGGGTGCATACATAATAAACAGATTTATAGCATTTTCCCTCCAGCTGCTATTAGTGAGAAAAAAAAGGCAAGATTGCCTAAATACAAAAGAGAAATTTAATCTCCAGCTAACCATAGTGATATATGGTGGGGAGAAATACAATCCATCTGTGCTTTCTCTCACAATGCTTTCCACCATTTGTTTTAGAGAAAGACATAAAGTTCTCATAATGCATCTGGATAGCTATGAAATACTCTGGCTACAGTGGGAGAGAGAGAAGGCATTTCTCCCTGACTTCTGTCAGCAATGCTTCTTGAAACAGGAAGATTATCTCTTGTAATCATTATCCTGCCTAGGACAGCTGCAGAGTCCCTGTTTAGTCAGGGACTGGATGTGCTAAAACCTGGAATAGCTGCACTGAGTAATGCAATTACTCCAGATTTTCTCAGAAGGGGAGAGACTTGACCTCAGATTAGCTATTTTTTTTTTGAGACTGCACTGTGATTTTTCTCCACATCTCGAAATTTTGGCTGTATTATAGGGTAGACACAGTGCGATTTCCTTTTTGTGGAGTGCTCACTCCAGATTAGTTGCCTCTAGCTTTGATGATAGACTGTCTCCTTTGTTCACTTTTTACATAAAAGGGTAAAATGTTGTGGCCTTCTCTGGTGCATCCGTGGTGATACTCCTCGCACACTTCTCACATGTAAAGATAAACCTAGGAGCAGGCTCAGAGCGTGGCTGTGATACCCTACCCGCTCAGTGGTAAGGAACTGTGCAGTGCAACTGATCTGCCTGGCCTCACTTCAAGTCTAAAGAGTGGGGGCACAACTATCAGTGAAGGGAATTTCCCAAGGGAAATGCCAGTGGCATCCCATTCCTCTTACCATTTCTAGCTCCAGGGCTGGACACGTAATGGGGCAGCGGCTGTCCCCTCCGGCTGGTCAGTCCCATCAGGGCACCCTGCAGTAAGGATCAACTGAGAAGCTCCTTTGGTCTGATTTTTTTGGTGACTCTCTGAACATCTACAGGGCAGAGAAACCCTCACAGAAGTTTTTAAAAAGCTGTACCTTTTGACAGGAGAACTCAGAAGCAGACTTAAAGATTCTCTTAATACCTTTGAAGAAAGAGAAAACAATGAAAAGCACAGATTTGGGTTGACACTGTCATGTTTAATAGGAATTTTTGCCTCCTGAAGAATCTAAGGGATGCTCCCTTGCAGGTTTGACCTCAATTAGTCCCTTAACGTATGCACATAATTAGTGTCCTTTAGCTAAACAATGTATATGCACAGACTAGATTGTTTTAATTATTATTCTAACAAAGATCTATAACCTGAACTTGCTATTTCAAATCAGAAGAGGAAATTAAAGGTAAGCACAAAATGTCTTCAAGCAATGATCAAAGAGAATCCTTTGTGGTTTTCTTCTGGTGTTAATTAATACTGCTTACTTGGTCTGGTTTGCACTGACAATTTCATTTTTGGGAACATTGGGGCTTGCATAAGATTAAAGGCTAATTTTAAACATACTTGGATTAAGCCAGGCATATACCGCTATTGCATAATTCAGAAGGCTAGTTCTTCTAAGTCACTAGGAATGTCCACCTTGATTTACAACATGAAAAATGATGCTGGCCATCTTGCAATGGGAACTTCCCTCCCCATGGGTAACTTCTTTGAATGACACTCCCACAGCAAACAAGGTGAAAGCATAAGACAGGTCTGGAAAGGTTTGCTGAGGCAAGGATGAACACGTAGCTTTAGTGCAGCCTGTAGAGCCCTGAGTAAGAAGCTTCAGCCTTTTTTTTCCCCTGTCCTCTCCCTTTTTGCATGCCATTTCTTAGGCAGCATCAGACTGGCAGAGGACCCAATCCGGACTCACAGGGCGAGATGCAGGCGAGAGTGGCAGAGCTGATCTTCAAAGGAATAGCATAGAGGTCTTCAGAGTCTCTTTGTAGATAAGAAATTGCCCAGGGAGATAAAAGGAAAATCGAAGCAAAGTTAAAATCCCATGAGAGTGACACTTTATCAGGGTGTCAAGGTCTTTTCCTAAACCCAAACTTGCATGTGAAAAAGGGGAGTAAGGGATCAGAGTGGCTCTGAGTGTGGGGAGCAAAGACCAGGTAGAAGATGCTGCTTCATCTGCTTTGCTGACAGTGAGCTAATTCTGCCAGAACAAATAACATATATTTCATCTGGTGTCTTCACTCCTTTACTGTTTTCATTCAGTGAGTAGACAGCTGAAATACTGCCAATGAAGGAAAACAGATTTTATGATGAATAGTCCTACACCATGAAAAACGAGATTAGAGGAACGCCTAAACTAATTTCAGGTTATTGCATTACAATCTTCATCTTGGACTAATTCTCAGTAGCTTTATTCCAGGTTTATGGACAGAAATTTAAAGCCAGTACATTTTATCATCTGTATCATTCAGTCCCCTTTTTTTACTGAAGCTTTGCAGTGTTCTCTTTAATTTCCAGGAGAATGAATTTCACCTTTTATAACATTCAAAGACAATTATGCTGTCTTTATGATGAATGATGTCACCCTGATCCCAGCAATAAAAGAGAATGTACTAATGCCAATAAATATATTAACTGTATCAATCATTCTCCCGATTTTTTTTTTTTATTTCGCTGTTCAGAAGAAATAGCACGCAACCTTGAGCTTTTAATTGGTTAACACTTCCATAAACACCATAATGGCTCTTTAAATCTTTCTTTTATCGTGAGAATGGGGAAAACATCATGAATAAATAATTGAATACCACAGCAGAGCTTAGCACTGATCTATGGGTCATTCAGGAGGTGAACTTGATCTAAAGATTTATTCAAACTCTACAAGGCGGTTGAATTGTTTGTGCTGGAAATAGCTGTATAACACAATGCATTTTCACATGCCCTCCCAATTAGAAAAGTGTTCCTCAACGAAATGCAATATTGCAGTTGGACAGTGGTATAAAACCATGGACTGAATTCCACTGAAGTCAGTGGACGCGCGCCTTCTCTGGCACGGCGATTAAATGAGAAGTATTAGAAAAGCGGCATTTAAATCAGAAGATTAAACCAGCGGTACCTCCTCAGCGGCCACAAGAAACATGACACTGGGGCAGGACCAGCTTCTGCAGCGCAGCCCTCCTCGCTGCCTTCCCTAGGAGCCGCGGTGCTTGCTGCGCTCTCTCATCAGAAACTCATCCTTGAGTTTCAGTCACGTTTACCTTGCATATGGTATCTGACAAGCGGCAAGTTCCCCCCGACAGCTGCGGTTTGAAGCTGAACAGCTTTCCCGAATGGGGTTTTAATTCGGTACCTAACTATGTCACGTTTAAGCGACCTCACTCACTCGAGCGGAGCTCTCGCAGAGCTCGGACCGTGACCCCACCTCGCTTCCCAGCGAACAAAAGAGTTAAACGCAGAGACTGAGTAAACGCGGCCGCCTTCTCGCCTCCGCGGCCGATTTTCACATCGGTTTTCACGAAAGGGCTGGGACACGAGGGGGAGGGCACCTCGCCGGGAGAGCCGGCGGCCGCGCGCCGCCCGAGNTAGGCACGGCCGTGTATTTGACAGGCGGCGTTTCCTAGGCGTGGTTTGGCTGCTGAGACAGCGAGGCGCGGGGGGAGGCGTGGTGGAGCTGGTGACTAAAGGGTGAGGGAAGGGAAACGGGTCTTCGTCAGCCGGATCGGAGCTGAGTAGTGCCTCGGCGGTTTTGTGGAGGCTGCCTTTTAAGTAACCTGAGCAATGTCTCGGGTGCCACATCTCACTGAGTTAAAAAACTTCACCCAGCGGTTTATGCTATTAAGTGTCTCTTGGTTTAAGGAGGAAGGTTGTGCATTCCACACAGCCACCGAGCACGCCAGCTGGCCCGTGCTCCCGGGAGGTGTGGGTGCTGCTACGGCAGCGACCGGCTCCGCGCCGCTTCCAGGCGTCATCTCATCCAGTGCCCTCGCTCAGCCAGGACATCTCCCCGTCAGGCCAGCAGCGCTAGCACCGGTCCACAGCCCGACCAGACGGGCAAACTGGTCAAAGCGCTTGCCCTGCTCACTCTCCGCTCAGAGCATCACACAGCCTTTCACACATGCATCCTCCTGTGCTCTCACCAGCCCAAACCCATGAGCTTCCATATGCCCAAGGACGACTCATCTCCTGCAATCTCACCTTGCAATACCTGGGTGACCTGATAACTCTGCCCCACTTACCACTGTCACACTGTTTCGTTGCTCCCATTTTAGCTCTTGGATTGGAAGGGTTTTTTGAGCTGGGATCTTGATCCCCTGCAGTTCTGCAAAGCACCACGCAAAATGCTAACTGTGATGACAAAGCCTAAAATTTGAGAGCATAATTGACATGTGCAATAGGGCTAACTAACTTAAATATAGCTGGAGAAATACTGAATTATCTTTTAGCCGTAAGAGAGCCCTCATTTGTCAAAAGCTATCTCATCTCCTCTAAATATGGGAAAACAGTGATAAATAACTGAAACCCATGCTGAGTTTTTTTATGGCAATCAGTGTATTTGTGGCAAGTGGCCCACACATGGTCTTTCTTTAGACAAGATAACAGAGTACTAATCAGCAACAATTATCTACAGGCAAAACCTAACAAAATGCTGCAAATATGCACAAAGTAAACAGTCTGCTTGTCTAATAACTGGATTGTGAAACAAGCTCACAATTGCTATGGATAATCACCTTATAACTAACCATTGCAAGTTCCAACTGCGCATCTACAAGCTGTAGATTTTACAGTCCGCAAAGGAGTTCCTGGCAGTTTTTACGATAACGGTGCTAAAGTAGGAAAAACATTTTTTTTCTTTCCTGGGAAGCAAAACAACACCCACAATATTGGAAAAAAGCAGGAGATCAGCGAGAGCTACAAACAGGGTACAGAATGTTCTTGCCCGTGTTTCTTGGTGCAGGGGAGTAAGTTGTGAAGAGACAAGAATAAGGATGGAAAGTCTTGCAAAGCACAGAAGGGTTATGGATATAGTTAACTATCCCTGTCTTTCCTAACACACACTGCTTCTGCGAATAAAGAAAGGAAATGGATAGGAAAGCACAAAGAGTAAGTGTTCTCTGAATCCACGTACCTGTATGGTATTTAGGAGTGTGTGAAAATCTTTGGGCAGAATGCATTCCTTTGAGATAAAGCTTGATTAAAAAAAAAAAAAAATGGGAAGGAGGCATGGGATAACATTTTTTTCTGAAGACAAATAAGTCTCTGGATAGGTTTTGTATGAAATATCGCTTGGTTCCTTCTAGGAGCAGCTGAATGGTGAGTCACGTATATTGATATCACAAGATATGTGCGTGGGAGGTAAGCCTGGCTCTCGCCTCACACTCTGTGCTTTAATATAAAACATTATTCACCCGCAGCATATATAGTTTTTCCAGTCAGAGTATACAGTTGAATTAACTGTGTGTGGGCATCTTCTGTGCATGGTGCTAACACAAATAAATGTGAGAAAGGAGAGCTGACCACTAAAAGCCTTCTACCCGTTGATGGGGTTTGCCTTGGCCATCAGTCATCACCTTTGTGGTATGGGTTGCTGCTCTCCAACCCCAGATCACTGTCAGTGTCAGTACAAGCCTTTGCTGACCTTCTGGAGCCAACAGCCATGGTAGCTGTGAGTTTGTGTCAGTTATGAGCAATTAGCCAAGTGGGTTGTGAATTTAGGTACCTATATTAGGCAGATTGGATCTCCCTTTGGAAACCTGTGAAAGAACATCCTTCCCCTCCCATGTGTGATGAGGAACTTGGGTGCTTGCTTCAAAGGACTAGTCCATTAAGTCCATTAGAAAGGACTAGTCTCTCAAAGTACAGCCTGGGGCCTGTGTTAGATTGACTGGATCCTGTTTGTACCTTTTAATGCCAACCTGCTCTGTGACTGTGTGAGTTCTCTAGTCCTGGGTCTCCTCACTTTTCTGTCCCCTGCTTTCTACAGTATGAAACTGTATATTATGGTCCATATCATAATTCAGCTTAGTCTCCTTCCTCTAGTCATTATTTCTGTGGCTATCTAATGGCTGGACTTTGACCTCTGTTCAGAGACCTCTGGCTTTCGCCACCAGTGTTGTAGGGGAAGGCTGCCTTCGGCCTCCCCATTCTCTTGGCTGCTTCAGTGTCCTGTTGGTGTTCCTCTGTGGGGTCTCAGTGAACTACCCCCCATCAGTTTCTCATCCTTCCAGCTTATGCACACAAGTACAGAGTCTCATGACTATTATAGCTAAGCCTTTTGATGCTTAGTGAACATCCATGGGATGATACTGTCAGCACTGAGACTGAATTGGCTGTGCATATCATATCAGATGTACCATTCCGAATTATTTCTGTTTCCTGACCCTTGTTCTTCCCATAGTGTTCTCCAGTTGGTTCATTTTGCAGAAACTGCAGCAGCCCTTGACTGGAAAAATGAGCGGTCTCTTGTCAGAAGAGTCAAGCTGGGGTTTCACAAGGTTGCAGAGTACCATAAAGTATGTTTCTGTTGCTGATTACATGACTCCACGCCCACCTGACACTGGCCTGTGCGCACTCTCAGGCCATTCATTCCCGAATAGCAGATCGATCTCTGGTGTATCTCTGTGTGTTAAAATCAGGCTATAGTTCAACAAGCACTTAAAGCCAACAGAGCTAACAAAAGAGATTTGTACTGTCCCTTCTCATCCCTACTCAGCTGTTTCTGCGTCCACATTATCTCCTCCCGTGTTGAGTCCCAGCCCCAAGCCATCCAGCTGCATTCAGCTCTGCTTTTGGCTGGCTGTGATCGAGGACGTGCCATGGGTGTCCAGGTGACCCTGTGGCATCCCGGAGAAACCAGCCAGTGACAGCTTTTGTGCCCTTTCTTCCAGCTGCCAGGTCTTTTCTCCCAGGTGCTCCGACCTGTGTGTGTCCTCCTGAGGCACGCAGTGGAACCTCTCCCTGTCCCACAGGGACATACGGTACCCAGAGAGAGGCCTTGCTTCTCTCCTTAGAGTGCTTTGGAAAGGAGATAATCTGAAAAATAAGAAAAGTGAAATATGAAAATGGGTTTTATTACTGTTCCAACCAGTTTAATAACCCTTGGGGCTCACTAATGCAGAGATACTGGAAAAACTTGTGCTTTTTCTCTTTTCTGGAGGAAGGCGCCTCAGTTCTCTGAGATGAGAGAAATAAAATCACTGGTGTCAGCTACACAGAGAGGGGGCAAGCATTTTTACACTCCCTCAGAGCTCCGGCAAGGGACCCTTCTGACGGGCGTCTGCGCTCAGCTGGGGGCCGGGGGATGGGTAGGCCATCCTCCCCACATAATTCCAAGCCAGTTGTAAGTAACAGTCCCTGGACAATGAAGGAAACCAAGAGTTTCAAGAGCCCACCCAACTCAGAGCGCCTTTATTCTGGAAGTTCACCCCTAGGAGTATAACCTGTGTTTTCTGCACAGGTCACGCTGACTCTGAAGACGTGGGACCTGTGCAGCACATTTTCAGATTCCATGGTGGCTGCTGCCCATGACTGTTTTTAATTCAGTAAACAGTGGAAATGCCAGGGCTCCTCACCAGCCATATAGACATGACCCTCGGAAAGCAGCAGCATGATCTCTTCCACACCATTACTTTTTATTGCATTCACTGTTATATCTCTGCAAAACAGGGAGACAAAATACCCACAGAGCTATTTTCATTCTTTGACAGAACAAGTCTGTTGCGCCTCGTGTGTGTAACGTGAAGAACATCAGTCATTTAGAGCCAAACTGCAGTTGAAAAGGTCACAGTCACTGTGACAGAGTAAATGAAATGTTTAATTCAAAGAGAATATCAGTTACAGTTGCAGTGGTGCTTAAAGTCACTTGTGTTTTCTTTTCTTTTCCCTAAAGCTCAGCAGGGTATGGTGCAGCATCAGCCGTAGGCACCCTTATGTTACAGAGCCTTTCCAGAAGGTACTTTGTTTTTATTTTAAAGGTTGTATAAACTGAATAGCAGCTTCTGTCTGCAGAACTCTGCCTCCTCTCCACGGATTGCACAGGAAGAGAACTGGGAGAAAGGCGGGATGCATTTGTGGTGTTTGTATGTATAGTAGCATCAGTCAGAGAGCTAATTTGTTTTTTTTTTTTTTCAGAGAAGACTGGGTTCTTTAGAAAATGTGAGTTTTTCAAAAAACTTCTTCTACCAGAAATGTTCAATATGAATGATGAAGACAGTGAAGAGGATGTAGGAAATAGCCAAAGCCCAGGAATAGCCATAGCACAGTGATGGGTATGTGGGAGAAGCAGGTGCGAGTTCCCCTGTTTGACTCTCACTGGGGCTCCACAAGTCGTTTACAGGGAATAAAACTGTTCTGGCTAAAGAGCTTATCCCCGTCCTTCATCAGCTGGTCCCTGCTCAAGGCCCCGGCCAGCACTGCTGGAGTCCAGCCTGGCCCCGTTTCTGCCCCTGCCGCAGGTACCCTGGGACGGACTTGATGCTTACATGGACATGGGCACTCAAACCTCTCCCTCTCTCCATCTTTATGATAAAGAGATTTAACTCCATCACAGCAAAATTCACCATCAGCAGCTCTATTTATTTATTCATGTGGTTGTAAAGAGGAATGAAGAATTTTGTTCCCTATGCCGCGGGATGAAACTCAGCACTGTGACCTCTCTCAGCTATGGTCACATCCTGCATTCAGCTTGGTGCTTCAAACTACCGTAGGCACCAGACCTAAGCGCTAAGGCTTGATCTCACTTCTCATCCCAGCAAAACCCATCATCCAGCTAAAAACCAACAGGATATGCTGTCTTTTTGAAAATGTATTAATTGCATCATGACTGTTGGCCTGACAAAGGTGCCCTGGGAAGGCTCTGCAGCACTAGCACTTTCTTGGCTTGCCAGAGCTTTTATTTAAATGACAACTGGAAGACCATGAGTGTAAGAGGGTGATGTTCCCTGGGACCAGGCAGAGCTCACTGCACTGGGCTTTGCTGTGGACTCAGTGGTTGGCCAAGCTGCCATGTGTCTGTGGGTGATGCAAAGAGTCCACAGGCAAATGAAAATTACACCCAAAGCTGGGTCATCAAGGAAAAATAGATGGGCAAAGTGGCAGCCTGGATAGAATGAAAAGATGCCCAATACAAAATATGTCAAATTCAGATGTGAATTAGGGGATGATGAAGAAGAGATTGCTGCTGCTGTCCATGTGGCATTTAGTAGTGACCTACACAGCATCCAGACTGGTGCCGGCTCGTTTGGAGCCTGCGTGGCTCTCTCGACCCCTGTTGGCATGGCCAATACGCAGTCTGGATAGGTCCCTCGCAGGTGCTAAAGGCTCCACTCTAGCTCTGCACAGCCTCACGCTTTGTTGGTGGAGCTGAGCTGCACTGGCTCCTGCTCGCCGTGGGCCAGGGGAATGCAAACAGGCTGTGACTCAGCAGAGGCACAACGTGTCTGTGAGCCCTGGATAAGAGGCCGTGAATTTCAGCAAACTGCCTGAGCCTGAAATTTGCTGCCTGAGTCCGTAATCAGGCTTGTGAGTGCACAGCTTGCAGTCCAGGGTCTGGCTCAACAGGAGAATCCGTGAAAAGGGCAGAAGGAAGGGCTCTGCTTCCTTCAGCTCCCTAATTTTATCAAATTGGCTTTGCAGCTCAATATAAACCTCTGTGATTTTAACACTGGCTGGTTATCCATGCTTCTCATTTTTGATATGCTGAGGCTGTACATTTCCTGGAAAAAAATGACCCAGGGAAGCAGAGCTGTGGCAGGAATTTGAAGGTTTAGTGATTTGAACACAAAAAGCCCTCTTCTCCCAGGCATGCCTGCCAAGTTCCCGGTTTCAACCTCTGATGCCTTTACTATTAAATTACAGCCACTAAAGCGGATCCTGAATTGGTGCTCCCAAAGACAACAGCAGTTGCTTTGCTGAATGGCAGGAGTCCTAATAGCAGTCACAGCAATCACAGGAACAGCAAGACCTCTCTGTTGTCTCTTTGTGGATGTCATTTTGATTTAGGCTCCAAATGTCACTGCTGTTGAGGGTTCCTTGTTTGGTGTTTCTCCCTGCTAATGTACTCATAAAATCAGTTCCTTTCCTTTCCTTTCATACTACACCTATTTCACAACTTCCCAGTTATAACTAGATTTCATGTGTGCTGTATTTATGTGTGACTTTTTTATAGGGTGCTTGTTGGCTTGAGTATAAAAAGAGCTCTGGTGCAATTGCGAATGTTTAGTGTGTGTTTTGTATCGGACCACTCAGAGCAGAGAATTTGGGGAAATAGAGGATAATGAGCCCCCAGTGTGGGAGTGAGTAAGGAGCCAGAAAGATCTTGTAATTAAACAGCACAGGGAAATCATCCGAACAGACTTGGAGAGCCCTTGGAGCATCACGGGCAGGTGAAGGCTGCCTGGAGCCTCTGCAATGCGGTGAGCTGCGGCTCTGCCCCTGAAAATCCTGTCCCTGGAGCTTACAGGGGGCTTTCCGACATCAGCCCTTATTACTGCTCACCATGGTTTTCCCCAGCCAAAATCAAACTTTATTAAGGTAACATGTAATTCAATCTACTCTATTCCTTCTTGCTTTGACAGGGCTGGAGGAAGGCTGAAAATAATTTCTTATGTAACATATGACCTGTTGGCTATGGACTCCTGTATTCATAGAACCATAGAATCATAGAACCATTAAGGTTGGAAAAGACCTCTAAGATCATCAAGTCCAACCATCAACTAACACCACCATGACTCCTAAACTAGGCCCTGGAGTGCCACGTCTACACCTTTTTTGAACGCCTCCAGGGTTGACGACTCCACCACCTCTCTGGGCAGCCTGTTCCAATGCCTAACCACTCTTTTGGTAAAGAAATTCTTCCTGATGTCCAGTCTAAACCTCCCCTGACGCAACTTGAGGCCATTCCCTCTCGTCCTATCGCTAGTTTCTTGGGAGAAGAGTCCAACACCCGCTTCCCTACAACCTCCCTTCAGGTAGTTGTAGAGAGCCATAAGGTCTCCCCTCAGCCTCCTCTTCTCCAAGCTAAACAGCCCCACTTCCCTCAGCTGCTCCTCATAAGACTTGTTCTCTAGACCCTTCACCAGCCTCGTTGCCCTTCTCTGGACATGCTCCAGCACCT